>JAUMTR010000004.1:2444145-2478711 GCA_032270685.1 Microctenopoma stevenorrisi | reverse complement strand
GGCTGCTCACTGCTCCCCCCAAGGGGGATGGGTCAAATGCAGAGAACACATTTCGTTGTAACATGTAAAAATGTATTCAATGACAATAAAATGGATTCTTCTTCTTCTTATCTTATCTCAGTGCTGTAGCATCCAGCACGGTAGGGGGCGGTAGTGCGCCCCAGAGACTATTGTCAAGCGCTTTTTTAAAATATAGAGGAAGTTATAAATCTCGATTTGATGTACTGTATATACCGTGCTGGATTTATATTTTACGTATGTTCCATGTAAAAGGTAGTTGTCGGGTTGTGTAATGAGCGGGATACCAGGGACTGCTGTCGTCCAGGTCACCAACCTGTCTTCGGCTGTGAATAGCGAGCAAATGCGCACCCTGTTCGGTTTCCTGGGAGACATCGAGGAGCTGCGGCTCTACCCACCCGAGTAAGAGCAGCCTTCCCCGGCACGGCCAGCATGGCAACACCGCGGATGTGCGGCCTTTCCTGCACACTCCAATGAAGAAGTCGGGGAACATGATGCATAACTAATCCGTCTTTTTTTCTGCTTGTTTTCCCCTTTCACAGCAATGCGCCTCTGTCTTTCTCGTCCAAAGTGTGTTATGTAAAGTACCGCGACCCGTCCAGTGTTGGTGTGGCGCAGCATCTCACCAACACTGTGTTTGTTGACAGAGCTTTGATAGTAGTGCCATGTGCGGAAGGTGAGTGCCACGTCGTTTAGGTCACCACACATCACCTGGACTCGCCAGGGTCCCTCTTTCTTATTTCTGTAGAGAGTCATCGCGTTGCCGTTGGTTACAGATTTCTGTGTCACCATATTTTTTTTAGCTAGATATGTGTGAAAGCCTCCAGCCAAGGTTTCTGTTTGGTGTCACAGGGCGGATTCTTCAGAAAAAGCTGCACCATTTAAGTTAGCTTACTGTATTTCCCAAAGGGTAAATGCCATTATTGTCTGGACCAGGTAGCTTGTGTATTCCTCCTAAGAAACTAATGTTACTTACAGAATAAGTCCCCAGCTAACATAATCCCTTTTCTCTTTCATTTTTGGCGCTCCTTTTCTTTAAATCTCCCTCTCCTCTGGTGTTGCTCCCTTGTGTACAGTCAGAAAAAAATGATATCACCTCTAACTTGATGCTTTTTGTCCACGTGACTTGGTGCTGGATGGCTACTGAGTTTATTAATTTGGTTTTGTATGTTTTTTCTGTGTGATTATGTGTGCATATCAGATGACTAGACTGGCCCAGCTGTAACACTACACTAGCCTGAGTCAGGCATTGTTTTCCAAGCCACTATCCCCGATCGGGCCAACGCAGCCTTCAAGGGGGAATGTGACCAGGAGAATAGCCCGCTGAACCTTCCAAGATGGACATCTTGTCTCTTTTGATTTATTTACTTTTTCTTTTGGTTTGTTTACTTTCGTACTTTCCCATGTTGTCCACTCTCTACTGTCTGTATCTAGAAACTACAGTATTGCTGTTCTCTAGCATTGTGTTTATATTTGTTATTTTGGTTTGTTGTTTTGATTATTGTCCAACCCCCACCCCCCTCTCTCTTTCTGCTACAGCTGCAGGTTGTGTGTGATTGAATTCTGTCCAGGTTGCTACGGCATACCGGTGGGATGTGTGTCACACATGGGATGCTAGGAGGATCACTAACACTTTACTCTTTTGTCCGCCTCTCCTGTTGTCGTAATCAAGGGCTAGACATTTCAAAAGTGAGGCCTAGTAGTAAAATCTTTACGACATTTGAATCTTTTCCACTTTTGATCTGCAGTGATTCAGGTGTTTTCCCTCACATTACTACGCTACACCTGTGATATGGAAGTGCAGTATTTGATGATAACAACACAGACAAAAGGCTATTAACATCATCTTCTTCTTTTCATCTGAAAATTCACGACACATGCATTAATGTTTCGCGTCGTTATTTGTTGAAATAGATTCCCTGTGCAATAGTATGTTCAGGAAATTAGCCGTGTTAGATCAGTTGTAATTCATGTTCAGTGCATCCAGTCTGTAGGCATTTTGTCTCCTGCTAGTCTTAGCTTTCTTCTTCACTACGCATTAAACAGTAAAAGCAGCAGATTTTAACCCAGAGCGGAATAAGCAGATTTCCTGATTGGTTGTTTTTTTATAGCTAAGTCTTGGCTAACATTTCTTACACTTCTTAAAATTGTTGTTCTTCTCTGTATCTGATGTTCTGTGTGCTATTAGTGATGCAGCCATTGGGGTTGTCTTGTGTTGCACATCTTTCCAACACTGCGAAACGATCGCCCCACGGAAAAGCGCCCATGCTTGATATCGTATGGTTCATGACCAATATGTTTCCAGTACAGGTGACCCATACATCAAAGTGTTGACTCATTCTCTGCATTGTTTTTTTTTGTTAGTTTTTTTGATCTATGAAAAGAGACCAAACAAAAAAAATCAGTGTTCTTTTGTTTGTAAAAAGAAAAAAGTTAAGAATTTTACTCTTTAATTCACATTGACTGAGAATAATAATTAGCGAAAGCAAAGTAAGGATGCTCGGTCTCCACCATACCACGAATAAGCATAGAGCACTTGTAGGGTGTATGGGGAGGTGTATGTTCTCTTTCTCTCTAGAATACAGTGGGCTAATTGTGCAGACATAGAGGAGACAGAGATAAGAGTCCCTCTCTTGCCTTCACTAATATTGGCTTCTGTTCTGCAGGGAGAATCCCAGAAGAAGCCAAGGCCTTGTCTCTCTTGGCACCTGCCACTCCAGTAGCCAGTGTGATTCCAGGTGGGGGACTGCTACCAGCTCCTGCTCCGTCTCCCATTCAGAGTGTGAGTCACCATCTGGTACTTAGCCTGATGCATTTTCTGCTGATGTGACATGTACGTTGGAAATAATGTGCGTGCGTGTGTGTGTGTGTGTGTGTATTTTACACGGACAGTTGAACCTTCCCTCAGTGAATCGGGTATCAGCTGGTCTTGAGGCCACAGCACCGGTGCACTCTCAGCTGCCTCTCATGGGCAATGTTGACCCCTCGAAAATCGATGAAATCAGGAGGACCGTCTACGTCGGCAATCTAAATTCACAGGTAACACACTGTCAATTTCAGAACAGGAAGTACTAATCTATTGTCATGAAGGTATTGGTCTGTCCATGGTCGATAATCTAGTAAATAATCTATCACAAAGGTTCAAAATGAAAACAAATCCAAAACCAAACTGGAGAAATTCTGCACCTAAGATGTGACTGTAGTTTGTTGTGGGCTGTTTTCAGGTACCGATGACCAGAACCAGAACCAGTTTACTGCTCTCGTGACTACTTAGACTCATACACAGCTCAACCGTTGCTTTGTTCCACAGACCACCACTGCAGACCAGCTGCTGGAGTTCTTCAGGCAGGTGGGGGATGTAAAGTTTGTGCGGATGGCCGGAGACGAGACTCAGCCAACGCGCTTCGCTTTCGTAGAGTTTGTCGAGCAGGATTCAGTCGCTCGAGCTCTGACCTTCAATGGAGTCATGTTCGGAGACAGACCTCTGAAGTACGTCTTCTCTGTTTAAATGTCACTCAGTAGTTAAATCAGAACATAATTGTTGTTTTATTTCTTTCAGGGTGAATCATTCCAATAACGCTATAGTAAAACCCCCCGAGCTGACACCACAGGCTGCTGCTAAGGAGCTGGAAAGTGTGATGAAGAGGGTGAGAGAGGCTCAGTGCACAATTGCTGCTGCGATAGAACCAGGTACAGATTTTGGATTTGCTTTGGTTTCAGTAAGAAAACGGTGAAGCTGTGTTAAGGTCTGATGATTAGACTGTTGCTCCCACTCCCACAGAGACGAAGAATCCCTCAAGTCTGTCCAGAAGACCACGGCGATCGCGCTCAAAGTCACGCTCCTGTTCGCGCTCGAGAACGTACAGGGAAAGGTCCCGCTCGAAACACAAGTGTGTATCAGCACTCTGAGATTTGAGATGTTTCTCTCGATGCTGCCATCATATGATTGTGCCCAGTCAGATGCAATTTTTTCCCCTGTCGGAGCAGAACATCACAGAGGTCATGGGCAGACTCCCACAGCTCCCGAGTCGGCCACAAGAGGCACTCGTGCTCCAGAGACGTGAGACGCAGTCGGAGTCGCTCAAGGTATGAGCAGAGCAGCAAGCTGTGTTTGAATGTTGACATTTATTTCATGGTAATGCTTTTGTGTGCCTGCTCATGCATGTATTTGCATTCATGTAATGCATTCCGCTTATACTCAATGTACTCAAATAGCTAATGTGTTGTTGTCAGGGGCCACAGGAGAAGGAGTAAGGAGCGATCCAGGGGCCCTTGGAGGAAAGCACCGTCTCCAAAGAGGTCAATGCATCTACATTTAATGAAGGAGGATGTTCTTAAGTTTCCCATGTTTGAAACCATGCGTGCACGGCGTCAGTCACTGCATTTACATGCAGTTAGTTCAGCAGGTTGCTCGCAGAAGGCGGGTTTTGTTGGTAATCGAGGTTACAAGCACTTCGCCAGGTTACTGGAAACAATCAGTAGAATCGTCTGATTTGTCCTCGATGCTGGGCTTGATTTGGAAGTGTCGTTCACTGATTTTAACTATAGCAACACAAGAGTTAGTTTCCTGATATGCGTGTGATATAATATAAATAGCTGTGACGGCGACATGCAGACACGGCGTGTGAAAGATAGATGCATCATGAAGAAAAGAAACACGGTTACGCAGATAAATGACAGAACTCTGAGCTCTCCAGGAGAAACCAGGTTTCCCGTTAACATAACTAAGAAAGCAGACATGTGAACTCGCTGACTGAGGCGCTTCAGTCCTCATCGTTGCTTCATTTCTTTCTTTGAACTCTTCCAGAGGAAAGAAAGAGAAGCAGAGGGATCACAGCAGGGACAGGAAGGAGTGCTCTACATCCAGGAGGCGGAGTCGCAAAGACGAGAACAGGATAAAAAGCAGGGGCAAACCCATGAAGGTAATGTAGATTACACACGTGGTAATGTAAGTTATTTAAACAATAAATAAAGTGCAAGTAGTTTAACTGAATTCTAAAGATTACTCACAACAATCCTAAATCGTCATAGTATCAATGAGTGACTGTAGCTCACACCCAGGGTTGAGTCAAGGAGATGGATGATAGAGCAGCTGTGAGCTTTCTGTTAGTTTACGTGTGAACGAGGAGCTTAATTTGAGTAAGAATCCCTCTTCGCCGCGCTTTTCCTGTGCATTATCCTGCGCATTATCCTGCGTGATATTGCAGCGTTAACATGGGATCAGCTGCCGAATGCCTTTTAGGACTAACTCGTAAGAATCCGTACTCGCTGACGTCTGCCTTTCTCCAGTTTCCCGGCCTCAACTCGGCTCCCCCGCGACCTTGTTTTCTTACACGAATGTCTTAACGTTAGCATCAAAGCAGGTGAGCGCTGACCTACTTCTGAAGATTTACTACAGAGATCGTCCAAATCTGATAACCGCGATTATCGCTCTTCATCTTCTGTGCAGATAACAATCAGAACATTTGTTCATCTCAACAACTGACAGCTGATGCTTTTGCAGTCATGCAAAAACCAGTAAAAACCTCAATTAAATCTAATTGAGTACAAAAGATCAGGCAGGTTTAGCTGACGTCATAAACAGATCCTCAACCTTTCTTTTTTTTTGTTTGCTGGAAACCTAGTTTGAAATGTGTTTACCCAGGCTGTTGATGCAGAAGCGCAAAATCTCAAAATCAACTTGACTGCAAGCGTTACGGAGAAATGACGACTTTAAATTGCCGCTGTTACAGTGATTGTTAAATTATAGGCCACTACTTAAGACTAAGCAAAGTCTTCTTTCTCCAAAGCACTAACATTTAAACATTAAAAGATACATGTACTTTTCTTTTTACTTCCTTTATCGGAGCTTCATCAAATTCAGCACAAGTTTGAATGTAGTTTCCAGAAAATCTCCAAGAGAAAACGTGAATGCTCTTTAAATATAAACATCTGGTAATGTTCACTTTCCGGTCGGGTGCTATTGTACATTTGCAGAAGGTGTTGCAACAGGGTGACGTGGACTGACTGTCGGCACCCCGCTGTAGCACCCTGTCGTCAGCCGCTGGGCTTGTTTGTTCTCGCCGTGCAAAAACGTGACAGGTTCTTCTTGTTGCTCACATTTTGTTTTCAGACGGAACGGGACTATGACAGAGGAGCAAAGATAGACTGTGAAAGTGACCGAGAACACTCGGCCACTCCCAGCGACGACATGACATTATCACCCTTTGTCCAGCATAACGGTAACTACAAGACTCACACGGCTGAGGACACGTCTGCAGGTGCAGGCGGCATCAAGTGACTGTTGAATCCGCCTACTAACGAATTACCGGATCATCTCAGTGCTCCTCACACGCATACACTGACAGTGGGATACTCTAATTTCTCATAGTTTGGTAATTCATCTTATTTTTATTAACCCATATAAAGGGCAACTGAGCACTCCATGTGTATGTATATATATATATACACAGTGGTTGAAGACGGGGACTAAGAGGGACTAACGCTCCAGAACTGGTCTCCGGTCTGGCTTTTGAAAAGAGGTTTCCCTTCATGCCTCCAGTGACATCTTGACTCTACTTTTAAAGAATTAAATTATTGCAAACGCCTTTTTTAATATGAGCCGTATTCATGTCCTGCTGTTTAACGTCTGCCATTTATTTGCTGTTAACGGTAATCAGAGGTTTAACCCTTTTGTTTGTGGCACCCGAACACGGGAGCTCGCTGTTCTCATTTACATTCATTGAATCACAGCAGTACAAGGTCGTGACGCTTTGGAAAAGAAAATGAGTGAAATGAGCCAAACGAGAAGGAGGCGATAGACGTAGAAAGTAATGAAATATGGTTACAGAGCCCACTCGGTGTCTCGCGTGGGCCTTCGTACGTCAGGTTTTCACAGAGCAGGTGTTTGATACTGTTTGTTTCTTATTATGCTGTAATAATATACTCTGTGACTGGGTAAACCTGCTTCAACCGGTTTTTAACCTGTTCAAAAGGACATTTCGTTTGATGTGTGTGAATACGCGTTTTGTGACAGATCGAGGGGTAAAGAATAAACTCGTCTCTGGCTGTTTGAGGTCTGAGGTGCGACTCTGGCTGTGCTGTGGTTATGATGACAATTTCCCATATTCTCTCTGCTCATTTGCTGAGTGGAACAGGTGGTACATTACATATTTAATACACGTTAAAGGACGTCGGGGTCCAACTATGAACCTTTAGCGTTGGGGTGAATTTAAAACCTGAAAACATTTTTCCTGTTCACGCTGCAATGCTCATTTGCCCTTTGTGTGGCGTCGAAGAGCCACTAGAGTTGTGAAGTGTCCTGCACCAGCTAGGGTGTCCTGCAAAATGTGTGTTGTTTATTTTAACTCTTGAAATGCTGTAATTACAGAAATGCAGGGGGGGGGGGGGTATAAGATCCATTTCTCGTTTGGTCTACATGACTACGTTGCTTGGTTTCCTGTTTATTGTTGGTGGATGTACATGTACGTGCTTTTTTATATCTGTTGTTACCAGTAGTGGCAGTAAGATCACAGTACGTCATGTTCCTCATCCTTTTTTGTGGTGATGCTGTGAGCAAGAGACTTTACAGTTTTATAAATACGATAGCGGTCTATGCTGTAAAGTGACAGTAGTGCGGAGAACGTCTGCAGGCTCATATTTCTCAGATGATGGAGATGCTGAAGTTCACAGGGACGGTCTAGACGAGGCTGAACAATACATACAGGTCAGCGAACAGCCTGCAAGCACAGAAGGATCAAAAAGTGCCTGGACTCAGATTGTACAGAATATCCCAATAAAGTATGGAGACTTATTGACAGATGCAACATGGATTTCTAATTATTGACGCCTGGCTGAATCTAATGAGATGATATATTAAAGTATGATTAGTTGAAAAGTATCTACGAGACGTGTGGGCTTTTACTTATTTTAACGTTTGTTTGTTAGTAGGTTGAAGTTGTGTCAAAAAATGAAAGCTTTTGTTTCTGTGAACTTAAAAACCATCATTGCCAAATTCCACTCTTCTGAACCGGATTTAAAACATTTTTTTGTTCTGCAGTGTGAAGTGGTGAACGTGTGGTGACGTTTAGCGAAAAGCGTTTCCAACAAACCACTTTTTCTGTCACGGTTTGCAGCTCGCGCAGAGGATCGGTTGCACTGATTCTGAATGTTTGGACGTGGAATCCCTCAATACTGAACCTGGACAGTTTTCCAACATGCTCCAAAACTAATTTCACTTCAGCTTTTTTTTTTGGTTTCTACAGGTAACGCTTGTTCAATAAAGAGTTTTGGAGATTTGTGTATCTTCTGTGTTTCAGTTCAAAGATATTTATTTCAGCTGTTTATCATTTATCGGAACATTTAATTGTTTACTGATTAATCCACCCGTTCACGCAGTCATTGGAATAAACAGCTAGGAAGCACTAACAGTCATCCTGCTGGTTCCCATCATGCTTTGGTCATGGTTTATTAAAAGTGCGCCATTTTTTGTACAGTTTTCCTGCTGTGATCCAAAGATCAGCATCGTCTTTCGTGCCGCGTTACATTTAGCTCACAGCGCTGTTGTGAAGAGAGCAAAGAGATTTACAAATGTAAATAAGAGACATCAGCTGATGACAGAAGAGGTTGAGTAGTGCTCATATCATTTACAGATAGGTTGTGTCTTAGAGGTAGGAAGAGGGAAGACTAGGTCTTTAGTCCTTTAAATCAGCCCTTAGTCTTTGTGAATATGCACATTTCTGTGTATGTTCTATGGCAGGTAACATAAGTGCAGCACTAAATAGTTGAAGAATTGCTACTGGTAATGTAAGACTGAATACATTCAACATCAACGAGTCAGATTTAGTTAAGTTCTTCACGTGTCTGACTCTCCGTGCTTTACAGTCCAGTTCCAATCAGGCCGTTTTCACAGGATTGTGGACAACTCACTGTCCAAGGTTGGACTGCTACTGAATTGTCTTATGTAGTCCATTCCTGTCTTTACCACAGTTAGGTCTGTCTCCTCCGGCTCGCTGTCCTCAGCTCGAGTAACATCTGTATCTGCTGGGACGCCCTGGGGCATCAGCTGGTGGAACATCTCCATCGTTGTGTATTCACTTGAAAAAGCAGGAGGAGGACCGTGCAGGTCTGTCTGCGGCACGCTTGAGCGCGCGCCTGTGGGGACATCTGCTGGGAAGCCTCCAGATTCTTCATCTTCGTCTCTCCGGATCCAGTTGCAAGTCATTCCTGCTGAATCCCCCTCATTTTCGGAGGTGTCCAGAAATGGTAACGCGTTGTCAGGGATCGCAGCCTCTTTCTCAACTATCTGAAGACTGTTCGTGTCCCATTCTTCCACCTTCAGAGTATTGATGGACTCCAGGAGTTCCTGAGTGACATAATACGAATACGTCAAACCTTCGACAGCATTAACATCCCAGTACAATAAATACATTTTGTCAATGTATCCTGTGCGGCTCAGCAGGTTCCTGTGGTTTCTCTGTAGTCTGGCAGGTAATTTGAAATTTAGTTTGGCTCTCACGATGCTATAAATGGAACTTGTGATGTGATCGAACACACTCACCAGCTCACAAGTTCGATCTATTTTCTGCATTGCATTGCTGTTTCCAGGATTCGGTATGCTGGGCCACACGATGGCTTTTGTTCTACACGAATAGAGCAGACGAGGTTTAGTTGAGAAGGGAATAGAAAGTAGATGGATGCCATTGTTAGGACAATAAGAAAAAGATAACGATACCTTTTTATTACTGCAGGTCCAAATATCAGCACACTGATGACGGCAACGTAGATTATGATGAGACCACTTAGACTTAAATCAAAATGTTCTTTAGAAAGAAAAATGGCAGAAAAATCCCAGTTAATTGAGATAATTGTTGGCATGTGGTCTAATTCGCTTTTTACTGCTATAACCTTGATGGTTTGTCCTAAAGGTGTGTGATGTGCTTCGTACTCCTGCTCCTGCCCTGGTGAAACCTGAAATCTGGACCTCGTATGCAGTGCCGCTCTTCAGATTCGCCAGCTGATAGTGGTTCAACTCCGGTTCCACTGTGACGTCTGCAGTCAGAGAGTCGCAGTTACGAACGCAACTTGTATACGCAACGTTATATTATTATTACACTCATTTTCATATGCACGCTCTCGTGGATCAGAAAATATGCCTCCCTGTGATAGCAGCACATTTTATCTGGCCTTTGGAGACGGTGTGTAACCATCTGCTGAGCAATGAAAGTGAAGCTAACGACCAATGATTTTATAGGATGATTTACACAGTTAAAAGTGAGATTATTATGCAGTGACAGAGGCTTTGTCAAGTTCTGATTACCTGAATGCGGGGCCGTGGCCCTTATGGACCCCTGGATTACCAGTGCCTGTGCCTGATATATGACACTTACTTATCTCTGCATCCCTCGCGTGGTATCCCTCCATGTAGTGGATTGTGTAACCCCGTAGAAACCCCTGAACGTCCTCCTCCGGGATGGTCGACCATTCCAGCACCACCGAGTTCGCCGTCACGTTGTCACTGCTGATGTTTGGAGCGATGACGGGAGCTTTTGGAGCAGCATGTGAAGAGGTCAGACCATTATAGACAGAGTTTACACTTTAGTCTGGACCCTAGGGCGTCGACTTACTTCCTTCGATGAAGTAGAACTGTGTACTCCCATAGGTGCTCTCGCTGTTATTCACATGCTTCATGTTGCAGGTGTTCTTGTTTGTTCGCGTGTGCAGAGTGATGGTGTATCTCTCGTAAGGCTCCAGGCGGTCTATTAAAAACAACCCAGTGAATTATGTCAGAGTCAGGATACACGGTCAGATGCGACGCTTAAACCTGGGGAAGCTGAAACGGCTTTGTATGTGCCACAGTTGATGTAACGCCTCTAAATAATTGCAGGAGTCTCACATTGTAAGTGGAGCACAGTTAATGTCCTGGTTAAGGTTAGGAAAAGGTTGTGGTTACTATTGAAGAAGTCGTATTCTCGCTTGCTATTAACGTCTAACTTGAACCACATTCTTTTCTTGAGCTTAACCAAAGTTTTTTTGTGGCTCACATACGTATAAACACAGTTAGTAGTGTGGGCGTGAACCCACATATCAGATATGAAGGTCCTGCACAGCGCAGTTACAAAAAACACTGCAGCGCCTCCACATGAAGATCACGCTTTCTTTAAAATGTACCTAGAAAAACACGTTACTAGCACGTGAAGTTCATTTCTAGGACATGAGTTCACTATAACACGTGCATATTTACACACCTTGCAAGTTAGATATGGTCCTGTTGTTCACTTTATTCTGAAAAAAGGACTTGTGCATTGCTTTTTGCCCTTTTTTCCTCCACTCCACACAATAGCAGACATAGGTTTTGATGAGATCATCTTTCCAGTGGACAGTAAACGAGGTATCGTTGTGTACTGTCACCCTCAGCCTCTCGTCTCCAGTACCTGTAGGTATATGTCATATTTGAATCTTTCCATCTAGCTAAAGGAACTAGAAGGCCAAACAGTGCTGCTGAGTGAGGGAGTACTCACTGGGCACGTCTCTGCGCCGTGGTATCGTTTTGCTTACAGCTGGCGAGATGCTGACGTTGTTGACGGCGCTGATGCTGACGTGGAAGGCCGAATACGACAGGACCAGTTGGATCTCGGGCTGAGTGGTGTTCACGCGCTGGCACGCAGCCTCTTCGGATGCTTTCTGGATGGTCACGTAGAAGCTGTCATACGGCTTTGTAGCAGGAAACTAACAATAGAAACGATTATCAGCCGCGGCCGCAGAGAAGAGCTGTTCACCTTGATATTTATGGTTGTAGGAACAAGGCAAATTCTGTAAATTACCACCCATGTTAGAACGATGAGCCGTTCGCCTTCTTTCTCTGCAATGTCACTATCTTCAAACCTGTCAATTTCAGGTTGAGTTGTCAGTTCTGAAAGAGAAGTTAGATGTTTTATTTTTACCTCATCATATTTATTTCTCCTTGATACGAACTGTTTAAAGCAGCAAACTAACCTGACGGCACAGTGTACGTTTCACTCCATGGACACTGTGCGCATTTTTCATTAGTAACACACTTTATCTGCACAACGTAGGCTAATGACGAGTTAAGATTCTCCACCGTGCATCCCGTTCCTGTATGGGATTGCTGTACAATAATAATAATATTAATAACAATAATGAAGAATGCCAGAAAATTAAAACATCAGTTCACTCCTGTTCCTCTCAAATTACTGTTCTTATTTGCTATTATACCCGTTATGTAACCAGCTCTGATCTGTTGTGAGACAGACCTGACTGCAGCAGCAGATAATCAGTGCAGAGAGGAGACACAAATGTACCATAACCACAGACACGTCGAGATTAGTTCACTCAGATAACATGATTCTGATAACAGGAGCCGATTGAAGGTGAGAATGTTTGAAAAGATAACCCTGGTAATCCTGCACTGGGACACACGATGGCACTTTAGAAAGTTACACCAAGATATTTATGTTTCCCTTATGAAATTATTTTATTCCATTAAAACAGTACAAATAGTTTTCTGAAGCAGAAAACAGGACAAAGTTTTCCTGGCCTCAGTCGACCACAGCCATCATTACTTTTTAACGTTGTTACTAAATCTGTTGTTACACTTATGCAGAGCAAGCACAGACGTCTTGTACAGAAACGTGCGATGTGTAATACATGCAATACATGCATACACGCTTGCTCTAAGAGATGTTTGTCATTTTCTGATGTTTCAGCTTGTAGAAGCTCCAAATGAAGAATAAAAAATGCGAGGTTCACCAAAACAAACGTGTGTTTTGTGTAGTGAACCTAACACTAACCTCCTTCCAGGACTGGCTGCTCAGCGTTTTATATCTCACGCTGAATTCCTTGATGGCGTTGCGGTCCTCCTGTTGCCAGCTCACGTTGACGTGGATGTTTCCAGAGTGGCGACGGAAGGACGCCTTGTGCGGAGGACCACATCGCGCTGACGTAGAAAACAAAAATCACCATGAAATAGAGAGAAAGAGAAGCTTACTGCTGAACACTTGTGTTTGTGAACTTACCTAAGCTATTCGTTGGTCCTCTAAAAACCGCTTTTGTGCAGCTTGTTGAGTTTGAGTTTTCAAAAATCTCAGCAGTGATGTTATAGTTTTCGTATGTGGTAATGGTCTCGTCAATGGTGCATTGTTCTCTGCCTTTCGAGAGAGAACTGTTTGATCAGAAACACCAGATATTTAGCATTAAAAGAAATATACGTGTAATGCATGCCTTTAAAAGCCAGACACACTCATCACACTTACTATTGTTTTATAATGAGTTCATATCTGTTCGACTTTGCTGTCGTCTGGTTTCCAGGTTTCCAAACACATTTCACAGCTTTACGTTTAGCTGTACTGAAACAGTCTAAGTCGTGGACTCCAGCTGAAAGAGAGACATAGACAAAAAACACTTTTAGAAGCTCGTTTCACCTCTGATGATTAAGCCTAGGATGACTCAGAGGTATCTTTATTACCTGGGTGAATTCTGCAGTGCTGGTATTTGGAAAAAATGTTGCAATTCACTGGAACATCACATGAATACAGTGAGAAACTGGATTCACAGATTATTTTCTCAGCCATGGAAAAAACACAACGTACAACTTTTTTGAATTGAGTAGCAGTATAATGAGTGAAGTACACACGCTTACCTCTGTCTGCTTGGATTTGAGGGGGGAGTGTTGTGCAGTATGCAAGAATCACACCTTGAACATGAACAACAGAAGGTAACTCAGCACAGACTAAAGGAGAATATTCACTGAATATAAGCTTATATAAGAAATAACCTAAGCTCACAATTACAATTTATAAAGAAAATGTTTGAAAATGTTGTTTTTCCCCGACTACTTACCAAGGATGAAGAAACTGAAATGCCTTGAAAAGGAGAAACCTCGTGAGCTTAAAAACTTCCAGCCAACCATGTCGCATGTGAATTACTGAAAGACTGAAACCATGAAAGTGGGTCTGAGATAGTCTCACACCCACAGTTTGCTGCCATTCACAGACAAGAAGGAAATGCTTTGAGGACTTATACTGTCAGTGTAGAGGGGTGGGGACACGTTAAGACTCATAGACTGACTCTACACGTCCCCAGGAGGGACGAAAAAAAAGGTTCTTTGTACTTCTTCTTTCTACAAATAGACGTGTTCAGAGGCTGCACAGTCTGAAGAGCAACTTCTTCCTGCAGCTGGTGTCTTAGAAAGTAAAAAGACCCAACATCAAAATTCACGTGTTTCTTCTAAGATTTCAATGTGGGTGTGCGTCACATCGTAAAAATACGTGACTGTTTTACAAAGTGAATTCAGGAACCTGCTTTCAAAGAACTGACTGAAAGTTTTATTTTAAAACTGCTAATTGTGTCACATTATATGACGTGTTTGCTTTTGAATCAGAGGGAGAGCTGATGTGTTTGAAGCATGTTTCACTGTGTCACCTGCTCCCATTTCAGTTTCTGTGTGTCAGTTCGCCTGTCTGGTGAGTTCCTTGAAACCTGAACACACACTGATGCACAGAGCTCACAGAAATGTACCTGTGTAGCGTTAATAAAGGATGTTTCCACTCTCGGTTCAGTTTCATTGGAAATGATGGTGCGGCATAAATTTTTACTTGTCAAATGTGCAACTAAATATGTTTTGTACATAAAAATTAATCTATTGCTTCGTGTTTGAGTAAAACAAAATCTGACACGTTTAGTTGAAGATTCCGTTGTTAAGTCATCTGAATAGTTTTTGCTGACTCCGTCATCTCTCCTGTCCTTTACCACGAGCGTGCGCAGGCATCCTCATGTAACACATCACCATTACCAACACAAACGAATGCAGGGGCTTTAATGAAGAGGCCCCAACAGTCATACCAGTTTATTAAAACACTCTAAAACCTAGCTAAGATGGAAAAGAGAAGACGCCAGACAGCCAAACTACGGCCAGGAGGCCAAACATCCACTGGGAGTGGGCAGGGGGTGTGTAGCAGAAATCACCAGCGACTCTTGGCGATTAGATTAAATAGAGGTTTATTTTATCAAAACAGAACAGAGGAGAGTCGAGCATTACAGAGCACACACACACAGATAGTTGAACGTGGAGCAAGCAGCGCAGGGAGCATAAAGCAGAGAGCTACAGGTTCCTCTAGAGCTTCTTCATTTATACAGAATCTACGTCACTGCTAAGGCGGCGGCCGTTATTGCCAAGAAATGGCATAACAGTAAAATCAATCATTCTGGTCCCATCTTGCCCCCCCTTCAGGCTCCCAGGTCACTCCAACCTGGACTAAATCCCAGACTCTCTGTTTATACGTCCCAAACCCAATACACTGCCAAAATACAAACAGATGAAAACCAGATGTGGACGAAAGCACATACTGCAGGATGTGAAAGTTCGTTGGAAAGTACAATAATATAACTTGGTGACTATGACTATAAAATGACATGTTAGGGCATGGGGACAGGATTTTTCCACAACATATGCCCCCCTTGTAATAGTTCCAACCTATTACACACTTACACTTACACTTCAGTGCAAGTTAGACAGATTCAATGCAACCTCCCATCAATCCATACTTCGTCCTCATCTGCAACGGAGGCGAAAAACCCCCAGTGATGACAGCTAGGGGAAAAAATTCCTCTGTGGCCCAATTCCAGTGCGACCGCTTTACAGCTGCAGAGAACCTGTCTCTAAGCAGACAGACTTTAAATATGTCCAATGGATTTCAACTTGAACCAATCAGTGAACAAAGTATAGTCACTATGAATCTTCTAATAAGTGGAAACTCACTGACCCCCAGGTAGAGTGGCCTGAAAGTCAGGTCAAGGCAATTAGACTTCTTATATGTGTCTTTGAGCAGATGGGAATGTGCATTGTTTACGTAACCAATCAGATGGGGCATATTAATCAATACAGGATAGTAACCAGTAAAGCTTCGAGTATTAATTTCACATCACAAGTAACAGACCTAATCTGGGGAAACTACAGAGGCCAAAGATTAAAGATTAAAGTTACAGAGACTTCAAAGAGACAAAATCTCGCTACACTCTCCAGTAGTCACCAGTTGTCACTGATCTACACTCATCCGTATTGATAAAATCTGTGTTTCACACGCAAGACCCCCCTTGTAAAAACCTCTGCCCCCTACCACTACTGCTAAACTAGTAAAAGACTGATAAATCAAAACCAATATAACTGCATTAACATAGGGCATCCGAAACAATAAAGAATGAACGAACCCTAGAAGTTACTTTTTATACAAACACTGTCCTCCTGCTATCAGGTCACCGAGACATTTATTTATTCATTAAATACCTGTAAAGATTTACGGCTTTTAAACGGGATACTGAATACTTTTGTTACTATAGTCTTTGTCAATTAAACCCACAATTATTTTTGCTGCGTATTCTGCTCGCATACGCATATACTTATTGGCTACCTCATGTTTAGAGACATTGCATCACTACAAGCTGAAACTGATTGCACTTGATGCCCCTGATGGAACTGTTCTTTCTTTATCATCCTTGATGGGGCACCGCTAGACTAATTTTAGTCACAGGTTTATGAATTCTGATATAACTCTTTAATAACGGCACGAACAACATGATATATACCGTCAGCCTCATAAATCATAATGTCCCTTCACCACGACCACTACATGTCCGATAAGATGACATAGAGGCGCTCCCTCTGCGTCCAACGGTGGTGAAGTGAAGCCATGTGGGTGTCCCTGTCCGTGTGGTTGCCTGAGTCTCACCCACAAATCCCTAGGCAACAGAGCTCCACGATTTCTTAGCATCATCTGTGGCATCCGAGGTGATAGGTGTGCAGGCACCTCCAGTGCCTCGTCCCAGCCATCGGCTTAGGCAGACAGCTCGTTCCCCTCGTCCTCCTACGCTCAGCTGTGCGGAAGGTTAACCCCTGGTGTGGACCTGGCCTCCCCTCGTATGGTCTGCGCGTCTCTGCTGTGGACCAAACCTCCTTCTTTCTAACCGGTTGGAATGATGCGACCGTGACTAAAGGCAGTGCAGCTTTAGCCTGTAAGCGAGCATGTGAGAGCAGAACAAATACAGAAAACATACACCATACTACATACTGTGGTTAGCAGGGGTTACAAAGTTAGTACTTTACTGGCTGAGTCTCATCAAATGCATTCTCAGCCAACATCAACTCTGAATCACCAGGACACTTCTATGCTTCCTTTTTTGGTCAATGATCCCTTGAGTCCGATATTACTCAACAGTCTCTACAGCTCTTTAAGCTGGAAAATATTCATTGTGCAAACAACACTCAGTGTTAACTTTATAACTCAGATTCCACATGTACAAAACATCTCTCCTCAAGTCTGCAGCCCAGCCCGGAAAGGCCCCCTGTGTGCGGGTGTTTTGCGGCCAATATCTACACACACTCCTCCATCGCAACTGCAAGGAGGGTTTCAGAGTCAGGCTAAACAAATCTGATATGGGATTCAGGGAAAATTGATGCGACTGATGCATTGATGCAGCTTCTCAACCTCATTCTGCTGCATACCTGTAAATAGAGAGTCATGAATGTTACTAATGATAATTTCAGAGACTAAACCTGAGGCTGCGTCCACTGCTGCAGAACCTAGAATATAACCATGAGTGTTAGCAACACCTTTCATCCTTCACAACTCACAACAGAATATCTCCCCCTTCATCTCAAGGAGTCCCTCTTCAGCGCTCCCGCGACACCAGCCCAGCTGTTTTTGGTGGTTCCCCCCTTCCTGGGTTACAGGAATATAACTTGGTGACTATGACATCAAAACATCAAAACAGCTACAAAATGTTACAAACATGAACCATGCAGCTATAAAGGTGAGTGAACTCTAAACACCACCCACACCCATGGATGGAGGCCGTCACCAGCCGCAATACTATAAAGAAAGACGGACAGATTAGAAACCATTATATATCTATTATATAAAACAAACGGGGCAGAGCCGAGGGAATTGGAGCAACGGGGCTACTGACTGCTTTCTTTAACTGCTCATTCTCCACCTGTACAACTCTTAGCTGCTCGCGCAGGGCTCCCAATATTTCCTCCATTTGCATTTTCACTTAATTAAAAAGTGGTTTCTTCTTCCTCTGCGTTTTTTCTGTGTAGGAACAGACCTGGGATTCTCTTTGGTCTTCTAATATCCCTGTAAAACACACTGACATCCTGCCAACTACACCAAACAGAACCTTAGAACCTCACCATTACTAATACAAATGAATGCAGGGGTTTCAAGAGTCATCTTCAGGAAACGTGCTCAGACTGTTATCAAGTCACTCCTGAACTAGAGGCGTCAGAACTGCAGTAAAAGAACTGGACCGTTATACATTACTGTCAAGTGGAAGATGAGAAACTCAGAACCTCACAGCCTGCTATCAACAGGCTGATTAAATGATCATACTTTTCAGACAGATCTGTGTTGTAGATCCCTTTTTGATTGAGCTTAGGAAATAATCTCTACATTTTACAACACAGGCTCGATTCCTTTCTGTTTATGTGTAAATTATGTGAGCATTTCTCTTTTTGAATTAAATTACAAAACTATGTCTTTTTTGTGAGACGACAAACTAAATCAGAGTCTTTCCAGGTGCATGCAAATCACCAACTGTTGATTGTTTGTCTGATATCAGAAGTGTTTCACTTACGTTTTCCATCATCACTTTGTATGTTCAGTGGGTGTTTTCAAAAAAAACATGAAGGATCAAGAGTGTTTGTGTTTTATCACTATTTTATTTATGTCTTTTCGCCACCTGTCAAAGTGGTTTTATAAAGAAAAACAAACACAGAAGCTTTCCTGAAAAGTTAAGCGAAGAAGCCTCCTCGTTAACTTATAGACCTTCAGGTTGCATTTCTGTGTGTTACGAAGCAGGAGAAGAAGAAAGTGCGACTGAGCCACGACAGTCTACAGATTAAATCCCTAACATCCCTAAATCTCAGTCAAAGATGTGTTCAAGAACAGAAATACCATCAGAATGGAAACATAAAGCGTGGACCAGCATTTTTGAACTTTAACAGAATCAACTTTACGTCTCCGTTGTGTGTTAAGCAGATCTTGTGATGACAACTTGCCTAGCTGCTGTTTTTGAGTTTAAAAATAAACCCAGATATTAACACCTTAGATTTAGTGGCGGCCATGTTGTGGCGATCAGTTCAGGAGTGATCACCTCTTACGTCTGTTACATGAGCTTCACCATCTTCTGCTGGAACCCTGTGTCCTGTGATCTTCTGTTTTCATATGTCTTTTTATCTGATGCTGTATTTGCGGTCACATAAAGTCAGGTCTGACGCAGATGGACAACTTGTCCGTTACGGCAGTAGGAGGGGGAGAAACGCGGGCTGCAGCTGCCTGTGCTTGGGGAGATCACAGCAGCAGGGAGGAATGAATTTCGGTGTTGTCGTGTACATTTGAAGAAGCAGAGAACAGAGAACAGAGAGAGACGCGCGCTGGCTCTGTGCACGTTTTACTGCATGTTCCTCTGTACATGCTGAACTGTAAATACACAGGAAGTTCAGTTCACACCTCACTGACTTCAGTTAAGAGCGTCTACGTTAATGCTGTTTATCACCATCTTGATCTTTACGCTTTGCCACCAAAGAAAAGGCTGGAGGTCGGTTATTGTTGTGTATGAAGCCTATGAAGCAAAGCGTAGCAAACATGTTTTGCTGGAGGTATTTAAATTAGGGGAACTTGAAGAGGGATCGCATGCTTTCAGTAAAATACAATAAGATGATTAAAGATCCTTTTGCCACAGGAAACTAATTTCCGCTAAAGAAGCGCATGCCTGCCTACTCAAGGCTTTCTCATACGTGAATTTCCCCACCTCACCTCTTATCATCCCAGAGATCAGTGATGTGCCGTCACTGAGTTGTGGCTGAAAAGTTGAAAGCCTATGTGGGTTCCTCTCGCGTCTTTTCGCTTTGATCGAACCCTTTAAGTGTTTTCTCAGCTTTGCGTTACTTGCTCCACTCCTGAGCAAAAGACTCAGTAATGATTCCTGTAGTAAAGTGACGTGTGCTTCTGTGTTTACTG
Source organism: Microctenopoma stevenorrisi (assembly GCA_032270685.1). Taxonomy (NCBI): domain Eukaryota; kingdom Metazoa; phylum Chordata; class Actinopteri; order Anabantiformes; family Anabantidae; genus Microctenopoma; species Microctenopoma stevenorrisi. Next base: position 2,458,681 of record JAUMTR010000004.1, on the reverse strand, counting down.
TCACACCACTAATGGACGCATCTGCACAATAAAACCACCTGAATCTTAAAAACAGACCAGAAATCTGCTCAGTGTTTAGTGTTTGTTGACCCCAGGGTCAGAGCCCCCTGCACCTCAAACCCGACTCAGACCCACTCCCTCGGTGTGTCTTAGAGAAGGAGACGTGTGAAGATTTGCTGCTTTATTCAGAGATGTGTAGCATCCAGGTCTTTCTATAAGTCAGTGTTTACACACTACGCACTGTACATCCCATACTTTCCCATGTTGCACTGCACAACATCCTGCAGGTTCATTTCCCTTTGGCAAACTTGTAATAATGAACACCCACGTCACTAAGTTGAGCATCTTCAAACTGATGAAACTACCTGGATGAGTAGTGAAACATTTCCAGACAACTGATATTTGACAGTTGTTTAAATGTCGCGATGAGACAACGAACTGAATATATGTGAGAAAAAAACGTTAGTTAGCCCTCGGTGTCACTAACACTCAGCTACTCCCAACAAATCTCAGCAAGATCCTGAAAAACATACAAGCGCAGGCAAAGCTGTCGGCTTAAAGCAAAGACCATGAATTATATAGGAACCTGTGAAAAACCATTGTTATCAAGTATAATTCTATTTACACATGTAAATAAAATATAAACTACATAAACAAACTTTATGTAGGTCAATGAAAGCAATAAAACTAAACTTTGTGCGACATTTATGTGACATTTTTAATTAATTAATGTATCAAATAACAATCAACACATGAACATTAGTTTTGTAATCATTTCTAGGAGGAGGAGAGTGTGTGCAGACAACAGTACCCTCCAGTGGAGAGTCTGTGTGTGAGTAAAACCTGCTAAAAAAAGGGGGAGGGAGGGGACGTTCTTCACATCTCACGTTTCCAGCTCTTCCATCAAATATGTACCAACATGCATAACGTGTAGTCAGAAGCTGACATAAAGTACAGCTGGGGTTCACGGGGCTGTCAGTGGTTCTGCAGGTGAATTAAAGTCAGGGGATTATCGAAGTCATTATTTTTTCACACCTCTGCTTTTTTGTATTCTCATCTTTATCGATTTCTTTCCCTTCGCTCATAATGTTTCCGTTGTTAAAGGTCAATTAAACATGGGTACGTGAAAGAAAAGGGCATTTTGAACAGAAAAAGAAGTGGGTAGGAGGACAGGTGACTCCTGGGGCATGACAACGGCTACATGACATTTCCACCAAGCAGCTTTAGCATTTTAAAGCCACCCCGACGCTGGTGAGCAGCATAGTCTGGAAAACGTGCACAGTGGAGAGCTGTTAAAATAATAGTGACTAAACAAGAATTCTCCTGTCTCCTCCCACCGTGCAGCCTAACTAAAACCAGTGTCACAGATTTGAATGCAGGTGGGATGTCTTCACTTTTACTCTCACTTTTACTGCGTCCATTCTTTTCAGTGGACGCAGGAGATGAGGTGAAAATGGATTTAAAACCTGAGGTCAGCGAGTCGTGTGTTTCATTTAACCGGGTGCAGGAAGGGTTATGTCTCCCTGAGTGTTAGTACATGTCGGTCATTCAGTCGACTGCACAGTAATTATATCCACTGACAGTGCCTCTGAGAAAGGATGAATGAGAAGAAGAAAGTGCGACTGAGCCAAGACAGACTACAGATTAAATCCCTAACATCCCTAAATCTCAGCCAACAATGTGTCAACTTTTAGTTACTCTTTCTTTCATCCACAGTGTTTCGGTTGAGGAGGTAGAAGTCAAAGTGTGAGTACATGTCGAAAAATACTACACTACAAGTAGTTATAGTATAATAGACAACACATGCACTTTTATTTGAGGACTGGGTTTGTGCTCGTACCTACTGCTTAACATCATCATCACGTGTGTTGGGAATGGGGAACAGATATTTACACTGCGTCTATTTGACTGATTTTCCCAGACTGTCAACGCTAAATCGAGAACCGACTGATTGTGCGCGGTGATTGTGAGAAGCCGCTTAGATTTACTGCATGTGGAGCTCAGGCTTTACAGCGAGGCTGGAGGGCAGCATGGAGGCTGCTACTGCTACTGCATGGTTGAGGCTGGATTCACGTGATGGGAACCTGAAAAGACGCTCTCTGGGTGTAGCCACTAACATCACACACGGGTGTAATCCTGTACCAATACAAGAGAACAATACCACGTTGACTGGAGGCTTTGGATCCTCCAACGACTAAACCGCTCCTGTTTACAGTTTGGTCAGAGAAAGATGACAGTAACTTCTCATGCGTGTTGGATTTAAATTAACAGTTGAGAAATAGTTTGTCTGACACTAATGAAAAGTGTCTTGTTGTGGTGCCTTTCTTCTTCTTCTTCTTCTTCTTCTTCTTCATGCCTGAAGGCTTTGCTTAGTGCACCTGCCCTGCAAACCTAGTTTTCATTAAATATAACATCTTATTTGTGATTTACAGTAACTGCTGCACAGTTGGTAACAGTGTGCACAAGGATGCACCGTAACGCACAACAAAGTTTGGACAAACTCTTTTTCAGAAGATAAAATGCCACCATCTGAACCTGTGCCTGGGAGCTCGGACATGTTCATGCCAGCAGCTGTTCTGGGAAAAGTTGCAGTTTTCATGGTCAAAGGCAGCACAAAGATTTCTGAGAAACAAAGCCACAGCTCAGCCAAACGCTGCTCGAGTCGCACACCTCTCTTCAGCCATGCGGCGGCGTTCCAGGAGCTGCCAGGTCATGAGCAGCTTGAGCAGAAGACGAACTGATGCAGATGTTCAAAACATCGTCATTCCTTTAGGTCAGCTTCAGTTTGAACTGTGCAGGAAGGACAGCGTATTCATACGCCTACCCAGAATGCATTTGGACAAACTAACATGATCGTTACCAATTACCAATTTTAACACTGTGTTTAAAAAAAGAATCAATTAAAGAACGAATTAGACACACAGAATGAACACTCAAGAAATGATCGTTACCAGGTGCCTTTCTTGGTGGAGCCCTGCCCGGCTTTTACTGCAGGGACCTTCAGTTCTGCTTTTGCCTTCAAGAAGTGAGACACGTACTCAACAGGATCCAGGTCAGCCTGAGCACATGCAGATCATCACCTCTTCGAATTACTCTACAGTATTCATCAGGTCAGTTTGCACACATGACATCATTGGCCGGGGATCTGCTCCGTTTATCTTTTTGTGTTTATCTTCATTTTGCTCTGTTTAAAGTTGTTTGTGGGGAGTTTTTATTTATGTATTTACTATAAAACAGAAGTCTAATGATTCTGAACTAAAGCCACCTTAAGAACACAGAAATATCAAACATATTGAGCTCAAAGCTATATTTACTCCATCTGTAACTCTTCATTTTGTTTGCTGATGCTTGAACTTCCCACTACTTCTTAGCCACTGGCTGTCTTCATTAAAGACACTGAACACGCAGAGAAATGATATGAGCTGTACTTTTTGGCCAGGCTGCAGCAGCGATCTGATTGGTCCGCCCTCGCTCTTGGGGGCGGGCCTTACGCGGGGCTCCGCGCTCTAGTTGTGAGTGTTTGCGGACAGTGGCCGCGTGGACTCGCGCTGCGGGGGAAGTAATGAGCGAGCAGACACGCCGCAGAGGCACCTTTCACTGGTCTGAAGCCCTCAGCCTGACCCTAAGCCCCAGATTAAACGAGCTCGGGACGTTTTTGTTGCGTCGCTGCGCTCACCGGATCCGACAGGTGCGTCCGCTGCTTAATTAATGGCTGCGCGCTGCGTTGACGTCGCGTCTTCAGTGAGAAATTGGCGAAGTCAGTGAACGACATGGAGCAGCGTGCGTCGCCTGGACGTGCGTCGCCGTCGTCGGGTTCGCAGACCCTGTCCGAGAGCGAGGAAATAAAGTCGATACTGGACGCGGAGGTCTCTGGATGTGACGGTCACAAGTCGGACTCCGAAAGTGTCGCCGAAGTGGAGGGAGACGGCGGAGAGCCCCACGGGGACGAGGACGGGGACGAGGACGAGGAAAAGGTAAATGCGGTGACTGCGCACAGGTGAAGCTGGCGCTGGCTCCCGCTGTCAGGTGTGCGTGGCTGCACGCGCGGAGACGTCACTACAGGTCACGTCAGACCCTCTGAAGCTGCGCTGCCTCTTCTTCTCTTCCCGTTTCTTATCCGTCTGTTAGGTTGAGTAGCTGCGCTGCCTTTAGTCGTGACTGTGCGACCTGATGATGATGATGATGATGATGATGACACATGCTGAGACACAAACTCTGAAACTGAAATCTGAAGTTTCCTCAGGAAGCAGATGAGGAAGGCCAAACTCAGCCTTTGTAATTCATGTAACACTTTCTGTGGATGCTTCTGCAGACCGGTTTGACCTGGATGAGCACGGTGCAGGCTCAGAGGGTGTGTGTGAGATTTCAAACTTTCTCTAAGTGTGTACGGTGCAGCATGACTGCAGGCCGCAGGTGTGGCTGACTGAATATGACATGGGAAAATACTGGAACTTGTGCAACATTTTCTGTCTGTTTCGACACACTTTTGCCCAATAATCTCTCCTCTCTGCAGCAATAGATAGATGGTCTGTACTCTCTAAAAGTTGGTTCATTTCTTGGTCCTAGGCGTGTGAAGCACAGTTCAGAGCAGCTGTGAGGATGTGGCTGGTGTAAAGCAAACATTGAACATAAAGCATCAAAGTCATTGTCCTCAGTTTGTTTCTCCAGCTGTGACTTAAAGCCGCTGCTGCTTTTAGGATGGGGTCATGTTTGTGGCACTAAATTAATGTTGCTCGGGCTAAATAAGAGTTTGATGACACATCAGCTTAACGCGAACCCAAACCAAACCAAATATAAACGGGCTGTGAAAGCAGCAGGGCGTTTTGCATTTGATGAACCCTTTTAACGCCTCAGAAATCTGACGGCTTCTCTTACACTGGCCGGCGGAGGAGATGTAATTTCACCCGCTGCGCCGAACTGAACAGAAACGTCTGAAAGTGGCTTTAACACCTAAAACAGGTCGGATGACCTGGACGGGAGGAGCAGTTAATCAGGGAGGCCTGACCTTTGACCTATACCATGCTGCTCTGGAGTTAAATAAGGAAACTCGCATGACATTACCTCCCCCAGACTGCCCTGCCCCGCGTCTCCAGACTTGCTGTAGATCTGTAAGGAGTTTCCGGGAGGGAGGTTCTTACCGCGATGGTGTTTTTTTTTTTTTAATCTCAGCATCAGTGCATCTTCAGACACTTAAATCCAGTCCAGCATTGTGGGCAGTGACAGAGAACAGTTACTGCTGTGAGGCTGAGATGATCCCACGCACAAGCCTTCCTTTCAGGCACAGGAAATGGGTAAAAGACTGAGCCGATACCGTTAAACATGACGTGTCATCACTACTCTCTTCTTCTCTGCTGTCAGAAATCTCTACCCCCCCCCCCACCACCACCTCTCCATCCCACACATGCAAAGTTAGCTGGTGTATAAAAGCATCACAGGTCATCAGAGGTCCCAGCCGACTAGAACAGAACCCGGTTTCGCTTTGACACTAGCTAGTTCATCCACAGTTTGCCTCTGGACCTTTTTCAGAACCTTTTCAGCTCCTCTCTCACTTCTTCTGCAGTGAAACCTGTAGCGACGTCTCTCTGATTATGTTTGTTAATAAGAATAATACATCAAGTAATGAATGAAACCGAAGCTTGGACAGAGGTTCTTGTCACCTGAATCTGCAGCTGCCCTCGGCTTCATTATTTTGGGTCCCTCTCGCCACTCTCACAGTATCGTTTTCAGCCGTAGCAGAAACCATTTCAGTGAGAAAATATCCAAACCACTACAGCAGCTTAAAGTAGAACTAGAGTTTCATGCTATCAAAGAGTTAAATGATCATACCATGGTTTTTAAATTGAAACTGTTATCAGTTATCTGACTTTCTCATACTTTTGTCCATGACATTTATTACACTGACCCTCCATCTTTATCCAGAGACACTACAATAACGTGCTGTATGGAGTGGTTCAATAATTTACAACACAATTGCACCAGTCAAATAACAAATTACTTCCCTATCGTAAAATGAATAAAACTAGAAGGCTGTAAAAATGCAGACAACCTCTGATTTAAAAGCACTTTCCTGCAGTGCAGTCTTTCAGGTGCGGACTCACCTGAGTCATTAAATCAACTAGAACGTTGGATGAAACTAAGCTGCTCTGTTCAGGCTCAGGTGTGTTTAGCAGGACACTCTCCATAAATAATGAAATAAATAATGTTCCATTAAGGGTCTCTCTCGTGGACTTGAATCGTTTTCATGGTGTTTGAGGCATATAATAATCAAGTAATAACCTTCAGACAACTTGTTGCAGTTTGGAGCCTGCCTGAGGAATAAGTTATTGTTTATTCAGTATTTTGATTGAGCATCTTTCAGTTGAGTTTAAACACTTCCAAACTAATTTCTGAGACACTTGTAGTACTTTTGGGACAAGAATATACGAGAAGAATCCTACAGGTTAAGGACACGTTGGTGGGATCAGCTGCAGGGAGGGAAAACCGTCCTCTTACGTTTCTGTTGCACAGTTCAGAGGTGTAGGATTTATAGGAACCGGTAGATTTGACTCATTTGTGTTCAGCTGTAGATTTGGGATCTAGTTTCACTGGATAATTCCACCTCCCGTGTTCTGTCCATCTCGGCCTCAGCTGGTTTGTCCCACTGTCGACGGCCACGCATGGCATTAGTGGTTCCCTACATATCAATATTTGCTTGTGTTGGACAATGTTTAACTGTCTCTCTGACAGCGGGTCCAACCTTGTGGTAAGCCCCTAAATAAACAGCCATTTGTTTAAGCAGGCAGCCAGTCCGGGTGATTAGAGGGACGGTGTATGGCGCTAAGAGGATTAACGCAATCTGGTTAAGACTCTTTTCACTTCTCAGGTGGATTGTGTCTAACTAGGATCTATATTTGATTTGTGACTCGTCTTCTCTGTGTTTTTTTTTCTGCGTGCACGTCTGGGTGCAGGCAGTTTGTGATGACTGAGCATTTGAAGTGATACAGGAGCTTCGGTTTGTTTAGCACCTAAACAAAATGTCTCTAGGTCGGAGTTTAACCCTCGGTCACTCAGAGGGAAGAAAGGGAAGAGATCCGCCCCATTTCATTGTCTGGACATTTAAATGTGTTTGTGTCAACATCACAGTTTAACGTAGCTGTAATTTAATTAAATCTTTTTAAAAGATTTTTTTAATGATAAGCAACACTTAAAAAAACCACAAGGAACTAATGTGGGCGTAGTGAAAACCACGATGCCGACGGCTGATGTGAAAACTACAACGCTCGCCGTCATGCTGTGGCGCATCTCTACAGACAGAGACCTGTTCTGATTCCTCTTCTTTTCATTTATTTGTTTTTCATGGTGGAATTCCCAGAGGGGAGAAAGAGAGTGGTTTCCTGGCCCAAAAGATTTCTGTCCATGCAGAGACAGGATGCATGAAACTGTGTGCACATACAGACACGGTTCACGGACGGGAGCAGAAATGCCCTTAAACGTGAGCTTGTGCTGAGGAAAGTGCTCACGCTGACCTGGACTTTACAAATAAGATGAAAAAAAAGGATAAGGAACATTCATAAAGAGTTACTTAAATGAGTTGAACATCTTATAAGCAAACATCTTCTATTTACTTTCCTTTACTTTACTTTACTTTACTTGTCAGACGCTTTTATCCAAAGCGACTTACATGGAGCTAGCGCTGGGTGTCTGGCTCAGGGACACACCTGGCAGTGAATAGATTAGGAGTCAGACGGGGTTCGAACCTGCGACCTTCTACATCCCAGTCTGACGCTTAAACCATTGATCTCCCAGTCGTTTGCACTGCCTCCAGATGGTTTGAAATGTGCATTTTGCTCAAATGCATGGAAACGTGGCTTCTGTGGTTCTTACATGAGTGCATGGATGAAATCTTTACATGCTCAAGATGGCTCCCAACATGAGACGAGAAGAGAAAGAAACTTTTTCCAGCTTTAGGTCACGTCAACACAGGAAACTGAATTCCCCCGTGAGAGCACGCTGAGTCCAAAAACCCTAAATCTAAGCTTTTCTTCAGAAAAATAACGTGTTTGTCTTGAGACTGAAATGTGGAGTGGCCCTTGGAGAGACTTTTAAGTGCACTGTTTTCCTCACAAGTAGAGACAAAGATCGAGGGCCGACACTGGAAAAGAGGGAGAGTTGAGGAGACAGATGTTGGGTGAGAAGGTCGGTCAGTTGACCGTCACAGTCCCTTCCCTTCGCCCTGAAAGCATGATGAAATGACCTTTGCCTCATATAATTGCACCATGTTCGTAGCTTAGAATAACCAAGCACTGGTTTGAACTGGTTTGTATGGGAATGTAGTGAAATGCAGCCTTTAAAGAGGGCGGTGCTCTTTTCATCTGAAACACAAGAAGTGTAAGAGTTGGAATATAAAGTGTGGATGTCCACCCTGAGGTTTACTGATTATCTACAGTACTGAAGCAGTGGGAACTCCAGTTTTTAATTGCACAGCTTCACTAATTATCGTGAATAATAACTGTCCACAAAGTAAACAACTGAAATTGATTTGTCCGGATGTTTCACAGCTACTGCTCTGAAGAGAGAGAGCGTGTAAGAAGACGACGCGGGACTCTGTGGTGGGATTTAAAAGGCAGCAGCGCGGGAAGCTTCGTGCCTTTGTTTGAAAAACACCCTGCCGTCGTGTTTTTGTTACTCACTTCAGACCAGAAAGTGTCTAGACTTTATCAGCGGGGGTAGAAACCACTGTGTGACAGAGGGGCAAGCTGTTTCCGGTTCCCTGATGAGTTAAGGTTTTCAATAGGTGCGTCATGAGAAGTGTAATTTGACTGTTACAGGTGGGTGAGTCGGGGGTTGGCTGGAGACACGATGGCAAACAAAGGATAAGGGGTAATGCCTCCTACTGTACGGGGCTCTCTTCCTGTTGTACCCTGTTGGTTAACTAAACAACGCATTTGTCATTTTGCACGAGGAAACCTTTGCATTAGTGAAGCAGCAACGTGCTTTCTGTCAGAAGTTAATCTTAATGTTTTCACAGCCTCTGGTGTTCTAGCAGCACGTTTTCTTTGGCTCGGACTACTGGAGCATGTGTTACCTGACCTTGGGGATGGTGTCCCTCTGTGCAGCTTGCCCTTTCATCCCTGCATCAGTTCAGGATATGCAGCTTTGTTTGTCCGTTTGTTTGGGTAGCTGTGTATGTGTGCGGAGGAGGAATGTCTGTCCCACCTGCAGCGCGTTCAATCTTTGTAGATTAGCGGGTAAAGGTCGTCGGAGAGTAAATGTGGTTTATGTTTGCTGTGTTTCCACCTTTATCCAAAATGCGCTGGAACCTCTCTCAGCATATATATATATATATATATATATATTGTATGATTTCTCTTCCTCTTGTACTTTCTTAGACTTTCCCCAATGAGGCTCCAACTTTCTTCTGCTTTTTAATTCATCATGTCAACACTTTGGCAGCTTAAGTATCTGAAGCACTAAATACTTTTATGTGTCGGAGGACGGTGAATCTGCAGCTCTACTTCCCTTTAATGAGATGTTTTAGCATGTTTAATCTCATTCTTTGTTTCTTACTCCACAACTTCCCCGTTTGACTCACTGTTATTGTGTTGTTTTTGTTCGTCTGTAATGTTTTACACAACCGGCGTGAAGATGCTGTGCAGACATACTAATATGTGATTAATAATGTATGGTACGCGCTGCATATAGGCTTTATGCTTCATATCACAGTCCATCGGTTCTTTTGTTTGCTTTCTGCCCTTTGTTTTTACAACAAATGGTTGTTGGTACTGTCCACGTGTGTGGAGCTGGGGGTGGAAAAGAGGATGGAGGAAGGAGGGCCAAGTCAAGTTTGATCCTGCTTACGGGAGCACTGCTGCAGGGAGAAAGCTATGGTAGGTGAAAGGGCAGTGGCTGCTGCCAAGTCTGCAACGTGTGTGTGTGCGTGTGCGTAACCCACTGTGCACACGGAGAGCGAACTGTCGGCTCACTGCAGTGTTTTCATTGTAATCAAATAGGAATTTGAAGGAATTACACCCATTCCTAAAATGGTTCAAGATGTTGTGGACTAGCAGAAGGTTTCTTATCTTTACCAGAGGTTCCTGTCTGACATAAGATGCATTGAACTGTCGGGGTCTGTCGTAGCTGAGCAGCCTTGGCGCCTCCCAACGTGTCACATGTGTAACATAATGTTTCTTTCTTTAAAAATTGATTCACTGATTCTGCATCTTTGCTTCGTGATGTAAAGGAAGTGTTGGGCTAAAAATATTGCATGTGTTGCATGTCTTGGTGCACAGATAACAAGTTAATGATATCAGATTATCTTACTTTCCTTTGGGTTGAAATCGATCTGCTGCCAACCATCTGCATGAACGGAACAGAAACGAGGTGCTTTCACGTCTCGTGTCTTATGTCTTTGTTACTGCAGCAAATTAAACAAAAAGGAAAATGCTGCAGACACTTTTGTTTGAAGGAAAGAAGAAGACGAGGCACTGCAGTGTATTGAGTAACAGAGTCTTTCTCCTATAACATGAGTCTAACTTCCTGTTTTGGTGTAGAAACCTTCCACATGACACGTCTTCAGTCGTTCAACACATCCACAGGCTCCAGGACGTGCACCATGCCGAGGTCACAGTGACCAGTCCAGATGCCTCTAAGGTGTTTAAACGGAGTGACGGGAAGATTCCTGACTCTACGCTGCCCATAGTTGTGCTTTGAAATTGCACAATTGTCTCGGAAACAATTGCACCAGCTGCATAGTTGCATAGTTTGCGATAAGTGGGATACAGCGGGGCGAGTTAATAAGTGGAGCTTTAGATGTTATTAGATACAGATGAGCATTTCTACACGCAAGTTGCCAGGTTTAACTGCACCCGTAGACCACCCTAAAACGTTAGACCGAACCTATGAGTCAGCCTGGGCTTTGAAATGTTGGCGTTTTTCTCTCTGCTGGTGACGGCAGTGGCCCGAGGCGTTCTGCTTTGTCTGTCCTGTTCATGTGAACACAGTGTCTCAGAATGCCTCGAGGGAATCTCTGCACAAACATCCACCTGGGCTCAAGGGTGAAGTGAAAAATCAAGGGCACTATGATTTTATGTCTGACCTGTTCTCACCAATTCAATAACTCAGGAAGGCCTGGAGGGAATCTCCCAACTTCTCCACCTCAGCATTATCCTGTAGGATACTGTTTAACCTAACTCTTAATTTCCTCCTCCAAGACAGCGAGCTGTCCAGGTCCAGAGACGGCAGAGCATCCTACAGGATAATGTGAGGGTGGCGTTCTGCTAGCCGAAGATCAGGAGAAGCTGGTTAAAGCAGCAGGATACTGACCCCAAATCTCCTACAAAAGCTGCTTCAGAGACCCAACATCTGCCTTTTGCAGGGTCCGGGTCACAGCCCAGTGCAACTGCTGTATGTCTGAGCCGAAGCAGTTCTGTGAGGAAGAATGGTCCAAAATCCCGCGCTGACGCGCTGGACGAGCAGACGAGCTTGTGCACTACGTGACAGCTGCTTTATTCCAATAGATATTATTCAGTAGAATATTAGTATATGATCAAAAAATAGATGGTGTGTGTTCCCCGCTGGTTTCTATCTCATGTATTTTGCATTATTCTGTATCGGAGTGAAGGTGTTTGTCTCTGATTTATCTGAATCATTGGAAACAAAAGGTCCAGTTGGATATTTGGCTGCGGCAGCTCCTCGTCTCTTCCTGAGAAGGGTTTCCTGGCTAAATGTTGGGTGGTGGGTGTTTCTACTGCACAGTATTCAAGGAAGAACAGCAAAAGAGGGATAGTAGTTGTATCAGGGCAGGTAATAAAAGTTATTTAAAAACATTTAAACGATGTGTGATGTATATTTTACAAAAAGAAATGCAGTTGTTATTTAGTTTAGTGTATAATCCCAGTGAAAATCAAATGAATGAAATCCTCCCTCAGTGGCTCCGCCTCCCAAACTTCATGCCTGATGATGTTTATTGTTCCGTAGTACCACAAAGCAAAGCGTGTCTGTGTACCGTACTGTATGTACCAATACTAATACTAAATAATCCCATGTATATAAGAAGATTAAGGGTGCTGCATGGTTCACACAAACGATCTCGGTCTCAGACGTCATTCCAATATGGTTTTAACTACATAGAGTAAGAGTATGTCTTTTAACCCACTGCTTTTTCCTCTCTCTTCCACCAGTTGGACAACATCCTCTACCCCCCCTCCGTGTCCTTCAGGAAATCCAGTAACCCAGAGTTGACCTGCGGGCTAAGTCCTGCTTTCAAATTTAAGCGGCATCTCAGCGAGGATGGGAAACACATTCGGAGGAGGAGTCTCGGCGGGGGTCTCACAGGTAGTCATTTATTTTAGGTTCTCACATGTATTTTGGAGTATTATCAGTAATTAAGGTCACACCAGCATATGCGTACATGTGAATGTGGAAGAGTTTGTGTGGTATTTATTTATGTGCAGTTACCAATAATAATAATTCAAACACATGATACATGGCTTAAATTAGAGCCTTCTTTCATATGGGTTTAGTTGGCCACAGTTCATGCTTTTTTAATAACTCACAAGCCAGATCTGATGTGTGCAGACATGTGCTTTTTATAGTGGGACTTGCTCTACAGCCTGATTTATCTTTGCTGCCACACATAAAAGTATGGTGACCAGAAAACATGCAAGCTCCACAGCACATTGTGTAATTGCCCTCCTCAAACCTTATGTCACTTAGACCTCAGAGAGGAGGAGCTGTTTAAGGACGTCAGCTGTCGCCAAACAGGAAGAGGGCCTGTAGCTTCTTCACCAGTTGTAGCTTCAAGGTTTCAACTCTTTTCTCAACCTAAACAACTCTGGACAGACGGAGGGAGTCTGACTCCTCCTGCAGAGCAATGACACAGAAACGCCTTTTCTGTTTTGTTTGCTTCCATTCAGAGAGCTGGGAAACCCTCGGGCTCACGCTCTGCTTTTCTGGCTTTGAACAGCTTAGTTATCCTTGTGAGGTGTTTACCCACTGATTAAAATGTTGACCTTTTCACAGTGGCCCGTGTTTCTCATCGGGCTCGGCCCTGAATGAATGCATCGCCCTCACTAGCTAAAACATCGTGGAACAGAAACGCGTCACCTGTCGCTGACGATGTCCCCGTTTCTCATTTGAGAGGGATCTAGATAGTGGCTTGGCTTTCGTCCTGGAGCAGATTAGCGGAACCACTTTGTTGTTGTAGCACACGACGTTTCTCGGAACGGTAGTTGAATGTTGTGGGTTGGACTTCGGTGATGTTTCTGTCTTGAAGGAATAAAACGCAACGCCTGCTCTAAGACTAGTGCAATCGTGTTGGAATGAAAAGAAAAGTTTCAGCTTGGAACAAGGTCAGGAACTGCCCGATCTGTCCTTGAAAGTCCCCTGAGCAGCTCTGCTGATTGCCTTTGTGAGAGTGTTGACTAGTGTCTGACGAGACATTTCCTTTTCGCTGGGATGTGACGGGCTCCAGTGGGGGCAAAACATTTGCCAGTAAGGAAGGAAGGTCCGTGGTTTTCCCTCCTCATCCTGTTTGAACACATCATAGTCTCTGAAGTGAAAGTCTTTATTATATTGAGATGCATTTTGTCTTCGCCTCCTCTGAACCGTGGAAGAAACAAAACAGTTTAAAGATGTTTTTCTGTGTTATCTGCATAAGTTGGGAGAAAACATGTGGCAGTGTGACGGCCACTATACTAATCGCGTAGAAACTAAGCAGACGTTGGCAGACAGGCAGAAGTCCACGATGAGGGATTTCCTATTACAGGCAAGTGTCGCGGTCTGCAAACTGACTCCCATTACAGGAGTGGACAGAATGGAAAAACAGCCGGTCCTGATGGCTAAGACCTGCTGCTGCGCTGCAAGACATGTTCAGCAGTGAGGTGTTTTACAGTAAGTGGATAAACTGGACAGAGAGCAATGTGGACATATGTAGATATTTATTAATGTACAATTCTTTACTGAAAAACAGTCAGTTCATAGCAATCAGTCAGCTTTCTTCTTTCAAGGGACCTTTGAGAGTCAACAGTAGGAAGGGAACAGGAAGTGAGAGGAGAGAAATGTATGAAGTGAAATGCAATAAAAGGATCGCTGCTTATTTGTTACTGTTAATAAAATAATAAAAGCTCAACATATGTGCCGCAAAGAGACACCGTCTTTAAGCCCTATATGTTTACCTCTCCTCTCTACCGTGCCAGGGTTGTTAATCCTCTCCTCTGTCTCCTGGAGTGTTTGCTTAAACAGGAAATGGAAACATGCACGTGTGTATGAAAGATGAATGATTTATCACTTCACAGACTTCCAGAGGTAAAATAAGATTGAGGTCTTGGGATAAAAGAGAGGCCTGTAGATGAAAGTGGATGCACGGTAGAAGCGGCCCAGAGGGCCATCTAGCTGCCAGCTCCGGGATCTGAACACGGATATTCTCTAGTTTTTCAGAATTTGTGTTGTTGAAACTTGCAGGCGTATCCAGTCACTGGTCTCGTATCCAGTCACTGGTCTCGTATCCAGTCACTGGTCTCGTATCCAGTCACTGGTCTCGTATCCAGTCACTGGTCTC
>JAUMTR010000004.1:2424368-2444045 GCA_032270685.1 Microctenopoma stevenorrisi | reverse complement strand
CGTATCCAGTCACTGGTCTCGTATCCAGTCACTGGTCTCGTATCCAGTCACTGGTCTCGTATCCAGTCACTGGTCTCCGCTGGTGATGTGGTTACGTAATATTGGGATCGTCTGTGATCTCTTAATGGGATTTTCCCCTCTCTGGCCTCTTGCCTGACAGCAAAAGGTCAGGGTCAACTTAACACTTCAAATAAAGCCAACCAGATGGTGGCGCGTGCAGTAGTTTGCTTATGACACATAAGAGACTGTGCAGAGATGGAAATGGTCTAGAGGTTTGTAAAAGTATGCGTGTACCTAAAACTATTTAGGTTGGGGTGAAGCTGCTGAATTATAATTCTTCAAGTAAAAGTACAGAAGGATTAACAGCAAAAGTATTTTAGTCCCGTCATTCTCAGCTTTGGTGTTACACGTGTAACAAACCCAAAAAGAAAAGAAAGAATGAAATAAAACGGTGACCTACAGCGATTTGTTAAGGTAGTAAATAAGTCCATGTATTCGCTCAGTGTGTTTCTAAACTATCTGCACCTCTTCCTGTTGTTGCTCTGCAGGGAAGTACCTTCTGCTACCAACCAACCAGCAGACACATCCTGCGTGGCAGTCGCCATCCGAGATCTCTAACCTGGTCCGCATGCGTTCCCTGAATCTTGGAAAGTCAGATCCCTCCCTCACCTCCAGCCTGGTGAGTACTTCCTACGCTATGTCACTATTACTTCATCCCTGGAGCAGAGTTTGGCCAAACTACAAACAGAAGAGGTAAAACTTTCAGTACATTCAGCACAAAGCCACAACCTCTGAGTATCAAATACTCCACGGGAATTAAACCTAAACGGACCTAACGATGGTTGATGCCTTTCAGAATCCTGGTACTGGTCTTTTTTATCTCGATATTGACTCATTTCACATTAGAAAACCTTCGTTTTCAGTAAATCCAGTGAGTAACGATGTCGGTCGCCACAGCCCAGTGTGTGCTTGATGCTCTGAACTGCTGGGAGTGTAATAAACGAAAAGCAAATCCTGAACAGGGCCGTTGGTTTGGAGAACTCAGAATGAACACAGTCGCTGTGATGTGTGACACAGTGAAAAAATGCACACGAGTAAAACACATTTTGAGCGGCGCAGCCTTTGAATGACGTCATAAAGACGAGGGCGACCTTCAGCGCGGCCCCGCTCTCCCCCTGCAGATGACACCGATAGAAACCCTGATGTGCTCTATCGTGATTTCGCCCTCTGGAGAGTGAGATGCTATCGCAGGCAGAGGTTAATCTGATGCTGTGGAGCCGTGAGTCATTCCCACCCTGCGTGGTTTCGCTTAGAGGAAAGGTTAATGCAATAGAAAGCATGTGAACCTGGACGGAAATGCTGGAGTGAATGGGAGGGTGTATTTTGGTTAGCTGACACCATTAGTGATCTGCCTGGGTCGACCCAGAGAAACATACTGCGGAGGGGGGGGTGAACTGATTCTCCGTGACCAGCGTGATGCCTCTGTAACGGCGTGTGAGCCTGATGAAGAATGTCTTTAAATACCAGTGTAGACTTTAAAGGATTTCCTTCGTCGATCTCACTGCTGCTTGTAGAACACGTTCCCTACACTAGGGGGCGCTGGTGCTATTCAGCGTTTGCCTAATACCTGTATCCTCGAGCTTGTAAAAGCCACAAATGAATCCCTGTGGTTACTCTGCCCTGCACAGTGAATTAATACGTGATTTCCTGTAACATAATTGTCCTCCAGTGGTCAACTTCACTAGATGATGTGTTGATTCAATTTCAGTTTTTGCACCTTGATGGCCTCAACTCATTTTTAACAGCTTTGACTTTGCAGGACTTTTAAGGCACCGTGTTGTAGAGTAATGTTCTTTGCCCGGAACCATTTCTTTCACTCAGGGATTCGGCTTTATGCGAGAACACTTGAGTGGACGGGATGGTGTGTCTACGTCTCTGGGATGAATAAACATAATCCTGTCAGTCTAAATAGATTTGTATGCATTTATTATCGGGTCACCTTGAGAATATTGAATAATTTATCTAACCTGTGGTTGCAGTGAGTCCTGATTCAGTCAAAACCTAACAGAGACGACTCTGCACTGGTCTCTCAAGTGAGGTTGGGAAATCGTGGAGACCCAGAAGCCTGACGCACTAGTTTTTCATCAGAGTGCGCAGTCGAGATCAAAGAAAGATGTTTGAAAAGAGTGCGGCGCTTAAGAAATGCATCGGGGAGCAAAGCATGCCCACGAATTAACACGTGCCCCCTCTAATGCAGCCCCCATACTAAGAATACGAGGTAATACTGTGTTTGTTTGTTTTAAATGACAGTACTTTACAAATGCAACGCATGCAGAAATCTCGCTTTGCAGCAAACGCATTTGTGCAGCTTCTCAATAAAGTGAATTAAAGAAAATAGTTTCTCTCAACGGCAGAATCGTCTCCTACAGCCGCACGTCGTTGCCTTCCGTCTGTTGTATGCAATCAGTGGCCACTTTATTTTGTTCACCTCTATCAGGATTCAGTACAACAGCTCGGCCATAAATTCTGCCTTTTATTATATAGTGTTGTGTTTCTGTTTTCATTGTCAGGACACATGCAGCATATCTTATTCTTTATATAGGGGACACTGCTGCATATGTAATCGGATATCTTCGTGAGTCATACGTTGTTTCTCAGCCCCCGGTGACTGCTAGTGACATGAGGAAATTAAAGGCTCAGACGCGGTGTTGTGAAGATGCACGCTGACGCTAGGGTCATGCTGTATTATCCTCAGAGTAGTCACACACAGTCATACATTGAACTTAAAACGAGCTGAGGCGATGCCTGTCACTCACGCACACACTTGTAACGGTGGTTTTGTTGCTGGAAAGCACATTCGTCCCTGACCGTAGTGACAATGATTGAATGGAGAGCTGCCAGCGTGCAGACTGCTGCTGCAGCTAGCGCGCCAGGCGTGAGACTGTTGTCAGTTTCAATCAGCCTGTTTTGGCGGAAAAATCCGTGTCCGAGGAAACTGAGGAAACTGGCTGGCGACGATCTAAACTGGGAAATTTTTAAATGACGCTGGTTTCTATTCAAGTTTTGTGTGTTTAAGTAACTTCACGGAAAACGTTGTTTGGTGGAGACCTTCTCCAGAAGGCAGAGCGGTCTGGCTGCATCAGTCACCACCACCATCCGCGGGAAGCCAGTGGAGGTAGTTGAGGAGTACAAATACCTGGGAGCAACCTCCTGAAATTCTCAGGAAGTGCCTCCTCAAACTCGACTCCTTGGAGTCAGCACACCCATCATGATGACTCCTACACCTTCCTGAAGAGCATCATGACCTTCTCCATCACCTGCTGGTTCCCCTCCCTCAGCTTTCAGAACGGGAACAGACAGCAGTGTGCTCTAAAATCATTGGCCTGCACAGGTTAACAACCAACAGGCCACTAGACAGGAAGCCCAAATCATCACTGACCCCTCCCACATTCCTCCCCTCTGGACGACGCCTCCGCTGTATCTCCTGTAGGCCTGAGAGGAGGAAGCTTTTTAACTCGAGCCTATAAGACCATCTCCTACACCATAAACATAAACTAGGTTCTTTCTTACACTGCCGACACCTGTACTGTATATTCTGTGTAGTTCTTCCATCTCATTCTTATTGCCTGTGTTTGTCCTGTCTTATCTTAAACGCCACGCTGTTGCATTTTAATTGCCCCTAGGGGATAAATAAAGTCTGATTCTGATTGTTAGGAATGTACTCGTAGACCAGAAACGCAGCAAGCAGCTCACTAACAAAAAGCATCAGCGTAGATTAAAACAATCCACATTTAGGAGGATGGATCTGAATTGTTTGCTTACAGAGCTACTGAAATATTATACTGTTCGGTAAACTGTATTATTAATGTCTGCCAGTCATATGCTTCAGACTTCTCTTCTGTTCTGTCGGCCGTGCTTCGTCCCTCCTCCGCCTCACAGGACTCCTGTTATTGCTTTCTGCCTCCTCTGTGCTCCTCCATCAGGCCCCCGGGTGTGCGCGGGTCTTTCACTAGCGTGGCGTATCTCTCTCTTGACTGTGATGCTCTCTGGCAGAAAATCAATACTCCAGTTCTGGGGTGATATTGAGATAAGACTGTCATAATCCTGATGTTGTGCCTTTGTGGACTCTCATTCTCCCGCATAATTGTAGTCGGTGATGTCCTTCACTGATATCATTGTTGTTGGAGCAGTTTGTTGTCGCAGTGGGAGGAACGCGTGAACAAACATAAGGTGTCCGGCCGTAAGAACCAGAATGTTTTAAACAGCCACGCTGGACGAGCTGCCCGTTTTTTAATATCAGCTAACCACCTGAGTAGACGCCTGCCCGTGAAAACAAGGGAGCGGAGGACGAGTCACCAAGATGCACCTGTATTGATCTGTTTGTCTGTGGTGTCTCTTTGTTCTGTGGCCCCTGCACGGCTCCATGATGTGTTCCCCAGTTTGACCGTGTGGTGTAATATTCTATGAACAGTATCACTTATTGCTTTGTGTGTGTGTGTGTGTATGTGTGTGTGAGCGCTTGTGGGACCTTTTTGAAGTTTTATACCTGAGGATTTCTGTCCTCACTCAGGTAAATAGGGAAAAAAAACAACAAAACTGGGGATTTGAGTCATTCTGGTACCAGTGTTGTGGAAAATAAGTGTTTGTTTGGTTTTTGATTTGGAGAATTATTATAATTTATTACCTTTTCAACAAGAGCCTGTATTATAAAACAATTAATGACCTGGACAATGTACAAATCTGCAAACTGGAGAAAGAAGTGATTAAGGATGAATCCAACCTACCCGTGAACGTTGCCACAGCAGGGGGTGTTATTTAGTCAGACTGTGTGCTGTTGTTCCCGCAGCACCGAGGAAAAGGAATAGTATCTGACGCCATCAAAGATTTCCTGTCATGTTGCTGTTTCTGTGTCCTCCTGACCCGTCCACAGATTAGCTTTGCAAATGTTCGACTGCTGTCATCAGCTCGGTACGAGATCCAATTCAACTGTGACAGTGTGACTTTTTTTTTTACTGAGGAAATTGGATTATCCATGTGGACTCAAGCTGATATCATTTTCATCTTATGAATGCATGCATTTACATGGCTATTCCAGTTTATTCCAATTTCAAAAACCATATGGGAATTGAGATTGATTCATTGCTGCAGCTGCCGGTTCTTCTTGGCGACTGTCTTTGCTTTTGTTGTCAAGGTTAAAGTCTTGCCTTATCCATAGGGCAGGTGGCTCTACAGGGTTTTATCGTGGCTGGATATTCTCACAGCTTCAGCTTTGGACAGATGGATTCTTTGCTCTGCTTTGTATGGAGGAAATTGACTCTCTCTTTCCTCGCCGCTCGGTCGCAGGTCGTGTCCCTCCTCTGCCTGCCTTACATCTGCAGGTCGCCTCTTGGTCTGATAAGCTCGGGCAGAGCAGAGAATGTGGGTCACTCAATCAGCACTCTCTGCATGCTTTCAGTGCCAGCTCTCCCTTTTTTCTCCAGAGGCAGAGGAAACTACCTCGGCCGCCCACCTGCCAGGAGGAAATGAGTCACAGACAACCCCTGGACTTTTACCTGAGGCTGTTCTGTGGCTTTGCTCCGAGGCCAGCTGCACAAGCCTTAATGGCTGCCACCGAAACGCATCCTAAAGCGGCTTTATGTGTAATTCCTTTTTCCAAAAGCTGTCCACTTTACTTTCTCTGCAACAGGACTCGAAGACTAAAGCCATAAAAACAATGTTAAATTCATGATGTTATAGAGCGGCAGCGGCTAATCCTCACATTTTAAATCCAATGATTGTCAAACATGTTGTTGGTTCATTTTCTGGTTCCAGTTCCTTTTGGTTTTATATTTCTGGACAATAAATGGCAGCTGTGGCTTAGTGCAGCTGTCTTCTCTTGTCTTCAGCTCGTCTTCATTAGGAACCTAATGTGGACTTTTCTTAATTGTTCGTTTAAGCATTGACCTGAAACTAGTCAGTCGAACATGACATCCTTTAATTCCCTCGGGTAATCTGGAGGGCATTGTTCGACTGAAGACGTTGACTACTGTAATCCTCGTGCTCTGAGGTTTTAGGGGGTTTATTCAGAAACGGCCTGAGCAACCGAGCACAGACCTGGGGTTTCTACTCTCTGCCTTCTTATCAGCACGGCAGCACGAATGACTGTCGCTTCGGTCCCTATACGTTTCAAAACGGGGACGTCGATGTAGTGGTGACCTGTCCACCTGTCAGTCACGTGCACCTCCTCCACCAGCAGTAGTGGCTAGCTGTCATTCCAGGCCAAACTCTCCAAGAGAAATGATTTAAGCTTGACTGGAGATGAGGAGAAAGGAAGGGGCCCACTTAATATTCACAGAGGAGTACCACAGTGAATAGAAATGAGTGGGAAAGAGTGAAAGAAGACAAAGTTGGAGGGGGGGCAAAGAAAAACACACTGAAACAGAATGTGAAATTGCTGGATAGAATTGGCAGCGTGGCACTGGAAACCATTTATTTTCCAAATGCTAATAATTCCGGAGCTGGTGGGGACATTGAGTTAGTGAGTGTGAAGATCTGTGGTCACTTGCCGACTGTCTCCAAACTCGTCTCAGAGAAACGGAAGGAGCGCGTGAAATCGACTGATATTGGAAAAAGGTTGTGCTCTTGTAGACGTAGCGGGGTTTTCAATGATAATGATTGTGTATGGGGTTGTTTGGAATGAAGGAGGCGCTTCCCGTGGTCGAGCTGGTGCACAACACTTTGTGACACTTCTCAACAGTTCTACCATTCATGAGAACTGCAGTCCCAGGCGTCGTTGACCTGAACTTCAGGTGTGTGTCCCGCGTTCTCTCCGTGACTCATCGGATGCATTGCAAGCCGCGAGGTCCGCTGGCCAGCCTGCTGCAGGAAGGATGCCAGATTCATTGTGCGAGGTGGAGGCAGAACAATGCTGGGAAGGATATCCTCTCATTTTCATGGTCACCTCGGGTGCCTGAAAAGCGTGGCAGCACAAAGAAATGAGTCTTGGGGCTCCCACTTGTCCCCGGTACCCCACACCACACCTCCCACTCGCCCCCTCCCGTTGCTACGCTAAATTAGAACTGCCTGTCTTCCTCCTGCTCCCTGGTCCTCCCTCCCTCCCTCTCCCTCTCTCTTTCTCTCTCGCTCTCGCTCGGTCCATCTCTCTCCTTCACTCCTGAAGTTGCAGAGGAGAGGAACAACATGAGGTGTCAGCTGACTGCCCCCTCCAATTGGATAAGTTCTGATCGAAGTGTTTAACAGCTGCTAGGATCAGGTTTAGCTGGAGGGAGGAGGGAGGGAGCAGGAGGCTGGAGTGAGGCAGTGCAGCATGGCTACGCACCGGTGAGGATAAGTCGGGTCTCTGTACCATGGACGAGTCCAGCATTCTGAGGAGACGAGGGCTACAGGTAGGCAGCCACATGAGCCCGTGCCTGTGTGTGTGTGTGCGCAGCTCTCTTAGGATGACTTTGACCGTGTGTGATGTAGCTGTGGATTTAAACTGGTTTCTCTTCCAGGACTTTTAACAGCATCCTAGCTCTGCTGGGAATCTCTGGCTGAACAAGGATGCACTGAATTAAATGATTGAGAATATTTAGCAGTCCAGTAGTTTGCATCTCTGTACAGGAATTGGGAAACGATGGTTGAAGTGACTGTGAATTTGGGTCCTGTTACTTTTTTAAACTGCTTTAAACCATTGGTGCTAGCTGCCTGCAGGGGGAATGAGAGCTGTGCATTTGTGGAGCCGGTTAATTGCTTTATGTTGTGTGAAGGACTTCTCTAAGCTTTATTGACTTGTGGGGGATTCTTGATTGAGGTGGATTCTCGGGTGGCTGCCATCGCTCTGCCACTACACGAGATGTAAAACCAAATATCATATCGTTAATCCAAACCATTAATCTTCTCCTTCTGCCGAAGCATCAAACTGTGCAGTAGTTATTACAGTAAACACTAAATTTGACTTGATTGATTGTCTTTCCAAGTCCCCTTTGAGCCACTTTTTCATTGAGCGACATTGCAAAAGAAAAATAAATTTGGCTCAAACTACTGTGTGCGCTGTGACTCGTTGCATGTGTCTTTTGTTTTCATTAGTTTCTGATGGAGCTTTGTGTCAGCTGCAGTACGGCAGGTGAATTTATACCATTTATTTCACACGAAACAAAGGTAGTTTTTGTTTCTGTAATGCTGCTGGTAACGTTTGACGTGTCAATGTGTTCCCCTGTGATTGTGGATCTCTATGAAAGTGAGACAGCAGAAGTCCTGACATTTCATTTATGCTGTTTGATTTTTCTCCCTTCTGATCATTTTAATAGGTTTCTCTGGAGAAACCAATAATATATTTTCTTGTAACGGGGTTTATCAAAAGCTTTGGAAAAAGTCATTTTGTGCACAGTTGCCCTAATCTCTGTGGCGTTGCTGGACACCACCAGCTCCCGCTGTGCTCTCTCTCCTCCACGCGGGACTTCTTTTTGTGCCCAACACAACAGCTGCTCCCGTGCTCAGGCAGCCACAGACCGCTAACTTTCACCCGCGCACGGAAGTTAGTTTGTCAGGCAAACGAGCGTAGCTGCTTCTGCGGCACCATTTCTCATTCATTCCCGTGTCAGGAAAGGGGTGACGTCATCCAGTCAGCGAGGACGGTGTGAACCGGACCTTTCGCGTTACAGATTGTGTCTCTGTGTCATTATGTCAAATAAATGTGCAGCACAGCGTCTCATCCAACAACTTCTTCTCAGTCTAATGGTCATGTTTAATTTCTCCAACGTGTATTTTGAACATTTTCTTAGCTTTTTATTAATTATTCTTTGTGCTCCTTCACTTTCTTGCTGAGGGTTAACTTAGCTTAGCTTAGTCTCTATCTTAAGATGAATGAATTTACCAGCAACAAAGCTCAGTGCTTCCAGTTTTTATGCTTTAAATCCGTCCAGAATTTCTTAATCAAAGATGTATCTTCACAGTGTGTTTACATTTCAACAGTATTGATTTTTATTTTTAATAAATGCACAAATTATTGCAAATTTGTGCTACAAAAAAACTCCCAAAGGGCTTAATGTGGTTTTGTGATGTCCTATGTGTCAGAAATATGACTTGATGATTTTATTTTTACCTGATCTTCATGATGGGACTGTGCGTGTTGATTCCTAATGAATGTGACAGGGTGCGGAATTTATTTTTAGGCACGTCGAAAACATCCACAGACAAACCAACAATACACAGGAGACGTATTGTTTCCCAGTATCAGGCCATTTCTGCGTTCTTTAAATAAATTGCAGCTGAAGCGTGTTTCTCAGCTCATTCAGAATCCGTGTGCGTATCTGCTGTGTTCCTGTGTGGAGAATAAAGGTTTGAGCTGGACGAGGTAAAGTATGTATATGACCTTCTTGGATTAATAAATACTGAATTCTCAGTTATCTTTCCTGCATTGTATTTACATTTGTTTTCCTTTATTTATACATTTAAATGAGCTTGAGATGAGCATTGGCAGCGGGGTGTGATGCACTTCTGTAATTGGTTTCTCTCTAAAAGTAATTACGTTCATTCCTGCAAGAGAATTTTTCCTTGTTTTATTTTTGCAGTGTGTCAGCAGACGAGTGTTGTTGCCCAGGTTCGTCTGACCCCTGTTTATTTATTAGTGTTAGACTTTTCGTGTCTGTGATGAATGTAAACGATATGCATGCAGATGGTTTAAAGAGGAAGGTAACTTAGCAATATTCCAGCATATGTGCAGCAAGGTTTGTGTCTCGCTGAATCTGAAAGTGTAACCTCTGTGTCTCACGTTGGATGACTCCCATCAGTTTAGCTTTTGTGGTTTTGTCGTAGTCCCACTAGGTTTGTTGACTGGCTTTGATAGCTGCAATGTTGCCTCATTATATAAAATTTGTAGGATTTATATAGGATTTAATGATTCCTATAGCAGCTGCACGTGTCCTTCATCCTAATTAGGAGCAGCCTGTCAGGAGACGCTGCATTACATTGAAAGCTTTACTGTACTTCTGACACATCCATCTAACGCAGACTCCTAATGAAATGTGGCTACGCAGGCAAGTGCAGTGATCTGGTGTGCCTCCAAAGAGCCGTTTGTGTGGCGTGGTGTGAGCCAGCTGGTGTGATGTAGCCCGGCTGACGACACACGAGCAGCATGAGAAAGGCCATCGGCTTCCACGCTTTTTAATACCGAGCCATACGTCCTGTTCATATGAACAGTAGGTAAAAATCAGATTTCTCATCACAGTTAATCCTTGGAATGTTTTTTTTTTTTCATGCAGAAACAGCTGCTTTCCTGTACAGGGCAACAGCCTTCATTGGTTGTCAAGAGGTAAGCTGCTGTCTGCTGAAGTGTCCTTGAGCACAACGGTGAGTGCATGTGAACAATTGTGTGAACAGGGCCACATGAAAATACAACCTTCTCCTCGAGGAAGAATAATCACAAAAAAAAGGGTATCAAAATGTATTATTTTTGAGTATTTTAACCACTTCAAATTTACATGTGTGCGTTTTTATTTAAAATCGTTTAAATAAATGTATAAGATGAAACACATTTTGAATAAAAAAATGTAATGTTAAAATGTATGTAATAAACCACAAACTCTTTAAACCGCTGCAGAATATGATTAAAATTCACTGAGAGTACAAAACTCTTGGTCATGTTGTGCAGGATAGCAGCCTCTAGTGTTGCTTCTTGGAGCTGCTTGTTGCTAATGTTCATAAAAGACCATCAAACTCCTGATCACCTACAGTGTAGGATGATACAGCGTTTGTTATTCCGGTTTTCCATTTTCCCTTTCTATTCTATGATGCTCTGACAATATCTACTGACCGAATGTTTGTGTTTGTTTGTGAATCATCTCCAGCTGTTCGTCCCCTCTGTTGTCAAAGTGTTTACGGCTCTTCTGTCGTTTGCTTTTGTGAGGCGTCAACAAATATGAGCGGGATCAAGTTGAGACGTTTTTTATGGTCGCGTATCAACGAATGGTCATGTTTTTCTGTTCTGTGCTGCTATAAATGTTAATAACTCAGATATTTTCATTGAGCTTTAACAGAACAAATCAACAAGCAGCTTGCACACACCCACCCGCTGCACTCCATTCAGCCTACGTCGATCCCACACATTCACATCGTCGCACGTTTGGAAAGGGGGAACAGAAATCGCATCTTTCAAACAACAACCCAGCACGAGTACTTCTTTAAAACTGTAGTGTCTCGTATCTGATGCGTTTATTAGTCCTCAAGTCTGTCACCGCTGATCTAATGAATGGCTGCTGTTGGCTTTTCTTCTGCGGTAATCGACAGGATGCGTCATGTCGTGTTGGACTCAGGTTGAAGTACACATAACACAGCAGGCAAAGGTAGCGTTTGGGCTCGTAACGAGTGCCCTGCTTTAAAGTGCAGGATGCATGCTGCAAAGCCCAACAAAACAAGAGCGCGGCTACTCTACGAATGTGCAACAATATCTGATATTTCTCAGTTAGCCTGTTTTCATGAACGTAAGTGAAAATAAAATGTGACTAATTGCACAGCGCGACCTGTAGCTGCTGCTAGAAATCGGCGACAGTTGTTTGTTATTAAGTTTAGCTTCCATTGTTGTGACAATAAAAGGATGCCATCATCTCTAAAAAGCCAAAATATCAACTTCCACGTGCCAATGCAGTAAATTTTGTCCCTGAACGGCTGAGGGGATGTCTGCTGGATGCTGCAGCACACTAAGCTGTGTCTGTGACACCTGGCCTCCTGCTACACGAGGGGAGGAACAGCAGATGAAATCAGCTAAGCTTTCTAATGCCGTTTGCGTGCTTAGCTGTTGAGGTCGATATCTCTGAGTGGGCTGGGAAATATTACTTCAGACTTCAGATTTGGGTTTTGCCTGACGTAGTTGTAGTAGTCGTGGTTAAAACCATCAGCTGCTTACATGTCTTTTCCGTGTGACCAGAATTCAGCTCACCGGCTGCTTTAGAGAGGTTTGCTCTGCTGTTTGCTACTTAAGGACAATGTATGCAATCTTCAATCAGTCCAATAACGTAGAGTCTGCCTACTTCCTTCACTAAACACGTGTTGCGGGCAGATAACCAGCGCTATTGATTTCTTTGACCCTTCCTAATCTCCACATACACTTGGAGCAGAATTTAGATTGGATGAAAGCAAGATTCAATTTTGGGTTAATTGAGATTTATGTTTGTGGCGATCACGGTCGCTCTGAGGACCAGCGGGCGTCCTTCTTCACCAAAGCTTTAAACTCATAATGAGTGCTCTAATAAATGTAAACACATGCATATTCATAGCGATCATCAGTTTTCGGACTGGTGCACCCGTGGACCTGCCGCTGTGTGGAGAGCTGCTGTAGTTACAGTCGTCTTGAACAGTATCTCGGGGGCGAGAGCTTTGACATGGTCCTGAAGAAAAGTCATTTGAAAGTAGCATGGCTGATTCAGCTGGTAGTGGTGCTTTACACATGTGATCATGTTGATCTCTGCATTATGAGACCTGCAGTGACCTTTCATCGCCCGCCCCCCCCCCCACCTGCTGCTCAGCTCCAGACAAGTCGTGGAAAACTAGCTCTGTTGGTCTGTGAAGACAAAACACGCAGCACTTGCTTTTTCATGTTTGTGTCGGCGTACAAACTTCCTCGTAGTCAAAATTACATGTAGCCCAAGGCCGCAATTTGCTGAGTGTCATATTAATTTGGCCGACACTGAACCCACTCTGATTACTAAGTAGTCCAGTGGAGCTGGGCTGCATTCACAAGTGGCTGTTTTGGTGCATTTAATTACAAACTGAACAAGCGTCCAGATGCAGCAGGAGACTCAGGGGAACGTGACTTTCTCCAGTCACTCGAGGTGTTGATTTGTCCACACTATGACTTAATGTGAGAAAGGGGATTTTCCTGCAAGTCGGTAACAATCCGTTTTAAAAACCAGGAACACATTTGATCTTGAGATGTAGGAAAATCCTAAATACATCAAGGGGAATTATTAATGAAGCATTACACATATGGCTTTTTTTTACAGCGCCACAGCTTTGATGTGGTGTCTTGGAGATGAGATGTTGTTGCTAGGAGTCGTTCATTGACATTTACCCTGTGGAACAATAAACACTTTCAGGTTAATGATGTCTGAATGTTACCTCTGAGGCACCCAATACATACGGAACTAAACGTGTATGGTTTACTTTCATCGCCTTTTTGTTTGCATGAAAACCTCTTTTAATTACTGTCACCTTGGTTTGAGCGCGCAGCAGCTCTGCAGCCTGTCAAAGGTGATAAGTTAAACTGTCACGTGCCGTTTGTAGGTGATTGTTAGCAGGGTGTGTTTGAGGAGGTTCACAGGTGTTTCTGTGCAAACTGTTTTTGTCAGTGCGACTTAGATGGGTCATTCAAATGCTAGCTGCTCTGTCTCTGTTGTGTTTTGTTCCTGCCTCACAGCTTTGACCAGTCAGGTGTGCACATCACCGCCTTTGCGAGCCGCCATGACCTCTGATTATCCGTCACACCCTCCCTCTGCACAGACGGTTACAACTTCTCCTTTGGTTGAAAGAGAGAGTTATGAAACATTCTTCTCGTACACAATCTGCATTAACATCCAAGATGTAAGGACAATTGCTAGATTTCAAATTAAAAGCAAAGGTTTGCAGGGACTGAGGCAGTGTGAGTCATAAAACGCTGTCTGACCGTGACACTGGTGAAATGCTCGGGCTCCAGTTGGATGCTGAGCACATGAGAAGTTCTGCGTGTCGGGAGTAATGAGCCAGGAGATGAAGGGAGTGATAAAGGGAGAAGAAAAAAAAACGTTTTAGCCCTTCACTTGTAGATTTTCACTAAATAGCTCGCTGGCTGTCTTTGCTTCCAAAATTATTCTTTACAAAACCAAAAACAGTTGAATTGTCTGTAGAGCCTCACAGTCATTCAGGTCACTGCAAACTATTTAGCTTTGCACTTTGGGACAACTTCCCCTCGCCCAAGATGTTCACATGCATTTGAATGTAACATAGATACTACACAGAGTCCTGCTGTTAAAAAACACCATGTGGCTTCTCACTGTTCATTTCACATGCATTAACCCTGGTGTGGCTCTAATTCCATCGATTATATGAGGATAATGATAAACATCTTACAGTAATAGTGGGGTTTCATTCCAGCTCGGAGGATTTGTATAATCTATAATCCATAAAGACACAAACATTTCTGCTGGAATGGCTGCATTTCCTGTCTCTTAAATAAGGGCTCTTTTATTTGTACTAGGAAACCTAATTTAGAGACAATACCAGAAGCAAGCATTAGTCAGGCAGGCAGCTGAGCTCGGCTGTGTCTCACCACTCCGTTTCATTAAAAGCACATCACGCAGGGCGCTTTGAATGCGCTCGCTGTCCGCGTGCTCTGCACAAGCTTTGCTCAGAGAGGTGTCAAACATTAAAAGCATAAATGGATAAGTCATCACAATTCCTGCCTCCAGGACAATATGACCTGGAGGCAGAAACTGATTGAATGTAAAATGTGGTGTTTTCTGTTTACTGTTTTCCTTTCGACTTGTCTTTGGCCTATGACGGACTTGGGCTGTGATTGGTGGATATCTCGTCGATGTAAATCATTCCCTGCTGGTAATTAGTGTTGCGTGAGCTGCGGTTATGTGTCTCAAGGAAACTCTGTGTCCTTGTTCCTCTGTAGGCAGCAGGGGAAACCAGACATTAATCCCTAATTGATAGCAAAGGGAGACCGGGGCTTAGCACTTTTTCTGCTGACTAGTGCAGCCTATGCACATCAACGCAGCGTCCTGCTCCGCTTCAGACAAACGATCCGAACCTTATCAGGACAAAGAAATGTCTTAACGATCAAATCAGGGGGATTTGTGATCACAAAACCCGACAGATCCTGGTTATTTATCCGCTCTCTTTTACAGCAGGAGGACTAGGGGGGGGGGGCTGGACAGCAAAGAAACAAAAGATGTTGTGAAAGTGATAAAACGACCTGCGTCTTTACGGTTTTAATATTTTGTCCATGTTAGAACTGCACATCAACATCTGTGGTCTGATCGTAGGCTGTTGATCCGTTACCTCCAGCGTTCAGCGGGGTGACGTTCTCTGGAGCGCACATCTCTGCTACACACATTGCACAAGGTGTGAAGTGGTGGAAAAAAATTGCTCTCAGCTCCCGTCATGCAAACTCAATAGGGCAGAAGAGCAGCATGTTGTGCACACAGGTTATTAGTTTTAGCCCAACGACATCGGTCACTGTTGTCAGGTTACCTCACACATCCTGCATCGTACCCTGTATGACCCCAGGACCCGTGCTGGTCAGGGAAGCTGCCGACGAGCGTCGTTCCCCTAAAGAATCATTGCAAAGAGAATACAAAGTATAAAACAAATGTTTACATTTTCCTGGGCAACACGAGTCTTCAAAATGGACTGAGACGTGTGGGACTGTGCGGGGCACTTGTCGGCGCTCGAAGGAGTCCCTGTCCGCCTGTACACAATAAACACTAAGAAACACAAACACGAAGTGCAGATAGGAGATGGTGACGTGTAACATACTGGGTCTAAGATCAATGGCTTCAACATGCTGTGCAATACTGCAAATGTCTGCGGGTGGTATTATCCTTTAAGTAACAAGCTGCTGAGAATGCATAATCCCTTGGAAATCAATGAGGGGCATTGTTGATGCTGTTTCAGTACAAACGGTGAACCAGGACCTCTGTGTACCTCTGCTGCTCCGTTCCTGCTCTGTCCAACAACAACAACATGGCGTGTGTTTATATGTGAAGTTAATCTGACTGTAAAATGAACCCTTCCCATCACTCCGTTGGATTTATTTCACGTTAATTTAATGTTTTAAATCCAGATGCTCCCCTTAAACTCGTTGGTCTGTGAGGGGGTGTTCGTATGTACCAGTTTCACACCCGCTCTGTGATCTCCATCCATATGGTGGCTGGGTGTTTTTTAAATAAAAACTTTTACTTTTTTCCTCACTAAACTCTACTCATCACTTCTTTATGCGTTGTTTTTCTTCCGTTTAATCTCAGTTGGATGTGTGTGATCGTGTGGTCGGCCGCTAAACATTTCAGATTCTCTGCGTGCGCTGTACTTACGGTTCTTCTTCTCTTTTTATTCACAGAAAGAGCTGAGCCTTCCTAGAAGAGGCAGTTTGTAAGTACCTATGCATACAACACTGTAAACGTTTAATCACAGTGCTTCTCACTCTCAGCTGAAACTTTCTGAAACGTAGCCGGGCTGCATATTCTGGTTCAGATCAGTATCATAGTATTGATATTTACTGCAGCACATAAACTAATCAAACGTACTTTGTTTGCTTCTGAAAAAAGTGCTGAGACTAAAGAGACTTTTAGATGTGGGAACTAAGACGGACCATGAAAAGGAGCAACTCATGGTGATTATGCTTCGGTTTTGAATTATTAGCTGGTTTCTGGTCTGGCCTCTACTTTGGGTTTCACATGTTCTGTCAGTGCCAGTAAACAAATGAGCTTCCCAGTGAACCAAATACAGTTTAGTTAGTTGGTGAGGGATGAATGAAGTCACTGACTTTGGTTTATTCAGATTGTTGAGAAAGGGGGTGGGGGGGGGTGAGCCATTACTGCTGTTTTATATATAGAGCACAGGAGCCTCTAACGACCTTGGTAACCATAGCAATGCTGTTTGGAAATAACTAAATTGATAGGAGGGCTTCAGATTCATCTTTAATGTGAATGAAGAAGATCATTTTATGCTTTTTCTTCTGATTGGCTGTAATCTACGACTGCTGAGAGAAGAAGGTCTGAACTGTATTTCTGTCTGTTTGCAGAGCACTTAGGTTTTCACATTCCTGGTTTTCCTGAGACAGGGGGCCATCTACTGAACATTTGATGTCATTAACTTACTGTCGGCTATTAACTATCAACGTTACCCTTCACAAACTCTTTCCATCCTGAGGAACATACATTGTTATTATTCCCTTTCTGCGCTCGCAACAGTGAGGGATTGTGCCGTTTTTAGATGATGTCACGTTGTCAACGGGAGTCTTTTCTAGTTGAGTGATTACTGGAACCCATTTATAGCTTGACCTTAATAGCTGGAAGTCTTGTGCCAGCTCCAATTAAATGACCGAAAATCAATCATTTGTGTTGGCGCTGGCAGCTGAAGATGCACCTGTTGGCTTTGTTGACCTTGTTGTTGGGTCTTATTGCTAGTTCTCATAGTAATCAGGAAAACAAACACAGCCTGCAGTTGCAGTTCCAGCTCTTAAAGCCCATCTACATCCACTGCTTTCCCATGCAACAGGATATTAAAGAGGACGTGTTGACCGTAGGCTCATTTACTCTTTATGGTAATATTCCATTTAGCAGATGCTGTCAACCATACTTTATGAATCTGATCTCTGCAGCAGTAGTTATTGTCAGGGTTTGGCCATTTACTGAGAATATATTGCAGCAGAATTCCCTCCCTGACTTCTTTTTAAAGACACAATTTATGCTCTGTTGCCAACTATGAAATATATTTTTCGTGTGTTGCTGGTTCGACTGCCTCAGTTGAACCAGCAACACACGTTACTTGACACTTTCTTTAGCACTTGTATTCTTTAAAAGATCAAATGACTGCTCAGTCAGACTAGTCGCTCATACTTGAAAATCCTCTGAGAACTACCAGTCAACTCGGCTTCAAAACACTGCAACTAACACAACTTTAAATGTTGATGCTTCTCAGTGTATCAGCCGAATGAATTAATAAGCAGCCCGGGGTCTAACGGGTCTGAAACCCAGACATAATCTTCCTTCGGGCTCAGAGTTGACAGCAGCAGCTCTGGTGCACTTTGTGTGAGGTGTTCAGGGACTGCAGGTCATCTGTGTTTAGTAAGTACAACAGTGTACACGTTACACTTATCGTCTGACTATTTTGGTTCCCTGTCCAACTCCTACTCCCCAAACAAGCAAAAGAAATCAAGAATAAGTTAGCGCTACTGAAACAAGAGATATTACTTTAGTTAAATGTTTACTATCCACATGCTAGTAATTAAGTAAGAAGATGCTGTCTAGCGACTTTCTAAACCGTTTCTCTCGTGACTAAACAGCAGTCAGCATAATATTGCAGAGAGTGAATACTCTCAGGATACGTCACGAAGACCTCGCTCAACTTCCTGTGCAGACAAAGAGGTTTTTAACTATGCGAACAATTTGCTGATACATGGAAATATTATATAGATCAGATATTTGTGTTGTAGCTGTAGCAGAAGAGGAATTAATAAGAATGAGTGATTATATGGCACATCTTATCTTATCTTTAAATACGGAGGGTCCCACTAGAGACCTAAAGGTTCAGTGCGATTAATGGACATAATATGGAGATTTGACCTGGCAGAGCTGAAACAGATGTGAGACCACCTGATGGAGAAGACATCTGCAATATTTGGGATACGACGGTCCAGGAAGGTTCTGTCCAGGCAGCAGACTGCTTATTTGATTATGACATTTCATTTATCACGCTACATCCGTTGATGTTGTTGCTTTGCGGTTTGCAGACGAAACGCGACCCGCTCCACTCTTCGTCTGCTTATGCCCCAGTTCCTCTCTCTGCCACAACTACTGGTTCTGTGGTAAATGCAGTGTTGTGTGGCTCTTAATGAAGTATTTATTGGTATATGGAAAGACTCTGCTCTGCTTCCTATGCTGCGGTTCAAGCTCCAAACACATTATTTACAGATGTTAAAATGATCATTTGTCAATAGGTCTTCTTTCCGCGTTCGTTTGGAAGGTGCCTGAGTGACGTTCACTGATGTGGCCTGGCGGTTCGTGCTGCATCGTGATCTTCTTCGTCCCCCGTGGTTGTGGTGACATTGCACTGTGCAGTGCGCGTGTTAGCATTTGTCAAGGTGACTGCATGGAGATTCAGCTTAGTGCATTCGTTTCTGCCGTGTAGCACGTCACCGGCTGGTGGAGGAGAGGTGGTGGGGGTGGTGCACAAATGTGAAGGAGCAGGGGGCGTGTATTAGGGGAGGGAAGAAGGGCTATTGTCCTGCCTCCGTGCCCTCCGCAGGCAACAGAGGATCTCATTTGACAGCTTCAAGGTGGAACGTGAAAAGACCAAAACAAGAATTGTGGCCCCCTCTTTTTAACCCCTCCCTTTTCGCGGTGGGGAGAGGAAACCAATCCGTCTCATCGCACTGTGGTGGCTGGGTTTGGCTCTTTGTCAGTGCAGGGGGGGCAGCAGGCAGGCAGGCAGGCAGGCAGCGTGAACGCATATCATGACCACAATAGAGCAAACGAGCACAGTTCAGCCATGAAAGCCCAGCGGGAGAGGCTGAGAATTCCAGGGCTGACGCTAGAGTGAGTATTTTCCTCCGTTATCCTACTGGGGAGGCTGCTCCTCTGCAGTGTGTGTGTGTGTTTGTGTGTGTGCAGTCTGTGTCTGTGGCATATTTCTTGCTGTCTGTCACTGTTGCTTCGAGCCCTGTGCGGCGTTAGCATTAGCAGCAGCATCTGCAGCAGGAAGTCTGAAATCAAACCCAGAGCCGGGCAACAGCGGCTCGCTCGTGTTGTGTGTCTGTGTGCGTGTGTGCGTGCATTTATGGTTTTGTGTGTGTGTGTGTGTCTGATAGACAGACAGATAATGTGTCACGCAGAGGAGTGCCGCAACTGCACACCATCCTTGGCGTGACACACACACACACACACACACACACGCACACACACACACACACACACACACACACACACACACACACACACACAC
>JAUMTR010000004.1:2346150-2424268 GCA_032270685.1 Microctenopoma stevenorrisi | reverse complement strand
CACACACACACACACACACACACACACACACACACACACACACACACACACACACACACACACACACACACATTCATAACACACCTGTGATGATGTGATCAATGAAAAGCACTGAATCACTGAAGGCTCGTGTTTACGTTGCAGGTTCCACCTTTTCTTACAGCCACAGTCGCTTGTGTGACTAAATACTTTTGTTTTTATTTAGGTCAGCAAGGCATTTGTTATGGTTCCCTCCATGCAAGGCTTTAAAATCTGCAGCCTACACAGTCACAATGAATCAGTGCGTTGGTATTTATTTACAGCTCTGTCTGATCATATAGATAACCAAGCCTGTTATGTTATGTAGTAATTATTGTATCTC
This sequence comes from Microctenopoma stevenorrisi, assembly GCA_032270685.1. Taxonomy (NCBI): domain Eukaryota; kingdom Metazoa; phylum Chordata; class Actinopteri; order Anabantiformes; family Anabantidae; genus Microctenopoma; species Microctenopoma stevenorrisi. The sequence goes on along the minus strand of JAUMTR010000004.1, from coordinate 2,423,907 downwards.
TCAGTGGTTCTGACAACATATCCTCAGAAAAGGCCAGAATCAGCTGTGTGTTAGCCCGACTCCTCGCCAGTTGGATCTCACTGAAGATTCATCTCTCTAATGCTAATGGACCCATCATTTCTCCGTGTTCCTAAAATAGCTGGGCACTGAGGTTTATAGGGAAAAACAGGAGGAACCTGAACATTTACAGTGCAGCAGGACGGGCCACGTGACATGACGCCACACGTTGGCGTGTTTTTAAATACGAGTGGCCCACAGAGAAGTGAGGTAGAATCACCCGTTAAGGTTTAGACCTTTTTCTCTGCATCAGGATTTGTAAAGGTCTGAATGAATTTTTAGATTCATTATTTTGCACAGTCACTGCAGTGAAAGTTGTTCAGCTCTACATGACCCAAAGCTCTGCAGAGCCAGTGCATTTGCTCCAAGTTTAAATGGGGCTCCACGCTCGCTGAATATCACAAGGACTTATTTTCAGTGGCCAGTAGAGAGCTTAGGTCAATCAGTAACTTTTTTTATGACCCACACGAGTGATTGTTTTGTTTTAGTCGGGCTTAAAATGGTCTGCAGGATCCAAGCGCCTCCAACGTCGGGCCAACGTCACAGAACCAGACAAATGCCTTGAGAACCTGCTCTTAAAACATGATTTCCAACATTTCTTCTTCATGTTGCTGCTGTCTTCATCTCGGCATGAGTCAGGGCTGTGTGAGGAGGGGGGTGTGTGTGTAAGGGGGGTTCTGTCGTGTGTGTGAGTGTGTGAGATAAAAGTCAACTATTCACTACACTCCATTTAACTTACAGCCTCACTCCCCGAAGCTTGAGCCCCACTCCCACTAGCCCGTGCAGCCCGTGCAGCCCGCTGCACGCGTTTCATTTTTGGAGGTAAGCAAGAGCTCTTCCGCCGTGGCTGTTTTGTCTTTTAAAAGGCTGCATGTTTGAGTCGATGTTTCGTGCGTCACAAGACTCGAGCTGTGCATTCGGTCCCCCCCCCCCTCAAACCATCTGACATTGAAAGAGGAGGACACGGCGCTTATATAATATTGAAGTGTCACTCCCCTTCCCCCATCTCGCTTCTGTCTGTTCTGAGGTTTATGCTCCTCTTTCATGTGCTAAGTAGGATTTGTGGCGTTTGCACTACATCAAAGTGAGGAATGGTCTCAATCTGTCTGAGTCCCGCTGGAGTGATTCACTTAAGAACCACGAGCATTGACTGCAGTCAAAGATTTCCTCATTATTGGTTCCATATCCAGGCTTATTTCTTATAAGCAATTTTATCTCTTGGCGCTGATAGAACCTCAGATTATTTCATGATCCGCGAGATGTTGCCCCTCGTGTCACATGAAGGATGAAGGGTCATCGCGCCTGGCGATGTTTAAGTAGCACGTTATCTCCTTGAACTCTACATTTCATCCACAGAGGAGCTCTGAACCATTTGTTTATGGGCGAGCTTCATTGTGTTGTGCTGTTTTTTTTGTGTTTCACGTTACTGCGAAGCCACTCGGGCACAAAAGGATAAAAAATGCCGTGGCGTGTTTGGTTCTTGTCTTTTCTGTGTGTGACGTCAAACGTTAGCTTTAGTTGGACACAGATTGTTTCTCTAATGATCACGTTAAAATGGCATCCAAGTGAGAACTCCATCTTGATGTACGGGTTTTAATTCCAATAACTGTTTTGCAGAAGCTTCTCATATCGACTGTCAAGTTAGAGAAACGGCTTCAGCCTTAAGGAAAAAATGGCACAAAAAGAAATGTCTGCATGTTTTGCACAAGAGACTGAGGCCATTCAGGCTCCTTCTGACGCACATGTTTTCAAGAGAAATCGTCGGAATGAAACTAGGATTGTTTTATTTTTTTTCAGCCTATTCAAAACACTCATTTTGGAGAATTTTCTGTATCAATGAATAGCATGAACGCCCACCCATGTCGCCTCTGGTCTCCTCTTGTTCTGCTCGGCTTTCATAGAGAGTCAAGTGGAGCAGGCGTTTAAGTGAGCCAGCGCCATACAACAATGAGGAGATGTTGTTTTATTGGATATGTTTTTCTATTGATATTTTCAGTTTTTATCACATCGTGTACAAAAACAAGGTTTGTGTGAGTTTTGTCATTTTAGAAAAGAAGCACTTTATCTTTCGTCTTTATTTTACTGCACTGATCGTTGGCATGGACACGGCTTAAATAGCGCTTTACCTCTGACACTTTACGCCTGACACTATATATCTATATCTATAGAGATATAGATATATATCTTTTTTTTCTTAATATTCTAGTCTGCAATTTATTCAGAATATTATCCTCAAGAGTTGGTGGAGACCAAAACAGAGTGCTTCAAAAGTTGCACTCTCTTTTTGTTGTTGGTCATATCGTCTGCTGCCTTTTATCTCACTGACTGAATCAGAAATGTTAGAAAATGTTAAAGCAACTTGTGAAAGGAGGAGTGAAACAGTCAACAGACGTCCATTAAACTACTAGAAGATACCCCGACACTGTTAGGAGCTACTTTCAGGGGAAGAAAGAGGGAAATTCACTTCACAAACTAAACATAATTCAGCCTTATTACTTTACTCAAATGTAGCTAATGTGAGTGTTAAAATGCTGTTTATGTTGATTTGTTTGTCGAGGCGAGTGAGAGGACAGTGACGGACAGTTTGTGTTTGTGATGTCAGCACTGCCGGTGACCTCCCTGTTCCTGCTGCTCTTTGCAAGTTTGACTTTGAACCGTCGCCTCTAATGTGGAGCACAGAAGCAGAGCAGAGCCATAATTAGAGTGAAGGCTGTCACGCTGGCCTGTAGGGAGATGGACCGGACCGCTGTGAGGCGGGCGCGCGCGCACACGCACGTCGTGATGACAAAAATGACTTCCGATGACACTGTATTACAGAAGAGGCACATGTAAGTAGAGGCAGCAGTTTTGTGCCAGTCACAGCAGTGTTCCCCTCCTTTGTCGATTTCTCTCAGTCTCTCATCCTGACTCGCTAAAGTCCTTCCAGGCAGCGCACTTGGCAAGTGATTAGACTCATCTGCAGCATCCTGATGGTCCTCAGGTCTGACTGTGCACTTCCTCAGTGATACTTTTAGCCTGCTTCTGATTTCTTATTATTATTGAACATGGGAAGACAGCTGGTCCTGAGCCCCTCTAATGACCTACATAAGACAACAGAGCCTGTGCTATGCAGCTCTAAGGTCTGCTATACTGCTCTCTGCCAAGTACCGTGTATGGATGTATAGGGAGACATGACTCTCGGAGTAGTTTTAAGGATGCATCTCACTGTTTCACTGTTATCATGAATATGAATGAACGATAAACGCTCAGAAATGAGCTGAGGGTTGTTTTTCAAAGGTTAGCTGTGGGAGAAAACGGGGACAGAAACATGCTTTGTCCATAAATATTAGACCGTAGCAGACACTGTTGGTGGCTTTATTGATCCCTTTGCTGATAGGCGGTTGATTCAGGGACAAGATGAATGTTTTGAAGGTGGTTTGTGAAAGCATATACCTCCTTCCATCAATCACTTGATTACAGACTCTTCAGACTAACAGAGGCGCTCCCGTCGCAGCTCTGTTCAGTCATGAATAGAAGGAATCAGTGTGTTTGTCCTAAGGTTGGATTCTTTGTGGAAAGTTTTTAATGGTTTATTTGCTTTGGGATGTGGTTGCACATGCAGCCCTGACAGCTACTTCAGAGAATTTGCATACTTTGTTCCCTGCAGTTCTCAGCTATGAATTTAAATTTGAAAACTGACACCAGTTTCTGAGTGTGTGCATCTCCACACGCGAGTACAGCTCTTCCAAATGGGTTAAGTGATCCAGAAGCTTATATTAGAGTTAAACCTAACCTCATTTTACTCGGCCTGGCATTCTCCAGCCTGCACGTTTCCCCAGTACTGCTTATCTCCTGCTGGAGTACGTCAGAAAACACGAGCCGAAGGATCAAAGGTGATGAAGTTAAGGTGAGGCTCCTGTCCAACGAAAGAGGCAGGGCTCTGCATGCAGGGAGCAGCTGGGGGACGAACGTGTGCCGTAGATGAGGAAATGCATGCAAAAACGCAGCATTTCCATTTCCCGGGTGCTGTTTAATAAGGTGACCCGCTGGACGATTGGGGGGTGCCGGTTTGTGCACGCAGCGCTTGCACAGCGGCATCTGCAGTGCCCCTCTGTCTCACAACCCCCCCCTTCACGGGACATAAAGTGGTAGATGCCTGTTACACGATATGATGCATGTTGAGCGAAGAGAGCGAGATGAGTGTTAGGGATACAGAACACAGTCGCAGTGAGACAGGAAAACAAAAAGTCAGCTGGTATTAGGTGTCATATCCCTGCAACAGTGGAGGCTGTCAACACCCGACCTGGATCACACACTCTGTGCCTTTCATTATCCTCCCGGGATTACTTTTTGATTTGAGGACAGCGGAGGAAGGTGCGTCCTCTCTGCCGCTGTGTTTTTGCCGCAGCTGGCTGCAGATGTGCATGTGCAGAGGAAGTTCGGACCCAAGGAGAGCTCTCGTCAGGACGGCTCTGCTGGTCGCGTCCACCCGAGCCCTGAAGTCCACCAGTTCTCCTCACCAGGTCTTCACAAGCCGCCCTTACGTCTCCCTCTCTGGCATGACGTGGACACAATGTCAGATCCTAATCTGTGGACAGTGTTGTCCAACTTTACCATGCCACATTTCTTCAGTGGAGCCCGCCTTCGCCGCTCTAAAAGGTAACCTTCAGAACGGTGTGAAGCTCCGCTGTGTTGTGTGAAATGGTAACTGGATCCTGAACTCTCAGTAAATGCTGAATAAAAACACACTGAACAGGCTGAAGGGACGTTTTCCGTATATTTACAGTAGGTCAACGGGGCTGTTAAGTGAGGCCAGTATAAAAAAGCAGTTGGGCGTTCCCTTTTGTCTATTGTGTATTATGTGCTTTGTGAGTCATATGATAATTGAATGTTTGTTGTTGAGGCAGTTTCACGTTCTTTACACAGGATGTGCACTTTCCTTTACACCATTCCTATTCATTAACTGTAGGCAGGAGGAAATGCTGAGATCGTTACTCTCTTTGTGGTTTAGAGTAGTTTCTTTCTGTTTGCAGACTTTAGGGTTACTGTGTGTGCACTATGCCACGTTCCTCTGTTCTTCCATATGTGGTAGCTTTACAGTATTGGTGAAACCCACATCACTGATATTTATTTTTAATCCCTGTCCTGACCTATTTAATAGTGCAAATGTTTTCAACATTTCAGACCTAATTACATTTTCATACAATTATTATTATTGAGAGTTCAGAACATGAGGTCTGAAGTTTTAGATCGTATGCATTCTGCTTTAACTGTAGATAATCGTATCACTGAGTTTAACTGGTCTTTCACAGTGTCAGAACATGTAAGATCTCCACAAAAACAAGTCATGTGTCAAACACAGTCTCTGAAACCCTGCACAGCTTTAGATGTGGGAAGTAACAGTGGCTTCAAAAATTAGCTGCAGCGCTTTTTAGGCAAAGTGCTCGTTTTTAAAAACTATTCATAGAGCAGTGCGTGTCGTATGTCGGACTTTGAATTTGGACTTGTCAGCGAGCGGCAGCAATTTATGTGGCGTTGCGCTTTGTCAGCTCACCTGACAGCTCTGACGAGGGAAAACGCAACTAGCAAAAGTGAAAAAGAAATGCATTAATCATGGCTTTTTGTTGACACGGGTCACATTCTGACGTTTCACACTGCAGCACATCAAAGAGTTGTATCTATTTTTGCCTTCTCTGATACCTAAAATAAGGAAGCAAGCTGGAATGAAAGACACGGGCTTTGACAGATTCAGATGACTTTGATAGTGATGAGAAGTTACAGGGATGTAGGTCAACGCTGAACATTCAGGGAGGAAGCGAAGCACTAGAAGTTCGCATGTACATGTGGAGTATTTGTGTCACTGAAAAGTCACACATGTGGTTTAAACCGTGTTTAAATGAAGTTACTTTTAAATCTGCAGCAGGAGTCTCACACATCTGCAGTACAACATACACGCGACACTGGCCTACTTTCTCACTATCGCTTTCAGCCAAGACTCCTTCACCCCACCCCACCCCCCACCCACCGACGCGGCCTCACTCAGCCCCTCTGTCCTGAGGAGCCCTGCCAACCTGTGGCGCTTGTTTTGCAAAGACATTCAGAGAGCAGATGCTTTATTGCCTTCGAGCGGGTTACGTTGGGGTAAACACCGGGCAGGGTGGGCAGAGAGAGCGTGAGGCAACAGGAGGGGTCATCGGGCACCAGTGTGGCGTTCTCTTGGCCTAATCCACTGTGAGAGGGTATAAATAGATCCGGTTAAATCTGATCCTCTTTGACTGTGCACCTGTGCACCACATATTATTCACTTCCCTCCCCAACACGATAAATGATTCATGCCGCGTGTCGACACTCCTGATTGCCGGGATGAATAGGATTTTCAGTCAAACAGGGTTTCCCCTCCTGATTTACGGAGATTAATTTGGATTTGGTGTGACAATGGAGCAGCAAAAGGGCCGCGGGGAACTACGAGCAGCGTGGGTTTCCCCGGCGTGTTGCCAGTCATCGCCTGAACTCGTGTTTTCTACCTCGTGTTTAAAATAAAGAGGTTGAGATGCAGTACTGTGCATGAAGGAGCAGGCAAACATCGGATATTAAAACTTGACTGATTGATGACGTGCCTCTAACTCCACGTGTTAGAGCTTGGAGAGCTCACGCTGTGTCCTGACTCCTCTTTGTTGCCAACGTGACTCTGAAGCTGTCTGCAGTGGCACCTGCAGCGGTGTTGCCTGCTCCTGCATTTCACTGCAGAAGCCCGCGCGCCTTTGATCGCTCTGCACGATCAGGGAAGTAACACGGAGACCGCATCTGCTCTGAGTCTGTCTCCCTCTCCCGTCCTCTCTCCCGAATGAGTGGCTGCTCTGTAACTAAAGTAAAAGGACGTTAGTGGTCGTTTTACTCCTTGATGAAGGTCAACTTTCGAACCCGGAGCTGGAGAAAGCGTTTGGTGTCTGTTTTATGTAAAGGATTTAAATTATGATGAGTTTGAAATGGTTCAGTTCTCTGAGGAGGTTATGTAACAGGATGTCGGGGTCTGTGACCTTGAGGTGCTCTAGGCCTTATTTCTACGTTGACGTTAAAGCCCGAAGCTGCCTTACGTTGAAATATCTTTTTTTCCTCAAGCTTGAAAACTGGGATTCATTTATGAGTCACGTGTTGTTGACAGTAGCTCCCCGTGAGTCACAGACATGACCAGCAAACATTATTGTAATGTTGTTTCTCTGTGGGATGTAAATGGAGGAACGAAAACAGTGGTTGAGATATATTCCAATTATAAATGATGGGGCAAATTCAAAAGTACGTCTGAATTATTGTGGCCTTTCTCTGCGTCCACCTGCACAGGTTTCCTGAATCCACTGCGTTAGCTTCGCTGAGCTGCCCGCAGCAAATTCTTAGTTTACTCATTTGGGTCATTTTTACATGATATTTTTAATGAAATGTGTTTCGAGTCATGTTCTCCTCTGCCTCTGTGGTTTTCCAGCTGCAGAACGAGCAACAGAAAAAGCCTGATAGGAAGTGGTCAGTCTACGGGTTTGCCTCGACCTCACTCCCCTCTCTCATCTCTTACAGGTAAGTGTGGGTACGGTTCGTGTACACGGCTGCGCATGTGCGTGTGTGCTGCAGTGTTGGTGCACAGAGGTAGAGCCATTCATTCAGTGTTCTACAGGAATTCAGTTCATTGTGTATGGAAAATGCAACAGCAAATGTCTGTTTCCGTCTTCGTAGCTTTAAATCATTGTCAAACTTAAAAAAAGAACAAGCTAGATGGTGTTAACTGAGCCTGACGGCATACAGTAGGCTGGGGGGAAGCAAAACCTGGTCTGTGGTCAGTGCTGCAGAGTTTGGTCGAGTATTAACTCGTACAGTGGCGAGTTTGTGCCGGGTGAGGAAGTGGGGGCCTGCAGAGAGGAAGTGTTCAGGCGCTGAGGGCGGGGAGACATCATTTGCAACAGGGCGTTTTATTTCCTGGCATTGGTCGGCAGAGCAGAGCCACAGTCTGTATTCCAGCCCAACAAATGAGCCCCTGTTTTTTAAGATGGACTCGGAGTCGGAAAGCCACAGTGTTCTTCCCAACAAATGTGTTCAGCTGTGGGATGACCTGACACTGTGGCTCAGGCGTAACGTTGGCCCCAAAGGTAGGAAAGCGACTCTTTCAGTGACATCGCCGCATGATGCACGACAACGAGGACGCGTTTGATTTGTGTGTTGCACTGATTTGTGGTCTTCACTCAGACCTCTGCTCCTGATGATGAATAATCTTTGAGATGTGCTGTTTGTCCTCTCAGACAGCGTTGTTAACGATCAGAGTAGATCATCCGTGTTATGTTTATTCAGGTGATGTCTAACTCCCATAGGGGGGACATTATCGTCTGTAATTGGCTGTGATTAAGCCTGTAGTCCACTTAAATAGACGACATTCATCACAAACACAGCTCGGTGGCTCTGTTTTTATCATCACAGGAGGTGGCGGCACCGTGGTTAGACCGCGTAATTGCATCTGCTGAATGCTGGACCATCCTGTAGGTTTGTTTTTACGCCATGGATGTGGAAACACAACAGCTAATTGGTGCCGTTCAGAAAGTCCCAACAGTATAATACGCTCAGCGGCCTAAAGCTTCTACTGTCAGCAGGTGATACGCTGTGTAGGCATCACTGGTGCAGGTGAAGGGAGGAAATCCTGCAGGTTTACTGGAGGAAATGTATTTGTTTTTCAGATGTGCACTAAAACCCTGAGCTGGTCTAGTCTGTATGTGACAACGCAAGTGTTTAAATTAGAAATGAAACGTACTTTAACCCGACGGATGAGCTCGTGTGATGTCCAGAGACACGGGGCACGCTGATGGTGCAGCCGTCACGTTTGGAAAGCGTGCCGTTTCTTGTATTTTGTTGGATATCTCTATGATGTTAACTCTAACCAGTGACTGTGCAGCAGTTTATCGCTTTGTTTCTCGCTGCAGGAACGAGTCCACAGGACAGTCCGAGAAACTTCTCTCCCAGTGCCTCTGCTCATTTCTCCTTTGCACGAAGGTAAACGCAGACATTAGCTTAATTTGCTCATTCAAAAATCAGCCAGTGAACATATTTTGATATTTCGTATTTTTTACAGATATTTAATAAATAGTAATGTATTTATTTCACACCCTTTGTCAGCATTATATCATGTAATTGTATATTTTTTATTATATTCCACAGTCATTGCCACAGAGCAGACAGGTAACGTCATGTCAGGCTTACGTATATTTGCCCTTTAGTTTTCATCATCGTACATTTCTCCCATTGCGCATTTTAGACGTCATACCCTCCTTCGCCTCAATCCAGACGTTCTGTTCTGTTTCACTTCTACATTTAGTTGCTCTATTTGTTCCGCTCTCATGTGTCGTGTAACCGATCAACAGCAGTGACGGGTCACATCCATCCATACCCGTATTATCATTGGGAGTTTTTGTAGGAGCTGGTTCACACATGAACATGGAAATGACACAGTTTCTGTTTTCTGTTTCCAAACACAGTTTTGCTAATTTGTCCTCTGTTTGTCTCCGCTGTTGCACGGCAGGACTGATGGTCGCCGCTGGTCGTTGGCCTCTCTTCCCTCCTCTGGATATGGAACAAACACACCCAGCTCCACCGTCTCTGTGAGCATCCAAACATTTACGCTATCTGGCATTGGGAGTTTAGAGGGTCAGCCTAATCTATTTCAGCTACTTCAGAGTAACACTTTACGATAAGGGGACATTAATTAATGTGACGTTATGCCTTAATAAACCCTAACAGGTAAATATAGGTTGAGCGTTTTTAGAGGTGTAGTAGCGTTATAATAGCTACATAATGTCAACGTAATTCTGCAGTTGTATGAAGGTAAATTGGGAAATAACGATAAAAAAAATATTAAAGAATTTGCAATATATGCTTATGTGGAAAGTGAACGTTACAATCTTAAAAAACTTTAGTGCGGATTCCAGCGTTTGTCACGTTGGTCCCAGTCACACTCATGTTCCCTGACGCTCCATGTGGAAAGTCGTTGTGCACAAACACTTTGCGCAAGTGAGAAAAGTAGGCAACACACACACACGCGCACGCAGTCACACATGTGCATATACTAACACGGTTACAGGAATTAGCATCATGAGTAGTAAAAATGCCTTTTTGCACGTTTCCTGACATTCACATCATCCACTGAAGGAAGCATGTGTTTGACTCCGTATCGGTGCTGGTTGAGTCATGTTGGAAGCAGTACAGTGGTCGGAGGTTGGGCTCGTTCAGTTTTCTGTATCTGAAGACAATAGTTTTTCAGTGGTGTTATTATGTCTAATCTTTCTGTGTTGATTGTTGAAATACACGTTGACAACATTAATTGTGCGACGTGTAGCTTCCCTGCTCAGATACTGTCGGTTAGTTCCATCTGTCCAGTAGGAAGTGAAAAATATATTTGTCAGTTACTTGAACGTTAACTTATCTCTTAGCGTGACATTTTTTACTACTCTTTTTTTTTTTGTTTTTCTTTTCATGTTGAATATATATTTGTATCATTTCCAGTCATCCTGTTCATCACAGGAGAAGCTGCACCAGCTGCCCTTCCAGCCCACGCCTGATGAACTGCACTTCCTCTCCAAGCACTTCTGCACTGAGAGCATCTCCGGGGACGAATGCCGAAGAGCGGCGGCCATGCGACCCCGTTCACGCAGTCTCAGGTACTCGCCCGCCTCCACACGTGGAACGCTAACTCAATGCACACCATCGACGCCTCTCAAACACTGATTTGAGTCTATTCTAACTTTCAGCCCTGGAAGGTCTCCATCATGTTACGACCATGAGATTATTATGATGAATCACGTCTACAAAGAGCGGTTTCCCAAGGTAAAGCTGCACTTAAAGTGAGCTGCACCTGTGTCTTGACATTAATTGTACCATCCATTACCAAGGTTGCACCTTCCCTTCTTGCTGCAGGCAACAGCTCAGATGGAGGAGAAGATTCAAGAGATCGTCCGCAGCAACTCTCCGGAGAGCGTCCTCCCGTTGGCAGATGGCGTGCTCGGCTTTGCCCACCACCAGATAATTGAACTGGCCCGTGACTGTCTGGAGAAGAGCCGACTAGGACTCGTCACCTCCAGCTACTTCTGCGAACTCACTGACAAGCTGGAGAGGCTCGTTCAGGAGGTGAGGAGCCTTTTTGTGTGTTGCGTTGCTGCTTGTTGCACTGTAGCCTACGCAGTCCTTATGGAGCAAAGAAGGCATGAGTGTCTTTTCTTCCTGGTTCCTGTATAGTCCACAGAGAGGTCGGAAAGCGAGGAGGTCAACTTCATCAGAGAACTGGTGAAGAAGATCCTCATCATCATCGCCCGCCCTGCTCGACTGCTGGAATGTCTGGTGCGTGTCACGTGAATAACCTTTCTCTGAATTCTTTCAACCTTTCCTGAAGTTATCTTTGCTTAATGAAGCCTCGCCCGTCCATGTGATCTCATGTGCTCCTTAAAGACAGTCGAAAAACAGAGATCTGATGGCGTAAACATTCGTTAAGCTTTATCAACTGTCTAGTCTCTGTAGGTCTGAGTTAGTTTTTATAGCCTCCAGCTGATGTGGGTCAGTTTAAGCCTCAGGAGATGGTAGAGACCAAAAACGGAGCAAAAAATGTATCTCTGCACAGCTGTTGCTAAAAATGTTGCTGTGGTCAACTCATAATCTGATAATAATGTCAGTTCCATGACTTTGTTCCAACTCCCAGAAATGTGCCGCTAATAAAACCTGTTAATGAAAACTGTTCCGCCGTGCTTTCAGGAGTTTGACCCAGAGGAGTTTTACCACCTTCTGGAGGCCGCTGAAGGACACGCTAAAGTGGGCCAGGGCATCAAAACGGATATCCCTCGTTACATCATCAGCCAGCTGGGACTCACACGAGATCCTCTGGAAGGTTTGTCCTTATCAGTGATGATAAAATACGAACAGCGCTGGTTAGGCCATGTATTTGTTTTATTAAACCTGGGAGAAACTCTGTTTATTCACTACTGACCATTGATCGTTCCCTTTTACCTTTCCATTGAAGTTTTGACCATAAGTTTCTGCACGCTGCACATGGTAGTAAAGGAATGAAAGAGCTGAGCTACGCAGGGAACCAAAAGACAGACGATACTCCTGACTAATGTCCTGCACTGAACAGACTGTCTTTCTAATGACCCTGTGTCTCTCCAGATTCAGTAACCAACAACATTCATTATGACTAATTAGAAAGAAATGTCCTCCCCACAGACCTTACACAGATCCACACAGGCTGGCTCATCAGACAATCTCTCCATTTATTTCCCCTGAGTGTTTCCTGAGGGGTTTATCCTTCTTGCCTGGTGCCATTGTCCGCTCGAGGCAAACCCACAAGGAAGGACAGATGTTAAATAGCAGCCGAAACTTGTTTACAGGCTCTCGAAGGAGGAGACAAACACCCCCATGTGAAATTACACACATGGACGGGGTTGCACGGAAAAATAGAAAAGATGCAACGTGGTTCATAATGGGCACTTGTTCCGGAGTGGTGATTTCCAAAATGAGCGCTAAGACGCGTTTGTGTTGCCACATCTAATTTCCACCCCATTTATTCTCAATTCAGATTATCCTGGAGTTAGCACCTCAAGGCTAATAGGTGAATAAAGGCTAATGTCTGAGGTTGTGCAGCTCTGTTTGTAGGGCCTGGTTTCTGATCGTTTCAGAAACGTCTGAAACAAAGGCTGCAGAACCAATGCTTAGGTTGTGTTACATACTAGCACATTTTTTAACCCTAAAGTTGTTTAATCTTTTTGCATGTGTGCATTTCATTTTTGTTATATTTACTTTGGTGTGATTAAGTCTTTTTAGTGCTTTACTTCCCGGGGCCGTTCGCTGCTCATCTGTCATCTGTCCAGCATTTGAAACTGCACTAACCTGCACAACAAACAAATAAAGGTTGATGAGTACATTTGATCTTTTGTTTTTCTGTGCCCTCTGCAGAAATAGCTCAGCTGACCAGCTGTGACAGTGGCATCGCAGAAACCCCAGAAACGGACGACTCTGTAAGCGCTCAGACATTGATCGTTGTATTGATCTACTCCATCTTTACTGCAGGCACACCAGCCAAATGCAGATTTTATCTTTTTGATTTGTTCTTGTAATTGTTTCTCCTCCTGCCCCCAGTCTCAGAGCCTCAGCGCAGCCTTGCGGTCCCGGAGAAAGCCCTGCGAGTTGGACTTTGAGATGACAAAACTCATCAGCAACGGTGCCTATGGGTGAGAAAAATCTTATTCCACACGAGACGGTCTAATCTCTGATAGGAGAGTGTGTCGTTGCTTATCTCCCATGCCTGTTGCCTTTCTCTCCTCTGTTTCCACTAGATTGGAATTATTGCCTTTAAAACGCATTTAGATGATAAACAACCTGTTTCTTAAGATCAGCTGACTGGTGTTTATTCCACAGAGCTGTTTACCTGGTTCGACACAAGGAAACCAAACAGCGGTTCGCCATGAAAAAGATCAACAAGCAGAACCTGATGTTGAGGAACCAGATACAACAGGCCTTCGTGGAGAGAGACATCCTCACCTTTGCTGAGAACCCCTTCGTGGTGTCCATGTACTGCTCCTTTGAGACACGGCGGCACCTGTGCATGGTCATGGAGTATGTGGAAGGTCAGCAGCTGGGTGTTTGAGCGCACCGCGCCGTCACTAAAGAGCCGCATGCTTTCAACTGTGGTGCCTGTGTGTTGTGTGAATCCTTTGCAGGAGGAGACTGTGCCACCCTTTTGAAGAACATGGGCCCCCTGCCTGTGGATATGGCTCGGATGTACTTTGCGGAGACGGTACTGGCTCTGGAGTATCTCCACAACTACGGCATCGTCCACAGGGACCTAAAACCAGACAAGTGAGACCTCACAGATGTTCAAACAGCTGGGCAGCTAGATGTTTAAGCTCATTGCTTTTGCGATCTTGCTGATTTCAGACCCAGAAGGCAGATGTTGCTGAAGAGGTGGCGATTAAGTGATCTCTCTTTCTCGTCTCTCTTCCTCACAGTCTGTTGGTCACGTCGATGGGGCACATCAAGCTGACAGATTTTGGGTTGTCTAAGGTTGGACTGATGAACATGACCACTAACCTGTATGAGGGACATATAGAGAAAGATGCCAGGGAGTTCTCTGATAAGCAGGTACCCTTTATTCACCCGGAGAGACGGGACACAGTCTCCACAAACGTCTTCATGCTTAGACTGTTTTCCTTCTGTGCAGGTTTGTGGAACCCCGGAGTATATCGCTCCAGAGGTGATCCTGAGGCAAGGCTATGGGAAGCCGGTGGACTGGTGGGCGATGGGCATCATCCTCTATGAGTTCCTCGTGGGCTGTGTGCCTTTTTTCGGAGACACGCCAGAGGAGCTGTTTGGACAGGTCATCAGCGGTCAGTGTTGCCCACTTCTCTATGCTGATTGAATTAAATGCATTGATTACACTGGTGAAAAGGGACTCGGTGGCGGTTTACTACGGAGCCACCGTACTGTCAATGCTTTCATTTGCAGTCATAAAAATGTTTAGGAGTCATGACTTTCCCCAGACATTTTCACTGAGACATTGTCTGCTTCATTTTCATCTCTGAGACAAGTGCAGCTATGTATTTATGTCAGCGCTGACTTTTACTCGACTGGATATTTTCTGCTGCTCGAGGTGATTGGAGCACAGTTTCACAGCATCTGGCACGTGGACTCGCACACATTAGTAGAAATTCCCAAACCTCATTTAGATTTAAACATTTGCATAGTGGCCACATGGAATTAGCTGCTGCCCATATTTCTCAGGTTATTGAAGGCCGAGATTTCCCTGAGGGTGCCGACATAAACAGATGGCACCAAATGGATTCAACTTGACTTTAGACCTCAAGAGAAGTTTTAATCTGATGATGTCACCTCGGTCTCTTGTAGTCTCATGATGACAGAGAAAGTCTTAATCTTGAAAACGCTTTTATCTACTCGGCCGCGTGGCACAGACGAGTTGTGCCGTTGAGAAGACAGCCGCTCCACGTCCGCGCCGTGGAAATGAACGGCGTGCCACGCCGGATTCTGCATGCGCTCAATCAAACCGAGAGTGGCTGTTAATTAAAGGCCTGAGCACACTGAATACATGCCGCCATGGCCTCAGGCTGCACATACATATTCATAGCTCCCCTCCCAAATTTGATTAAAATTGGGGACAAACGGTGCACGGAGCTGACAACGAGCATGACACTGACTGACTGTGCTCCTCTTTTCAATCAACTTCTTCACAGCTCACAACGTTTTTTGATTGGTCTGATTTTTGTCTTTGAAAGTCGACTAGAGAACACGGTAGAGGTCATTAACGGTACAATAAAACCGGTTGTAAATGATCATTTAAAGTGTTCGATGACGACGCGTTCAACCAGATAACGTGACGCGTTATTTTCCAAAGAGAAGGAGCAGCACATCAGTCTGCACATCTGTCACCTGAAAACTCTCAGCGGACAAACCATGCTTACAATACTCATAAAATAAATCAAATTCACTGTCTTAGTTCCCACCAAAACGCCAGATGCTGATCGTGCTCTTTCCTCATTGTGACATTAACCAACACGTTTGCAGTTTGTACAATTCAACATTTTCATTTTCAGTTTTGCACCTTTAAAACCATGTTACAAATGTGAAAGCGTTTTGGACTCATACTGGCTGCATGTGTTCCCAGATGAGATCAATTGGCCCGAGGGAGAGGATGCCCCGCCCCCTGATGCTCAGGAGCTCATCACCCTGCTGCTCAGACAGAATCCTTTGGAAAGGATGGGTGCAGGTAAAGAGCAGAACACAGCGCACCCCCGTAAATTCTCTTAGTGCCGCCTCAGCACCACTTGTTATTTCAAGTCATCAGGGAAGGAGCGGAGGTCATTGAACAGCGCAGCAGTTTATCCGGTGACCTTGTCGCCTCTCCCCTTTTATCAATTGTAATTATTTCCCTGCCAGTCTCTGAATCTTCTTTCATGCATTTCAAATATGTGTGGAGTGTAAAACTGTCCAGGACCTAAGACAAAGGCCTTAAATCAGACGGTGTACGTATCGTGTTCTGCACCCCCCCCCTCCAGCAGGCTGCTGTTCACGAACGTTCCTCCTGTTGCACCGAAGGTCACGGGAAAACATGGCACAAGCATTTCTTCCCGTCTCGCGTCTAACTGAGCTGCTCGGTGTCGCTCCCCGCCGTTTTGTGTGCGTCTGTGCTGAGCCGTGTTCGTACCGTCTGCAGGTGGAGCTGCTGAAGTGAAGCAGCATCCGTTCTTCCACAACCTGGACTGGAACGGCCTGTTGAGGCAGAAAGCGGAGTTCATTCCACAGCTGGAGTCTGAGGACGACACCAGCTACTTCGACAGTGAGTTATCGGTTATGGTTTAGAAACTTCACGTACGTGTTCGTGGTTACGCTGAGTAACTCCTGCAGCGTCACATTCTTCACGGAGCCGTGAAGAAGAAGCATTTGTGTGTGCAGTTAATAATTCTATTATCACTCATTTAAATGTTTCCTTATATTCAGTTTTCCTCCACTTTTATCAGCTTGTGTGACTTGTGTTAACCTGCCATCACTGAATGCGATAAAAACAGAAATATGCACTTTCCAGCTCGCTCTGAGAGATACCATCACCTGGAGACGGAGGAAGACGATACCAATGATGAAGACTTCAACGTGGAGCTGCGTCAGTTCTCCTCCTGTTCTCACAGATTCTCCAAGGTGTGTCATTAATCCGCCCTCTCTGTTGTTGTCGTTTTTTCTTTCCGTATTAGCTGTTAGTCATGTAAATGAGCTGATGCCCTCATGTGTCCGGATCCTTTTCTCATGGGAGCCAAAGAATGAGCGCTTGGTGTTTCATATGGAAATGTGCGTCTAGAAAACGCTGTTTCCCCCTTTGCTCTCTCTTTACCCCGACAGATTTTGGCTTTGCATATATTTTCCACATGCAAATGCTTCCATTTTTTTGGGATAATGTAGAACACAATACACTCACAGAAGCTGGGAGTTGTTGTTGTGCTGCATTGCAGTGTGCTCCCCTCTCCCACCAAAACAAAACATTACAGCGCGTCTCAGAAAGCAGCGGGGTGTCTCAGAGGTGTTGAGCTGCCTTAAACCTTTTTCCCCAGCTGCACCTAAACTCCTCGCTCGTAAGACACGAATGCATGCATTAAAACGAACGGCACACCATTTCTGCTCTGCTCCTAATTCTATAGATTTAAAAAGATGTGCACGCAACAGCTGAGCCGTGATGCTGCTAACGCAACACGCGCCAATGTGTTTGGTTGTCAGGTTTACAGCAGCCTTGATTTGACACGCGGGCACCTGGAGGAGAAAGGAGAGACGGAGGAGAAGAAGAGCGAGAGCCCACTGACTGTGGACTCTCTCAGCTGGACACCAGACTTTGCTGAGATGTGAGCCACGTTAACAGTGATGCACCCGTGATAGAGTCCCAGGATGTTGTCAGATAAATGTAGCTGAAGCTCCTACTGACTATTTAATTCTATTTATTGAGTCAAAATACTTGTTTTAATTACGCTGAAGTTTGCTGAATCAGTCTTCAGTTTGAATTTAAGCTAAAAAAGCTTCATCCTTCACTTAGGAACAATTCATAATCCTTTTGCACTTGATTACATTAAGACTGCAGGTGCACTTTTAAATTAAGCATCTTAAACTCATAAGTATTCAGTTTTATTAGTTCCACATAAAATAATAAGTCTCCAACAACACTTGGCTTCATGAGAATCTCTTCTTCACTCAGGCCTTCGCTGTCCCACTCCACGGAGAGCGTGAATCAGGGGCCCCGCCCCAGCCTGTTGCCAAAGTTTGCCATCTCAGCCGAGAGCGAAGGAGATGAGACGTCAGGCCTGGGTGAACCCAGCAAGACGTCCTTCTCCATCGGAGAGCTCACACACGACGAGCCAGACGCCACCACCCCGGGCAGCACGCACAGTGGAGCCACGCTCTCTGGTACGACTTTGTGTCCTGGTGCATGAGCAGGAACCAATGTGACATGTTCCACTAGTTTTTACAGACATAGCTGAGGACTTTGTTTGTTCAGGAGGTTCAGACATTTCTCCAGGTCGAACATACAACAGATACTTTTAATGGTTAACGTAGTCACCTCACATCTTTTGTAATAATCAGGAAGTTTCTCTGAACATCTGGACCAACTGACACCCAGGGGTGAGGGGCTGGAGAGCCCCGACAGTAACAGCCACACACCCGCCGACCAGAGGACTCAGACCGCGTCTCTGCGACCCGAGAGCGCCGCAGAGAAGACGGGCGCTGTGGCAAAAGTCCCGAAGTCTGTGTCGGCCGGCGCCCTCTCACTGATGATCCCTGGTGGTAAGTTGAAGGACGCCCCAAATGCATGCAGAACAAGTAGGACCTCAAGCAGCCAGTTAAAGGTTGAAGTACGCGTCGGGCATTACAAGAGCAACGGACCCACGACGTGAAAGAGATGAAAGCGTGGTATAGATCAGTGCGAAATTGGCCCAGCGTGACACCTGCTGTGAGTTTCATTGTGCAGAGTGGCTGCAAGCGAGTAGAGGCTGCTAACAAGGGAAGTAAGCACGAGCAAGGGGGGCTGTGGGGAGGGAGAAAATCCCATTAGTTCACCCACAGCAGGAGAAGAATGAGCGTTAGAGCAACAACTCACTGCTGACTCAATGAAATAATGTCCTCAGGTGGTGACCTTGTCTTTTTTGTCCAGATGTCTTCGGGGTGTTTCCGCTGCCCAGCCCTCTGTCTCCTTACTCGCTCTCCTCAGACCCTTCCTCGAGGGACTCCTCTCCAAGCCGGGACTCCTCCCTGTGCACCGCCAACCCACGGCATCCCGTTGTCATCCACAGCTCTGGAAAGAAGTTTGGCTTCACGCTGAGGGCGATCCGGGTGTATGCGTGCGACGGGGACATCTACACGGTCTATCATATGGTCTGGGTGAGTAGTGTTCATACTGTATTTGGGTGACGGATGGTGGCAGCTGCCTGTTCAGTAAAAAGCCGGCGTGAACAGAGAGTTTTCTTCCTGCGTCTGTTCTTCAGAATGTGGAAGACGGGGGACCTGCACATAAAGCAGGACTTAAAGCTGGAGACCTCATTACTCACGTCAACGGAGAACCAGTTCACGGCCTCGTCCACACTGAGGTGGTGGAGCTGCTGCTCAAGGTGAATGAGAAGGGAAATGTCTCACATTTACGTAGCTGGACGCTCCATATGTTCATGTTCTATTGTCAAAATGTGTCATATAGTGTTGTTTAGTGTTTGATAAATTAAATTACTCTCTTCAATTGACTCTGCTCCACACAAAAAACACGAGAGATCACCACAGAGTCCTGTCCTTCCTTTACAGAGTGGGAGCAAAGTGGCCATCTCCACAACCCCCTTTGAAAATACTTCAATAAAAACCGGTCCAGCCAGGAGGAATAGCTACAGGAGCAAGATGGTCCGGTGTGCCAAGAAGCCCAAGAAGGAGAAGACTCCAGAGAGGTACGAATGCAACATGTTATCAACTTTAAAACATATATATTGTTATATATTCTCTATTTACCAGCAGAATCTCGTGACCTTTATAGTAAACCAAGGTGAAACGTGTTTTGTTCTTATTGCTGACTTTGGCTTTTTCCAGGCGGCGCTCCCTGTTCCGGCGGTTCGCCATGCAGCCCTCTCCTCTCCTGCACACAAGCCGCAGTTTCTCCTCACTAAACCACTCTCTGTCATCCGGGGAGAGTCTCCCTGGCTCCCCCACCCACAGCCTCTCCCCTCGTTCCCCCACAGCCTGCTCCCGCCCTGCACCAGACTTCACCCAGTCAGGTGGAGACTTTTGAATCTTAATGAAATTCAGATGTGTTGCTGTTTATTTCTGCTATATGTGAAATATGTTTTTTGTGTTTTTTTTAAATTCCAGGCGCCAACTCCTCCCAGAGCAGCTCTCCCAGCTCCAGCGCTCCGAACTCCCCTGCAGGCTCGGGCCACATTCGTCCCAGCACTCTTCATGGACTTGGCCCGAAATTGCCGGGTCAAAGGCTTCGTCAGGGGCGCCGCAAATCTGCGGGTAGTATCCCCCTCTCTCCTTTGGCACGCACGCCTTCACCCACCCCACAGCCCACCTCTCCTCAGCGCTCGCCCTCTCCCCTTCTGAGTGGACATGCCGTCGCCATTTCCAAGACAGCCCAGGCCTTTCCAGCCAAGATTCATTCCCCGCCAACTATCGTGCGCCACATCGTGCGCCCCAAAAGTGCAGAGCCGCCTCGCTCGCCTCTGCTGAAACGAGTCCAGTCTGAGGAGAAGCTGTCTCCCTCCTACACAGGGGATAAGAAGCACCTGTGTCCCAGAAAACACAGCCTGGAAGTGACCCAGGAGGAGGTGCAGGACGAAGAGCTGAGCACCGCAGAACGGGAATACACCGTCCTGCAGAGTGTGGAGGAAGCGGCGTGTGAGCCACTGGCCGTCACCCGCGTTCGACCCGTCGAGCAGGGCTGCTTAAAGAGACCCATGAGCCGCAAGATGGGCCGACAGGAATCTATCGAGGAGCTCGACAAAGAAAAGCTGAAGTCCAAGATGGTTGTGAAGAGACAGGACTGGTCGGAGAGGAGGGAGTCTCTACAGAAACAAGATGCCCTGTGGGAATCCGAATCCTCCGCCTTGTGTGGTGATGACAGGGACGAAAGTTTTCTGGGCAGAGGCCAGAACAAACCCCAGAGCAGCCCAGAATCCGGCCCCCTGGAGGTAAAAGCCGCCAGTGCAACCCTTAAGGATATGCTGTATAAGAAACTCACCACACGTGCATCTGAAGGCGTCACTGAACCGTCCGGTGGCAGCGGTGAATGTGAAGGAGGACTCAGCTCAGCCCTCTGCTCTATTCACCCCAGACAGGCCAAAGACAATATGAAGCCAGACCGACTGGACTTCAAAGCTCCCAGCATTGAGTTCAGCAGGAAGAGGCTGTCGTTTGAAGAGCGAGACGACTGCATATGTCGGCTGTCTCCCGGCATCCACGAGAACCTCCACTTCGGCTCCACCAGGTCCAAGAGTCTCCAGCTGGACACAGCCATGTCCCACGATCTCATGAAGGTGGGTCTGGGAAGTGTTCACTCCAGCCCTGAAGGTCTGGCCCCCAAGATCTTCTCAGCTAGAGGAGAAAGCGCTGTGGAAAAGCTGCAGCTCATCTCCTCTGCAGACTCTCCCCTTCGAAAGACATCATCCGAATACAAACTGGAAGGACGCCATGTGTCCTCTCTCAAACCTCTAGAGGGCACCCTGGATATCGGCCTGCTCTCAGGCCCCCGAGTGCCTAAAGCAGAAACGGGTTTATCCAAGACGCCAGAGAACACAAGCGACGCAGTTTCTGTGACTCCTCCGTTTTGGCTCCAGAGCCCAACCGAGAAACAGATCACCATCCCGCAGCAGAAAACCACAGACAAACTGAGGAGCCCGGTGGCCGACGCTTCGAACAGCAGAGTTTTCTCCAAAGATCAGTCAAATAACGCTTCAACAGAGGTGAAAGTAAACACACAGGACAGACAGAGCGACTCCCTGAAGTCCCCGACCCTCAAAGTGGAGGCGTCAGTGTTTGCTGTTAAACAGGAGAGCAGAACCGGTATAAAGGTCAGTCCAGCCGTGGCTCACGAACATCGAGGCCTTCGACACAGCTCCCACTTCTCCTCGTGTGGAAAAACACCCTCCATACGGGAAGTCAGCAATGAAGATCAGGAGGACGAAGTGGAGCCGCAGGAAGTTACGCCGCACGCTACATCACAAAGTACTGACAGCACCAAGACAGCAGTGTCTTTGACTCCAGCGAAGCTCCAGGCAGAAGCAGAAAAGACTTCCCCTGCACCTACACCAGCACTGACTCGAGCTGCAGATGCCAGTGAACCATCTCCTGTGTCACTCAGACGGAGTATAAGAGCCGGTGTGGACACAAGTCAGCTACAGAGCTGTGAGAAAGAGAAAGTGTCTCCTGCTGCTGCTGCTCCTGCAGCTCCTGCAGCTCCTGCTCCTGCAGCTCCTGCAGCTCCTGCTGCTGCTGCTGCTGCTGCTCCTGCTGCTGCTGCTGCTGCTGCTCCTGCAGCTCCTGCTGCTGCTCCTGCAGCTCCTGCTGCTGCTGCTGCTGCTGCTGCTGCTGCTGCTGCTGCTGCTGCTGCTGCTCCTGCAGCTCCTGCTGCTGCTCCTGCAGCTGCTGCTCCTGCAGCTCCTGCTGCTCCTGCAGCTCCTGCTGCTGCAGCTCCTGCAGCTCCTGCTGCTGCTGCTCCTGCAGCTCCTGCTGCTGCTGCTTCTGCTGCTCCTGCAGCTCCTGCTGCTGCTGCTTCTGCTGCTCCTGCAGCTCCTGCAGCTGCTGCAGCTCCTGCTGCTGCTGCTGCTGCTGCTGCTGCAGCACAGAACTCAAGCGTGGCCTGTGCTCCTCACGTGGACGTGCAGAACAACTCTGCATTCGTGCTCGTTCCAGGGAATGTGCTTTCAACACAGCAGCAGTCGAGCGCCTGCTCTTCAAACACGTCAGCATCTGGTAAATCCTGCACTTTAAAATTGAGTGGTGACTGTGTTGGTACGGATAGAGGACAACCTGACAGGTCAGCTGCTGAGGTGATCAGTGACGCAGGCGGCTCGGGGGCCAAGACACAAATCAGCCGCTCGACAGCTGAAAAAGTGGAGCAAAAGAGAGAAATTCCTGCAGTAAACACGTCGTTAAAAAAGGAAACTGGAGTCACACAGGGCGTTAACAAAAAGGTTAACACCGTGTGTGCTGGTGCAGCAGAGAGAAACAGCAAGTCGGTGCAGAAGAAAGAAGATCTCATATCACCGAATAAAAAGAATAAAAGCAGCATAAACAACTCAGAGCAGCCATCAAAACCGTGTTCGGCTGAACGAGCACAACTCAAAGTGTCTAAAAAAGAAGTAGAGAACACAGTGGTTCCTTCAAAACAGCAAAAAAGTTCAGCTTTAGCAACTGCTCATGACAATGTTGGGAGTCCTAAAAGTAACCCGAGGCCTGACCCACAACCTGCGACAGTCCCCACTGTGAAGCCAGAGACGGAGAAATCTCTGTGTACGGCTCCACTCGTCCCAGCAGTCGAGGGCAGTGTGAAAGACTCTACTTCAAACATCCACGTTACCCGCGATGCGAATCAGAAACAGGCTGGTGATGATGGAAAGCTTGAGAAATCCATGCAGCTGACACATTGTGCCGCTTCTGCTGATCTGAAGCGGAGAGAGACGCAGCTCAAAGGTTCCGTGGCGTCCGCAACTCACGATTCAAAGCCAAAATCTCCCCCTCCTAAAAGTGTCCCCTCTTCATCAGCTCTGAAGTCTTCTCCAGGAGCTCCAGCGCCGCCTGTTTGTCTCGATGCCAAACAAACGTCGCCCAAAAGTCAGGCCCCAGTCATTAAAGACCAGCATGATTTAAAACCAAAAGATGTTGCTTCACCTCTTGCTACATCTCAACATCATCTGCAGCAGCGGCGGCTCCCGTCACATGCTCCGCCTCAGCCTGCTCCACCACCAGTGCTGCCGAAACCTGCGCTGAAAAAAGAGCCGGTAAACAGTGCAGCTGCCAGGGTCTCCACCTGTGAGGCTGTAGCCAAGGCTCCCGTCGACGCCCCAAAGTCTGAAGTGCTCAAGAGCCCAGACATCAGAATACACTCCCCCGAGAAACAGGCAGCCTCCAGTCGGAAGGAGCAGACTGAGAGGAAGAAAAAAGAACCTGTTCCAGAGGCCGCGTCTGCACAGAAGAACACGAAGAGGGCTGCTCCCCCTGCACCCAAAGACAGTTCCAGCAAAGACACTGGCAGGTGCAAGCAGCAGAAGGAGTCGCCGCGTGGCTCCAGCAACAGAAAGTAAGGAGGGGCTAGAGTCCAGCGTCGCTTCAGAGAAT
This sequence comes from Microctenopoma stevenorrisi, assembly GCA_032270685.1. NCBI lineage: Eukaryota > Metazoa > Chordata > Actinopteri > Anabantiformes > Anabantidae > Microctenopoma > Microctenopoma stevenorrisi. The sequence goes on along the minus strand of JAUMTR010000004.1, from coordinate 2,400,003 downwards.
CCACATGTGGTGGTAGAAATAGTTTGTGCGAGCATTACCAAGTTTACGGACCGGGCAAGCTGTTACACGCTGACAGAGGGGCAGGCAGGAGTGTGTGCGCGTGTGTGTGTGTGTGTGTGTGTGTGTGTGTGTGTGTGCGCTGAATATCTGAATGCAGGCGATCCCGTGTTTGTGTTATGATTCGAGCAGTCAGTATGTCGGGGGCGGGCGGGCGGTGGGAGGAGCCTGTTTGGCGTACTGTACTGTAGTCAGTGCCATAAATGATTTTTTCCTTCTTTTTTTTTTTTTTGGAATTGCACTTTTACTTCAGGACTTGGGGGATGTGACTTTCTGAAGTCTTTTAATGCAGTAGACCACACCGCTCTGCTCACCAGTGTAGGATCATGATTGTTTCTGTTCATTTGGGCTTTTTGTGCAGAGCTGCACCTGCGCTTTTCACCTGAAACTTACAGTTGTGTGCTTTTTAGAACTGATAAATTAGCGAAGGGGCCTTAGTATTATGGGAAAGAAAACAAACTTGCTGTTCTTAGCAGGCTGTGGCGTTTATTCACATTCCTTTGACATCTGTACATATATTTTTGATTTTTATGCAATACGGTGTAAATATACCACTGTAAAAACGCAGCACGTGGGCTCACGTGATCGCCGTTTGTACAGTATGTACAGGTTTTGCAGTGTCATCCGAGCATCATGTTCTGCTTGATAACTCTGTGGTCCAACGTAAGCTACTGTGACGTATCTCATTGAAGGAGTCCTCTTCTTTGTGACTTTTAACGTGCTTTCACATGTTCCAAAAAAATGTACTTGAAGAGAAGGAGGAAAAAGGCACGAGGGGCTATTTCTAAAAAAAAATGTAGCATTATCAAAGCGAAACTGTGAGGGCTGTCAGCGTTGCCCAGGAATGTCTTTAATGCCGATGATGGCTGACAATAGTTTGAAGAGTGATGAATGTGTGAGGGGGGGGGAGAAGGTGGCGGTGCATGTGCTCGTCTCTGTTTTCCTGCAGAAGAACGAGAAAAGCGTTGCACCCCTGTGCATGGGGTGATTCAGGATCAGTCGGTGTGAGGAACGTCGAGCTTCAGTCTCAGTGGACTCATAGTGAGCAGCAGCTTTGCCTGGGTGAAGATGTAACATGAGGAATCCTGATCATCTGCATCACATAGATCACGTCCACATCATGCGTTGGATGTTAACGTGCAAATGTTAGGTACTACACATATAGGCTGTCGTATATCAGCATTCACTCTACACCCATTTACACCTGCGCACACACTTTTCTATCCTGTAGAAGCCTTTAAATCGCAAACGACAACCAGAAAGTAGCCTAGAACACTAAGTATGTGATGCAGTATTTGCTCTGTCGTGCCGGCTCTAAAAGAAAAAACGACAATAATCTCGTCTTCTACGTACGCTCTATGTCTGTGAGTCGAACAGAAAATGCTTCATTTAACATGACACAGAATCTAGTTGAACTAAATGAAATGACAGCGAGACGTGGGATTTTAATGTGACCGGTATCTGATGTCTGCGCGCATTAGATACTGTGTGTGTGTGTGTGTTAGCTAATGTAACGTGAGAGAACAATGCACCTTAACCAACGTTCAGTTCTAAACGTGAGTAGAAGAGGTCAGTTGGAACTGACAGTGGTTTGTGAAGCGCCCACTTGTCCTGACTTCAGATTTAATGACTCATTCAGTTTTATTTGAACATTTAAACCTAACTTCCCCACACAGATGTTATTATCCTGTGAATCCTTAAAGCACATTCAATGTTTGTTTACAAAGCGTCATGGATGTATATTTTGTATATTGTTGATTTGCCAAATCTATGTTCTGTGTCCCAGATAATGTTGTTTATAGCAGTGTGAGACTTTGCCACCCGATGTTTAATCTGAACATTTCTTGTGCAGTAATCAATGTCTTTTCACATGTCGGGTTCTTCTGTGTCTGCCTGTCTGTTTCAGTTTCCTCTTTCCCCTCCTCTGTGCAAAAACTAGTATTAGATGAACTTGCTTACGATGGTTTGTCTTTTAGAATATGTGCAATAAAAGTGTTTTGAGTTTTGTATTTTGCCCAAGGAAAGCTTTATGGATGTCATAGATGTTGTATATTAAAACAGATATTTATACTTCTAATGTTGCGTAATACTGAAAATAAAATGGAATTATAAATTACTGAAGCTTTTTGTACGTTCTCTTTATTCTCACGTTAGAGTTTGTAGGTTCCCAAATATTGCAAAAACTGCAACGTTAAGTTTGCGCTGCACTGTAGCGTGGTGCCAACAGGGGGCACTGTCCTCCCACCTGTGTGCCAGAGCGGATGCTGCTGCATCAAGTCCTCTGTTAGGCGACATCTGTTGAGCAGAGAAAACTCTCTGCTCAACAGATGAGTAGGACTCTACAACGATGTGCATTTAATCAGCTTCTTTCTTACGAATGACTCGTTAATTTCCCCAGACAGTAAAATAAGTCACGTTATCTGCAGTTTTCCTCTGTTTAAAAGTTTAATAATACACGTATGATTGCACTACAAGTGGTTTCTGGTGAATGGCGGATAATTGTGGTTCCCAAGATGTAAAATGCAGCCAGAGGTATAAAGGCAGGCAGCTCGTTTTGGGTACCGCTCTTCTCATGTGTGATTACAGTGCTTATGGTAGAAACGGGTCAGCTCCTACTGGACTGATCACTAAGTAAAAATACTACTAAATACAGTGGTGGATGAAGGTAATCCAGAGGGGAGGGGGCAGCAGCCGGGGGCGGTGCAGGGCAAAGAAAGAACATTGTGTTATCGTTAATTGACCATGTGCTGGATCCTCCAACAGGGAGCAGGTTTCTCTCTGCACAGACTTTCTGTCTAATGTTGACAGACTCGTATCCAGCTATCGAAAAAAACCAACGTGACTTCCTGGATGAGTTTGCTCAAAACGTGCCACGCGTGTTGTCTGCCTGGCGTGTTTTGAGGTGATGGAGTGAGTGGGAGGTTTTAACTCGTTTATGCGCCTTTAAATTATCCCCCCAGGTTTTATGATGTGTTGCGGGACGGTAAAACCAGAGCCTCTCATTACCAACCCTCACTCATCCCGACCCCCTTTGTTGTCACCTTTCATTAGAGCCAGTCTGCGAACGCAGCCATAGATCATGATCCCCTCTTGACATGTTGGCACTCAGCCTGTCCATCACTCTGATAACACCCCTGTGACCTCCGCTCCCTCAACCCCACTTAAAAATCAAAACAAACCCTGGGTTATTCAATAGGTTGTGAGGATAATAAAATACATCTTCATTGTCCCTCTGGCTGCTTCCAGAGAGTGGAGGCCGGCTGCTTTGTAATTTGTTTTAGAAGGTCTGATCAATGCTAACAGGGTGTGGAGTTAAAAGGGGAAGTGTGTGTGTGTGTGTGTGTAGACAGACATGCTGGACACCTTAGGGAGATGAACGGGGGCACTGTTAGGTTAACTGTACCCAGCGTGCTCCCATGTTGCTCTTTATCACCTTTAGGATTATTTTTTTTGACTAAATCCTAAACTGCGTGCTTCATGCTCTCTTCTGTTTCCCTACGGGATCAGTGTTTAAGTATTTAAAGTGATTACAGTTCTACCTCTGAGTAAAATGGATTTATGAATGAACAAATCCCACTGAAATCTACGGAAATCTTCAACGCTGGGTCCACATATAAAGCTGCCGTTCACGGGTTTGTGGTCGCTGAGAAAGCTCACAGTTCTACGGAAAGCTGATAAGCTTGTCTTAGGAAACGCAACGTAGCACTGGAACACATAGAGCTAACCATTATAGAATCATCATTAAAACATAAAGATAACTAAACTGTGAGGTATCCAGAAAGCACTAATGGCGGCCAATAACTCACCGCGACGTAACATCTAGGTAGAATTGAAATGTGAACCTGGCCTGTTTCAGATTTACACAGCATATTTCTTTCATTTCTTAATGATGGATCGAACTGTGGATTATTTCCTGAATTGTCTTTTTGTTGAGTTACTCGGAGGGCTCCATGATACTGATTCACCAGTATATGGACCTTTCAGATTTACACATTGCACTCATGTGATCTCCATCTAACTGATCATGAGACTTTTTAAACCAAGTGTTTGCACCCGTGATGATTTAGATGAGTTACTGTAAAGGGGAAGAACACCTAAAAAACATGTTTTCATTTATGCACTTTTAACTAACTCTACTTTCAGTTTAACACAAATGAGGTTTTGTTTAAATCACTTTCCAAAAAAATTAATTAAATCAACCACAATTAAGTGTATTAAATGAAAAGGTAAAACCTGTACAAATAATTTTCTTTCCTTGCTTCACCCTGCCCTGAACTCAACCCCAAACAAATAGACACGAGTATGTTCACAGAGTGTTCTGCTGACATGGTGCAATCACTCAAAACATCTGATTCTGCTCTTAAACGTTTCTTCGAGAACTTTGCAGTCGATTGGACGACAAAAGAAAAAAGTGAGAATTGGGGAAAAAAAAAAAGATGCAGACAGATTGAAAACAGTGGTGGGAAGATTAGTTGTTCCTGTAGACGCATGCAATCTGAGACACGGATAGATAAATCCACCCTGGGCTGTATTAACTTTTGCTGCTGGAATTTGTTCAAGTACATTCTGTGACTTGGGGAGACGCCAGGACTCCAGCCCAGCTCTCATATTTCATGTTGCAACTAATGTCATCTGGCCGAGCGCAAGACCTCAGCCACTGGTCCGTCAAGTAGCTGGGAGGAACATTCCTATGGTGTAAGGGTCACTCCCTGGTTCACAATACAAAGCATATAACATAATGATAACTGCCTGTTTTCATATATATATATTATTATGTCAGCAGCCAGAACAAAATGAACTAGCAGTGAAAATTTCCCTGGTGGTTATGCAACAGTTGAAACTGTCATGTATGCCTCGTGGCTAACCAGTCGCTCATGTGATAGATTTCACTGTGTTGATCTCTGCAAAGTCATACGAGTGATGCAATGTAGACACAGGGAAAAGTGTTTGTGTGGGTGGGTGAATGTTAAAGCAAACATTACAGAGGTTGCGAGCAGGCCGCGATACCAATAGAAGATTATTTTCAGAATTCATGGAAATGCTGTTGCAACAATAAAATAAATAAACACTAAATTATAACGGATTCTCATGCAGCTGTGATGAAACGCGAAGTTTTAAAGCGTCTTTGGGGAAATGAGCAGACTCCTTGTGAGGCAAAATACAGAGAGCGTGTATATTAAAACCTTCTTCAAAGGGAAATAGAAGCATGATGATGTATGACTGGATGTTGTTGTGGTCTCTGTGAAAGGCTCTTAAATATCGGGTGTGCTAACAAACTGCAGTATGTACACAGCGAGCTCCCAAGCACAATGATGCTGGATCATCAGATGCTACTTTTTTAATTTAAGGGTTATTATGTGTATTTTTAAAGGCATGTGTAACTAGTGTATGTTATTTCTAGCTGTGTATTATTATATGATGACTTCAGTTTATGAACAGACAGGTGATACTGGTGTTTGTCTTTGAGGTGTGGAGATACGTGACACACGCACCTGCACAGTCACAGTTATGCATGGTAAGCAGCTCTGGTCACTAGGACAAAATCCAATATGAACACTAAAATTACTCTATTTGACTTTTAATTGATAAACATAAACTACAGTTCGGTTAGCCACAGTGTCTGTAAACAGATTTTAATGTGTAAGGTCAGCGTCTCCTTACTGGCTTTCTTCCCCCTGGAAGACAAGGAGGAGGACTAGCAAGTAAAAATGCTTGTTTTAAATAATTAAAATGCTTCTAGCAGATTTTTCCTAACGAGAGAAGGAAACATCAGCCAGCTTCGTGCTTGCACACACTGGGAAGCAACTCTGAATTTACTGTAAACACTAGAAACATTTTCATGTACAGTAAACAGACAAAAAGCAACGTTTGCTTTCATTTGTGGTTGTGTGTTTGCATTTGCTTGATGAATTTAACCTCATTTTACCTCGTCGGCCCCCGAGGCCAAGATTTAGCTCTTAAGCTTCTAAACGCTCCATTGCACTCACCAGCTTGGTGCCAACTTAGTGTCCGTCCTGCTCTGTGCTTTAGCAGACACTGTAGAGTGGATGCATCGGTGTTTCTTTGCTGAAGACAGCTGTTACATCTGGAAACGAGTTGATGATGAGAACTGTTACAGGAAACCACCCAGAGTAAAACTGTACTGAGCTTCTCATTTCAGACTCATTTTAATGTATACGTTCTTTAATATGAGATTCAGTGGGGGAAACAGGCGAGATGGAGTCATCCTTGAGACGCGGGACGATGTTCTAATCCCCGGGAATGGAGGGATTTATTGCAGGGCTGTTTTATCCATCAGTTTTATTACCCAGTAAACTGGGAAATGTCTATAGAATCACACTTTGTTCCACAGTAGCTCTCGTGTTGCTCATTTTCTAATCCAAAGTCGAAAAATATACCTCCTTACTTATCTCTTACTTATCTCAAGACTCTTGACTCTTGTCTCCCCTGTTTGTCTGGAGAATTAAGTGATAACTATTTATGGGTTAACCGTCACGAGTGTCCCCTTTCTCGCATACGTAAAATCCTAATAATAATTACAATAATTGATACTGACAACAAGGCTTTGGTTCAATGTCTTGACCGAGGACACTTTGACATGGGGAATCGTCAAGACCTGGGAGGCGAATCACCAACCTTGAGGATCATAGATGACCTGAAACGTTTGTCAAATATTTCTCTTTAGAAGAACATGAGTAAACTTATCATGGAGAGGTGCTAATAATGCCTCCTTTAAAGCCACATGCACAAAACACAGCTGGCTGCAGCGCAGACATATATGCTTATACAGACTTTTGATTGAGTCTGCTCCCCCTCTTCCTCCTCCTTCTCCTCCTCCTACAAAGAACAATGTACGGACCACAATGAAATGCTCACTGTGATGCTATGTTTGCAGACAGAACATAAAATCCATACAGTGCAGCGTTAGTAGGTTTCACAGCGATTCATTTAATGTGTTTGAAAATGGCCGACGTGAATGCACACGATGCACTACAGTGTGTACCACGATGCACTTTATCATCCCCCATGTGCACATTTTTCTTGGGCTACAGTGCATTGTCAAATGTTGGGGAAATACTTAAGTGTAGTCCTGTGAAACCCATATTATCTGAAGCAGCAGCATGCCAGCATGTGCTAGCATGTGCTAGCATGTGTTGCAGCTGAGCAACACATGCTAGTGTATTACATACATGTACATACATGTACATACATGTACAATACATGTATTACATAGTATATAACGTAATTTGTTATCAAAGTTTATATTCAGCCTCTTTATGATCGGTTTCACTTGTAAATTGCACTTTACTGTTTATTTATATTATCTGTATAACTCAGCCAATGTATGCCCTCTCAGATAATCTTCATTCCTGTTAATCATTCACTGAAACATATGAACTCAGTCACTCTGCAGTGACTGTGATACGCCTGGTGCTGTAGATTTATTACTGTTGTGGTGTGTCACAATGGAAAAGATAAATATCTTCCACATGAAAATTTTACCATCTGCTACACAGTCTTATTTTAGGCCCAGCTAACCACAGAGCTCTTTTTCTGTTGTGTTTTCCTTCGCTTTCAGTCAAGCCTAGCGTAACTCTAACCAAACTTCAAATTACCTCCTAAGTGAGGCTTGAAAGTCCCCCTGCCTAGTTTTATAAGATAATCACATAGGAGCTCAGACGGGGAGGTGTTTTAAATGCAGTTTGCGTGTTTGTAATGAATCTGAGCGATTTTCCAAGCGTATGTGTAGAAGTGGATTAGGACAGTGTCCACATGTCCAGACCAAATATGTTCTACTGTTTTAAAGATGTGAAAGAACATTTCTAAATGAACAACATTCTGTTTTTTTTACTCTGCGTGGTTTTCTCTTGCTGTCTTATTTAGAGGCACCTGTGGAGGGCACGGCGAGTCTCAAAGGTCAAAGAGTGACAGAGGCTTAGAGACGGTTAAGGAGGAAATAAAAGAGGATGACGAGGATGGGGGAGGAGAAGATCCCTTTTTCAGACACAGGGCAGGGGTCTGGTGTCAGGAGAGTGACACGACCTCGGTGTGGTCCCACATTGAGCACGTTAATGAGCGTCTGAGAGGGATTTAAAGTCCAGGGCTTAGCACAGATCAGGCGCTGATTCCCTTCCTCTGGAAAAATGGGGCATGAGTCTGAGTCACGGCTATGGGTGCAGCAATAGCAATAGTAGGACAAACTGCGTATTATTTGACATATTGGAAAGGCTGAGGCTTGGTCGGAGGCTTGAGCTGTCTACAAACCTCCATGTAGAAAATCTATGTGACTGCATTGCTGCAGTTCATCCACTAGGGTTGAGTTGAAACAGCAGCAGCACATGGTGAATTTACTTTGGGCAGAAAGGGTGAGTTGGAGGCTGAGAAATATTTTAATAACTTTTTTAATTACATTTTATTAATTGTAATTCAAACCCATGTAATTCCCACATTTGAACAGTAGAAAGACTTCACAGTCACACAAATCCTTGACAATAGGCTGTTCTGCCTAATGAGCCCTTTTAATTTATATATTAAAGTTGTCTCATAATATTATTGTATTATTTCTTAGACAAGACTTTAAAATGCATTATTGTATATTTAATTAACAAAAGGAATACCTAAATAAAATTACAGTGGACAGTTAATAGAGATTTTGGACTCCTAATTATATACATCATTCTCAAAAGATCACAAAATGCTTTATACCAAGAAATAAAACATCAATAGGTCACGGCAGTAGGTAAAAGTCAGGTTCCAGTTGAGATTTAGGAAATGAATCCACAGGAAGTTGCACAGGCTGATATGCTCTTAGAGTAAGAACATACAGTATATTGATTCATATAATGTGTCTAAAAGTCTAAAGTGTAGGTTTTGCATTTAATCTTTGAGTCAGATTTAAATACATCACAAAAGCCAGTATTTAAAAATGTTCCTTTATTTTGTCTTTTTACTGAACAACAGATGGTGTGTGTCGTGTAAAGTTTGTGTGTTGAAACGTCTGGGCCTGTCTCACAGCGCTGCATCGAAAAGTGACTGAAAATAGACTGAACTCCAAAATGAGCTGTTTTACTGCATGTACATGCTCATATGAACATGCATAAAATGAGCACCAAAGAGAAGAAAAGCTGTGAATAACGCACGCTGTTTGTTAGTTATAGTAACAGTTCCTGATGAGACACACTATGTGGTTTGAATTATTGAGTTTAAAAACGTAAGTCTATAAAAGTGAGGCCAAAACATGTCAAAACATTCTTGGTGCTTTAAAAAAAAGCTAATGAATGAAAAGTTCTGAAAACTTCTGACTGCATGCCTTTAACTTTCTATAGAACCTGTTCTGTGGAGTGAAAAAAAGCCTGAATGAACATTATGTAAACACATTCCCTGCACGCACAACCTGAACAGCCACAGCTGGCTGAACTTGCGTAAGAGGCCCTGGCTCAGACTCCGTGTATACCATCCGGGTTTGTAGAGCACTGAAAATCTGCTTTGGTTCAGTTCTGTATCACATGAACCAACGGCGCTGCAACGGCTGGATTAACATAAGTGCAGGATTGAGGTTGTCCCAGATAACTAGAGAATCAAACCAGACTTTTTGGCCGGAGCGATTTCCAAAATGAAAAAAAAATCTGGGGTTGTCCAAAGGTTATGCACTGGATTGCAATATGATCCATGATAAAATCCACATTAAAGCTTTGCTGAATGAAAAACTTGTCCTGACACACATATGTACAACTTCCAGCCTGCCTTTTTTTTTTTTTTTTTTTGCTTGTCTCACCAAATCCTCCTCTTTGGACATTCACAACCTGGCCATCTTTTAATGCTCTGCAGAAAAACCTCGCTAGTGCTAGCCAAGAAGCTAATTCTTCTCACCTGGAAATCTACATCCTGCTCACATACCCTTTGGGTGGGACATACTCGTTTATGTAGTCTTTTGATTTATTTGGCAGCTTTGTCTGTTGTAGTTTCTATATCTTGTTGTGTAATAACTTAACTTGTAATTAAGGTACCTAAAAACTTTACTATGGCTAAAAATATTTTATTCAACCCCAGTTCCAAAAAAGGTCAATAGAAAAAACAGAGTGAAATTATGTGCAAATTTCATAAAGCCATATTTTATTCACAGTAAAACATAAATGTTGCTTTAATATGCTATAATATGCTAAGCTAATCTAATTAGCTCCACTTTATGCTTAGAATATAGGAGCAGGGTGGGCATTGATCTTCTCATCTAATGTTAACTCTCCGCATGAAAGTGAACGAGCTTAATACCCAGAATGTCCGGCTATTACACATCTGTTTGTGACAGTTGTGTACACAGAGTTTTCATTGTTTCAGTAAGTCACATTTTCTGGCCAGAAGCAATAGTTAATGAAATGGCTGTGCACTGGTTTTATCTCCAGGAAGACTGCCAATAAAACGCACCACAGAAACATGTTTCAAAGCATTCAGAGAGAGACCTGGCAAATAGTTAATGAGGTAGAAAATGCATCTGTCATATCTGTTAGACTTTAAAGCACCTATACTCTGCAACTTTAGCTCCTAAAGAACCAGATATTTCCATTACAGAGGCCAAAAACAGAGATTGTTTGCCATATCAACCACTGCCACCACAAAACTAGTTTTTGCAAGTTTAAGGACACAGGATGTTTTATATATAAATACGACTTTGCATATGAATGTGAGATTTCACCATGATGGGAAATTAGAGCTCATTTGCCAGAAGCACTTGTACCTTGGCATGACTGTGAGGCAAGGTCGTGCACTAACAAGCACAGCCAGGCACTGATTAGTAATGAATAATGCACTTATTTCAGCAAGTGGCATAAAGTGCTCCACTGTATAATTGGAATAGACTGGATTTGCCTCTCTTGGTCTGCCAGCACAGCACAGTCTTAACAGTCACAGGAACACAAATCTAACAGCTGCTAGAACCACCACAACAATGAGCTACTGTTGAATAGAAACCTGTGGAAAAATACGGAAAATTAAACACCTATAAATGAATTATACCCACATTAGTGTTGCACAGATGCATGCATTTAATTTATAGCGTAATTTATTGCTTTGCTGTGTAAGTGCATAAACAGATGTAAGGTTTTTATCCAAACCATGTGCAGATTTGATTTTGTTGCATTCTGGTTGGCAGAATTCAATCGTCTAGAAGCACAGCTGTTCAAAAACTTAGAAATGGAAGCTGAATTGCTGCATTTACTGGTTTTATGTCTTAAATATTTTAGTCCAATATTTATGTCTTAAATATTGGACTGAAATGTGCTGTGCTATGATTTACTCAGTACTTAATCTCACATTAAGGTCTTAGCCCCATAGTATGTTTAACTATCAAGTGTGGAGTCCCCATTATGCAGCAAATGGCCTTAATAGGTGTTCTGTTGATACGGATACATCAACCAGCGAAAAGCATTTTAAATTATTTGGGTGCTGTTGCGTTGTTAATCACAATACATCATTTTTGGCAAAGTTTCTCACAGCTGTGAGAAGAATGTAATGAGTAAGAGTCGAGAAGAAATGTTATGTGCATATAGAAAATGGAAATATTCAAGCAAGGTACTAGTAAGAAGCTAAAAATGTTATTGATTATAGAATCTGAGTAAGTGTACCTTGCTATTTCTCCACTATTGGATGGAAATTGAAATCCTCTCATCCACACATGCATGGTTAATGACATATTTCCGTATTTCCATTCATTCTACATGTCTTTCCATTTGCACACTGCACGTCCACGGACAAATTGACTTTAACGCAGGTTTTGTATGACGCATGTTTATATCCCAAACATTCTGATGCATTCTTACTTTTAAATACACTCTACATTACACGTTGCTGTGCGTCAGATCTGATCAGCGTGGCTTTCTATCCAACTTTGCCCCTGTACCAAAACCGAGCGAGGCCATGTTCAGCTTTAAACTGAGAGAAATCTCATAGGCGAAAGTAGACAAATCTGCTGCTGGCAGATTTCTCACACCGGAGAGACCAGCGGCGACAGACTTGCAGAGCTGCAGATGTTCACAGATTACAGGCTTGTAGAATAATCAGCTTGGTGGAGACGTGTTCACTCTCTCATTACAAGGTTTCCTGTGTGACAGACAAAGATGCAAAAATCTTTGAGAGTGCAAGTTTATTTTTAAGATGAATATGAAAATGCAGCAAATTAAAGGAATATGAGCTCAAAATATGCTCAAAACATAATGTACAGAAATAGCCATTCACAAAAGCCCCATGATCCGTTCAGAAATGCGAGAGAGAAATCCAAATAAAGACAGAGAAGGCAACTGCTGAGGGGGTGGGGGGGGTCAGTAGCAGTAGCAGGGGTTAAAAAGCAATGGAGGTGTCTGCACTGTTACAAGGCAGATGGTGACAGGTGTAATCCAGTGGAAGTAAATGAAAACTACTGTAACACATTTTTTACCATCTCTACAAAAACTGAGCTGCACTAAAACTTAACTTATTTTATGACATAACTCCCTGTTTTTGCACAGACCCTATAAAAGGTTTTATTGTTACCAGTAGATTATGAACTGATGACTATGCAGGATGACTGAATATATCCATACATTTGGAGGTTGTGCAAGAGCAGTTGCTGAAAGCACATCTAAATATTTAATGCGAGGTCACTTTTGTGAGCTATTATTGGTGTGCGGCGATGAGTAGACAGACCAGAAACTAGAGGTTAACATGTCTCCTTCTCAAACATATTTCACGCTTTTCATTCAAAGCCAGATGTGCCTGGAAATCACGTCCACAGAACCTTTTTACCTGTTAGGATATATTTTAGCATTTCTTTAGAAAGCCGGCAGTAAAAGCCTAGTAGCAACTCTACAATCTAATATCACACAGTCTATTTTAGGCTCTCCCGTAAATTGCAGGAAACATTTCTCTTTAATGGATGACTCATGGTAGTTGTTGACAATAACATTGCCCAATGTTCCCAGAGGAGTTGTACTGAAATGCCTCCCACTCAGGTTGTCCATTTTAGGGCTCAATCAAGAACCAGGTTATCAGATGTGGTAAATGCTAAACTTACCTTTCAGTGCACAGTTTCTCTTTGTGACTTTTTTTCCATTACTGGCTATACGGCAAAGCGTGGACACAGACGTTCCACAGCTTTTTAAGAAACGGCACAGTAAACATGCTGGGAGATTTATTTGGGCTCCAACAGAAGTATGGAAATCAGATTTTACACAGAGGCATCGTTCTGAACAATAGAAGACTATGAAAGTGCAACACAGAATGTTTTGTAAGAAAGAATATGTGCATGAAGTCAGTAGAATTAAATAATTAAATAGATATAAATACATATTTCCCAGCACTAAGCTGCGGGAACAATTAGTTTCAGTGTGTAACAACAAAAGGCTGCGTGTCGACATTTTAATGAACTGATTTTACAGTTCAGCTTTATCCGTTTATGCGTTACTGTAACACAAGCATTTTCTAAGAAGACGTACAGTACGAGAGCCTGAAAACGTTTAAGAAAATATTCCTTCCAAGTATTCATAGAGCTGTATGCGTGACGAGTGTAGTGAAAAGTAATTGTATATAGAATCATAAAGGAGCTGGAGCGATAACGCCAAACACAGGTGCAGTTAGCCAGTGACTCGATGGAGTGATGGAGGAATATTTTATAATCTAGAAGGTAGAAAGGACAACATTTCTGCTTCAAAGTGAAGCATTTTCCTTTCAGGATAAATACTTTTTGCATTGTCACTGAGAAAGTTAGGATGCGGTGACGAAGCACGTCTCGGTACAGACAGATTAAGCATGGAAATGAAAACAAACATGCCCTTTGAACGCTGCGCAATACAGACGCGCGTTATGTATCGTACCGATGTGCTGAGATCACCTAACAGGGACCACTGTTCCAGAGGAGGAAGAGAAGTTGTACTCGTTAGAGTCCTTAAATTAGAAAAGAGGCAGGGAGAGGGTTATACGGACAGGATGTCGGATTCTAAACGGGGAGTTGATCCCTGTAACATACTGCCACACTGAATCAGATATGGTCCTGTCCCAGGAGGGAACCAAGCCAAAGGCCAATTATGTGTCATTTAAAGCCCAGAACCCAAATGTGTTCATTAACACTTCAACGACCTGCTGTAACTGTACTTGTAAAGTGTATTTTATCTGGTAGCAGGAAACAGACTTGATTCAGCCTGGTCAAAAAATGGTCTTCCTCATTTCTTCAACACAACCGCATAACACCCAAAGGAACATAACAATAAACTTCTTTCTTAGCAGGGATTAGGACATTCAGAAGATTCTCCCATTCGTGCCCTGCAGCGGTGTCTGGGCCTGAACTCTCCTGGGGAGAAGTTAGATTGGTATCCCGATCAGACAACAAGAGTGAGCCGCAATATTTCTTATATCACTTCCTAGAGTAATCAAATGCCTCGAAGCGATAAATGTCAGTCATGCATCTCTGTGCCACTGAATTCATATTATAATGTCAAACAACGCTCGCACAGGTTTTCTGGATCTGTTCCAGCCGCGCACACACTCTGATCCCCCAGTTTTGTAGACCTGCCCTGGCGTGCGCAGCGAGGCCAGACAGAAACCGAGCGAGCTGTCCAATATTGCTCTTCCAGTTTGGAAGGTTTTATTGATTGCGTGACTACGACTCGCAGCTATGTCCAGAGATAAAGAAGCGGTCTGCATATCCGAAGGAGAACTCTTTGAGAAATTTGAGATCTCAAACATTAATAATATAAAAAATGAGAAACAACATTTTTCCATTGACTAAATAATTAGTTTGACGTCTGTCGTAAAGCTCACTGAGGGTTCTCAGTTCTCCGTCTACCCCTGTTTTATGTCTCTCTGCAGCCTGTTAACTGTCTAACACTCTACTGCTCCTCCTGATCTAAACTGTTTGTTGCATTAAACCAACCCATTCATCGACTGTTTGCTTTACTTCCCTAACGCGCGGTAGTCAGCATGTTGGTTCAGGTGTGGTTAACACTCGACAGCCATGGTCCTCGGGCACAGTCAAATTCCTACTAAATGAAAACACATTGATTTCTGTACGGACTAACAAGTTGGATATAGCATTTTACTTTGCGTGTTCTGCTGCAAGAGGCAGCTTGTTTTACCTTTGGCCTGTTTCCAGTCTGTATGTTAAGTTACCAAACTGACAGACAGTCATTACATCTCAGTAAATAAAACATGTAAGTGTCCAAACTTAAAGATTGTACTTGTAACGCTGAGTGATGGGAAGCAAAACGCAACATTTGAAGCATTTATATCACTGCTTACAGGAATAGATTCTGTCTTTTTGGTGCAGTTTGTGTTTGTCTCGTGTGATGGACGCTCAGTGGGGCCTCTCTGTTCTCTGTTCTTTTTTTTATGATGCCAGATGGTGGGCCTCATACACAATGCAGTGTCCTCTCCGTCATGTCCTGCACACTGATACCTAAGTGTGTGCTGGGACCTGCATGTGTAGTTCCCAGATGAAAGTATCAGCTTAGCTGTAACTGCTCTCTAGAGCCCAGAACCTCTCTTTCACTGCTGTGTTCAGAGCCCCACTTCTCTTTTCGGTTTCTTCTGGCATTTTCTCGAGGTGTTTTCATTCTCCTGCCATCTGGTGTTAGAGTGGAGCCAAATGTGTGTCAGCGAACGTCTGTTTTACCTCCTTGTCCCAGCACTGGACTTGTTCACTCTGGGAATCCAACCCGCATGTGTTACTTACAATGTGCTGCAATTTAATTTAATTTGGCACAAGAACATCTCAGATTAACCTATGACTGCAAATGTAAAATGTGTATTTAGTAGAAGTAGTAGGAGCAGCACTGACAAAGGCTGCAGAATACAATCAGAATGGATCACAGAACCGCTGCAACAGCTCCTAACACCTGAATGAAAATTTAACAGTGGACCTGCAGCGCGCGTGACACGAGGATGGATGAATATCTACTTTCAATTGACAGCCAGGTCTTACAGCCGCCCTCATGTAATTCAAATCAACAGTTTGTGACCTCCACTGTATGCTGATGACGAATTTGAAATCCAGGTGAGAAATAGCTGGACAGATCCTTGGCTCTGGTGTCGGAGAGGAACAGAACAGTGAATGAACAGAGCATTCAGGACCGTCCATAGTGTCGTTTTTTACTATACTGAACATGCAGCACAAGACAATTATAAATAAATCAACTTGATGCTTCTGCTGACTATTTCATATTCTTCTTAACCCCAAGTCCAAGGGTGTGACTGCCCCCCCACACAGCTTTCATCAGTGAGACTAAGAGGTTTCTAATGGTAATGCTAACGTGCTAATGTTGTTGTTCAGTATCTGACATTTGTGTGTTGGTAACCAAGCCTTTACTGACTAACATGCATGGTTGACATGGATAATAAAACTTTCATTCACAGTTCTTTTCAGAACCAAACTCCTTTAGACCTACATGACAGCAGAGAATCACTTTTGGTAGAGTTCATACAAGACAGAAGTTACAGAGACGTTTCAGGAGGAATAGCAGTGGAAACGTGTCCAACCACCAGACGTTATCATTCACTGCGGTTTCCTAACTATTATTAAAGCTATGAAAAGCTCACACTGAGACAGAATGTATTTCCCTTGTGCTCTGACTGATGATATGACGGGGTAACACAGTGGGATTTCTCGCCGCAGCACAGTCTCTGTGAATTATTTCCTTCTTTACGGGGAGTGCCTTGTGGGTAATAAATCACACAAGATTAAACTTATAGGGAAAGGGTATATTAACCCCCCCACACTCCACCCACACTTGGGGGCATATTCAATTTGCCCGTAGCCTTGGTAGCATGAATCTCACAAAGAATTGTCGTGGAGTTGCTTGTAATTATAGAACAGGCTTCTTCATTAGAGGCTTGATTCTGAAAAATGAATCCACTGAATACAGGCTGTCATGCAGGACCTGTAACACATGGCCACGGACACCACGGAATAACAGACAGAGACATAAGGATGCATTATTTCACATTAGCCTGGGAACTTGTGAAGTTGGCATTAAAAATGTCTTTAAAATTAAAGCAAAAGGCCAACGGATGTCACCGCGTTCTTGTAGTGTAATATGAAATGAAAACACATATTCTGAGAAAATGAAAATGAGGAGTTGAAGTGTGTGTCAGCTTATTAGTGCTCGTGCTCTGTTCGCCCTAATGCATTTGTCCAAGCCGAGGGTGGGGTAAAAAAGACTGTTCCAGCTTTATGTTATGTTAAATATTAACATGCATGTTGTTTACCATAGTCACCGCATTTCTTTACATGAGCCAGAGCTCATTAATCAGCATCAAAGCGGTGTAAAAGTGCTGCGGTGAGCTCAATGGCTGGTTCGCACCAATGACAAAATGAAAAACTATTGATAACGGAGAGCATTCAAAGCCTACAAAGAAGTTCATCAAGGCATCCAAGTAATAATAAGAACATGTCGTTGTAGACTTTAACCATGGTTGAAGGGTTTGGCATTTAATTAGCAACAAAGACAAATTACAGGTGGTGCTGAAGTGTTTTTTACTGGGACACTTTGAATTGAAGCACCAACCCCAGGGTTTGTATATGACTCCCCTATCAGCTGATCCATGAGCCATCACCCTCTTATGTGCTATAAACTTTGAATGAACAAGCTAATCACAATGCTAAAAGCTCAGGGATCATTTCGATGTCTGCACTAGATTCCATGTTACTCACACGTCACGAGGACACATCGACTGAGAGCGTTGGATGTTTCGTACTAGATGTTGATATATTTCGTTAGATAATAGCTGCTAATAGAAAACACGGGATCAGTACGGTGCAGCCTCTGGAGACTATGAATAGCTAAAGTGTACTTTCATGGAAATCCAGCCAACAGTTGTTTTTTAGTTCAGATCAAAGTGGTGCATCAGCGAACATTTCCAGCTCCGGGATTGTGCCACTGGCACGGCTGAAAATGTGAGGTATAGATAGAGACATAATAGCAGAGGGGCTGGCATGAAGGAGGAGTATTCAGGTTCCACCCATCTAGAATCACGTCTCGTCTCTTGGAATCGCTACAAGCCCTCATGCTCCAAATGAGAGGGCCCTGGAGCAAGGGTGCAATCTCTGCTAGCAAAATCACTGGCCTGTGCTCATCAGCCATAAACATGTCACCGCCAAACTAGGTCACTGTTCTCTGTGCGCACACATGAAATGGGGGCAGCACTGGCGGACTCTGCACCTCCACATGATCTGGCCCCTTTTTTCCTTCTTTTGTTTACATGACATGTCAGCACCTCTGGATCCCGCAGCATGCAGAAATGAAGGGGGGGGTTAGCAACTAGCAAGCTTTCCGTTAAGGCGGGGGTTAACGTGGAGGAGGAGAGGAGCTGGAGCAGCAGAGAAAGAGGGAGTAAAAGAGAACTAGGGAAGTGTCTGCGTGTATATATGTTTCGCGGAAGTGCAAAAGGAAGTCTTGAGGTTTGAAAAAAAAGAAGCCCTGCGAGTGTGTGTGTGTCTGGATGGACACACAAAGGTCATCGTAAGAATGTCTCTAAGACAGTCACCGTTTTAAAAATCATGGACTAATAATCATCAGAGGTTTTTTGCATTAGTGGGGAACATATTTAAAAAAAGAAAGAAAGACAGAATAACAGGAATGAACTTTCCAAACACTCACGTTAGAAGGCAGCTCGTGTTTCTGTTCATGACAGTGGTTTCCCAGAAATCTCCGCCACAGCTTGCCAACATTATTCGTCAGCCACCCAGCAGTGCTTGGATCTGAGACGTCTTTTTAATGCAGTTCCAGGTTTTGGAGCTGTGTTCAGAACATAAAAAGATAATACACAAACCTCCTTTTTAAAGCGAAACAGCATTCTGAATTATTTATCACAACACTGAATACTGGTCTGCATAAGTGGTTTTCTTTCAGAGAATGATGTGAGATGCTTAATATGAATCTCATGACACTTTTGCAGTTTGTCGGTACTATGGCACTATCAAGTATTTTCCAAATGAGGCACCGTTCCTTTAATCAGAGCAACAGTGGCAAAAAAAATTCACCTTCACAAACATTAAAGCACATTTGCACACTTACATTTTCTTTGCTCGGATGTCTCTCTGTACTCTGCTGTGCTCTTCTTCCATCTGTGAGTTTGTGGGAGACAGTAAGATAAACTGTGTCGCTTTAAGTTGCTATGATCAGTATTTATTTGAACAATGGAAGGACTTACTATTTCTATACTGCAGCAGCTGCTCATAAAGGCAAATCCATGGAGAAGTATCATACAACTCCAACCATTTGAGCATCTTTTGAGCTCATTGTTTTAGTTTTGGGGCCAGTTCATAGCTGTTTGCCCTACAACAGATCCGTACCCGCACTAGAGAGGCACACGTGTTCCACATATGCTCAGTGCTAAACATAATGCCAACTGGTGGTGGCAACAGCATGACAGAACATTCTTTTGTTTGTCCTATTTAATCTTAATGACATACTTTATTGATCCCCTGGGGGGAATTGTTGTTGGAAAGCAGCCAGGCAGTACATGATGGGGCGGCTATGACACAGACGCAGCAGACAGAGCTTGTGATTAGCCAGCGAACAGAAAAGAGGCAAATTGTTGTCATTGCAAAACTAAAGTCGCAAATATATGAAAATGCAAGTTGCCAGATGTGCCGGTGATGAAGAATTATCAGCATTAACGGCGAAGGTGTTGTGTGTATGTGTATGACAAAGATAAAGTTCCTTCCTTCACACTGTTGGTGCTTTGTACCTCCTGCAACCACATCATTTGAATAATCTATTTTCAGATTCCCAGATGCAGCTCATGTTCTATTCTACACCATGAACCTGCCCTATTTCTCGAAAGTTTGAGAAAATCATCGACTGGAAAACACTTGACCTGTGGCTTTTATTTAAAAGTAATTATTTATAGGCATGTTGCGACTGACAAGCTCACAAATACGTCAGTGCTCTGTGTAAAATAATTTGCAGAGGATTCTCTGAATTGCATCGGGACTTGTGCACTAACGAAGACTAGCTCCTTCTTATTACGCTTACTATACAATAACAATGATAAGCCACTGGTTCTATAGAAATGTTTGAATTTGGTTTTACGTTGATTTCGGGAAGGATCTGAGCTTCATCTCATTATGTTCCCCTAAGTGGATAATAGGCTCTTCACCACAATAATATAATGAAACGCTGAATAAGCAAACGTGTCACTGCAGTAGAAAAGTGAAATGATAGACACAGAGTGTTCTTGTGGCAACAGGGAACAAAAGCATAAGGAGGATGAGTCTTTTTTTCCCCTTTTTTGGTTTTATTTAAATAGCCGTTAGTGGGTGACGCCTTTCACAACTTCATCTCATGTTAGCGAGCATTATGGGTTCACCCATGTGCGGATTCTGAGCTAGGCTTACAAAAGAATTCTTTGGGGGTAGTATACAAAGCTGTGCGCCTCAAGGCCCTATACACTAAAACACTGCATACATTAGATGCTGAAGGGTCTCATTCAAAGCAGAGGGAACTCTTTAAACAGTAGGCTGCAATGTTACAACATGAAAGGAACGCTCGCTCTCATCATGTACCTGGAGCTTTAATTCATCTTGTGAATGCCCATACAGCTCTCAGTCCCCAAAGCAAAAGTCTGGAAGAAAAAGAAGCAGAATTTGCACCATACAGAACAAATGTTTTGAAGTTAAATGTGTTCTCAAACTATCTTTAAACTTTCTGCATGAATTGGTGACAGTTCATTTGAGGCACAATTTTTAATTTGCACGGTTTGTTGACCTACTTCAGACTCTTGTGTGGAATGCTGCAGCAAAGTTGGTGGTCTGAGGTGGAAGGGGGGGGCACATAACACTTTTAAAATTACCATGATAAAAGCTGAGGAGGCCTGACAGTTTGGTGGACCTCAAGTACTGTTCAGTCAAATAAGTCAACTCAACAACAACAACTCCCGAAGAGCTATTATAAAAGAAAAATATTACTACAACACAAATATGTAAAAGTGTACGGACATGCATTCAATTTAACATTTAATCAGCAACTAATTACATTAGCATGAAGACAGCTAGTCTGGCTCCCTCCAAAATAACAAAACCAGCCTACCAGCTCTTATTAGCATATTATTTGTCATTAGGTAAAGCAGTATAAAACCTGTCAAGCCAGTTGCCCCCCCCCCCACCCCCCCGCTTCCAGGAGGAAGCTGAATCCATGTATTTCCTGAAAATGTCGAACTGATCTTTAAAGGTCAGCTTTCTCTATAGGTAAATCAATAACGCTGCTTCTTAGAAGAGGAGTCGAGACTAAATGTTCGACTCAGAAAGAGAAAGCAGTGTTTTCATCTGTAATTCAAGCATCGATAAAGTAGAATGACCGTAAAGTTGAATGATTGGACCCGTGCACCAGATGGAAGCTTTTAAATGATGTGTTCATATGGTGCAGCAACTGGTCCCAGAAACCAGTTTTACACATTTCTATGACATGTGGTGTTGGCAACTGATATGCTGACAGGTTTCTGTGCTCTAGGTTTGGACATTTCAATGAATAAGCACTGTTTTTTTTTTCGCCCACCATGTATTGACCCAGTTTGGCTTGTTGGTACACCATTCTGCTGTGCAAATGAGTCAATGTGTAAAGGAAGTATGACGTACTTTTTATGCCTTATGACTCATTCTGAACTATCTGTTAGAAAGTATGAACTGTTAGAAGTATTTTAATATATATGATATACTTTTATAAATGTCTTGTCTGTGCACAGTTGGAGCTCCTGATGAAGGTGTACTTTGGGTATGGGCAGGGCAGCAGATGGGTCACCAGAGCCTGACTATTTAATCAGGGGGGTGAGGTGTGGGCAGAGTAGGGGATTATATGGTCTGATGGTTTAAATATTC
Organism: Microctenopoma stevenorrisi; assembly: GCA_032270685.1. NCBI lineage: Eukaryota > Metazoa > Chordata > Actinopteri > Anabantiformes > Anabantidae > Microctenopoma > Microctenopoma stevenorrisi. The sequence goes on along the minus strand of JAUMTR010000004.1, from coordinate 2,378,111 downwards.
ATTTCCGTCATCGGCAGCAGAAATATAAATCCTCTCTTTAATATTCAGAGGCTATCTGTTGGACACAGTTTGGTTTGGCATTTGAGAAAGGGAAAAATGTGTCAGTGCAAACAAATAAGTGAAGATACTGTGGCAATACTGTGCAGATGAAATTTTGAATTGTGTAATTATATTTTTAAAAAATTGTGACACAAAGAAAGACGTCAAAAAGGCACTTTGCTTAAATTTCTCAATGCACCAAAGCAGCAGTTTGAATTTTCTAGTTACTGTTGATTTCAACAAAACTCTCCTGTTCTCTACGCTCCTTCCTCTTCTTTGTGGTGATCAACGGCGATTCCTGTGTAACTGTGGAACACTTAAAGGGGCCTAGTCATGTACAAAGCTGCTTACTGCCACTTTTAGCACAGCCAGGACAGTAGGCTTTATACTTGACAGGGGATTTCTGCAAGCCAGCCTCCTCTCCCTACCATAATTAGGCCACCCACATTTAGAGTCATGCTTTTCAGATGGTGACTCTGTAAGATTTTGGGACTCTCCATAATATGAACATGTAATGATTTATGGAACAGAACATAGCCTAAAAATGTTGTGCTTGTCTAGTTTGTTTTTAACTACAGTGAAAAATGATTCTTTACTTTACTTTCTTTATTAGCTCTGTCCTCGATAGTTTTTAATGCTGTAAAAATAAAACCTGCCAACAAAGGAACAGTCACTGATAATAGAAACCAAAGGTTTTCATAACCCTTATGAAAACAAAATACAGTTATTTTAAAGAATATTTCCCAAGTGCTAATACTTACACAACACTAATATCAATGTATTTACTAATACTCTAAGTATACATATACTTTCCAATATTTCTTTCCACTTTTATTGCACTTTTAAAAGCATCTGAGCTTCCACTGACTAATTTTTTTTTTTTTATGAAATCAGGTATTTGTTCACAAAGTAACTCACTGAAACTACTAAAAGGCGTAGTGGGTATAGATGAATACTTGACAGTATACTGCAAGTATACTCAAATTTATTTTTGTATAGATAGAGTATATCTCTGATGACTACATAAAACGTAAACTGAAAGTACACCTAATTATTTTTAGTTTAGAAGAAGCATAAAGTCAGAATAACGTGCTTCTTTCTCGTAGAGGAAGAATGGCGTGCAGAAGTTATGTAACTTCCATAGGTGTTTCACACTGCGTGCTGCTGGAGTGCATGGAAGACGGGCGTCAGCCATGATCGAGAATCTGATTAGTTCGTTTGTGTGACGTTTATGATTGACAGGAACAATGCCCAATACGTGGCCTCGCTTTGTGTGGACCCCCCCCCCCCTCACTGGGCACAGAGGCGCCGTTGAAGGGAGCGTTTTTTCGGGACAGGGAATCGGTGCCGTTATGTCGTCTGGGTGTAGGTTGTAACACTTTGTACTATTCACTAAACAGTATTTAAATCAGCGGGTGGAGCTTGATTTTTTTATCCGTACTCTCAAAGGATACGCTCCCGGCTAACGTCGCATTTTCTCGACAGTCCGCCGCAAGTTCGACGAAGTGGACGCGTTTACTTAATTAGTCTGGAGGGAAGAGGACTGACTGGATTCATGTACTCCTGGTACGTTGCCGACTCACAGCTTATTTAGTCTCTAATATTAGCTCACTTTGTTAAAAAGTCCCAATTTAAGAAGCTGCTTAGCAGTTAGACAAATCGTCCTGAATCCATCCAGCCTAAGTTACACTTGAGCAACTTTTTACTCCTCTAACCGTTTCGCTAACTTACCAGCTGTTCAACTTGGAAGTCGTTTTTTCCCCCTGCCTGCTCAGCTTTATCACTGCTATTCCAAGTTATCTTTGCCCCAGTTGTTTCCTTTTGTTTGTGAACACCAACAAACAACTCCATCCTATAGCCAGTCTTTTTTTGTGTGTCGTTACGTTGAGGAGAGTGTTAACAGGGAATTAGCCAGCGCTAACCGTTCATAGACAGCGTTAGCATGCTGACGTTAGCTAGCTAACTCGCTTTCCTCCTGACGTCTTTTCAGACAGTCCGACCCAATTGTTTAGTTTCCCAAATCCACAACTTCCCTGCAAAAAACCCCCCATTTAGTACATGCTGTGATATCAAGGATGTTGCTGGTTAGTTATATAATAGTGCAGTCGTGTAAGTAGTGTGCATTTAAGCTGTGGCAGATAAGGCTAATGTTAATAACCTTGGTGGCTGAACAGCACAGAAAACGACCTAGAAACTGTTAGATGATCCAGCTGATTAGCAGTGAACTCCAGTCTACACAGCTGATAAAACAATGAAATGAGTGATAATGCGTTGCTATCTGCAGCCATTAAAGGATAAAGCAACAATTTCATATAGTGAATTTGTAACTAATCTATTTTTAAAATAAAATATTGCACATACAGTAAAAGTATACATCACTGTTACTGTTAGAAACTCAGATTTAGACTCTAACATTTGAAAACCTAAAATGCAAATGTGTGATTTAGCCTAAAGGGACTCAAAATAATTATCAAGCTTTTGGAAAGTAATTTTGTAAATTAAATAATAAATTAAATTGGCTAGTTGTTGAAGCTCTTAGTAAATATTTTCTGCCATAAACGTACTATGTGGCATATGGGAACATATAAAATAGGTATTAAAAGTAACATTATAGGCTACCCTACTGATTATAAATCAATAAATTGTATGCACAAAGTAAACTTCCACCATTGCTTTCTGTAGATTACAGTCTGCTATGTGATATATATCTGTCTTATGCAACGTGTTGCAAATGGTCTCCACACTCATCTTGCAGGTCTGGATAGCATTCCCAAGATCACAGCTGCAGACATTTACTGATGGGTACACACTGTGAGGCAACACACCCAAAGAGCAGCAAATCATTCAGAAGAGAAAAGGACATTGAAAGAATGAAGACAAGTTAAAACGATATATCTTTTTTGCACTAGTAAATGTGTACCTGGACAAAACACATATTGAAAGGAACCTAAAAGTAACTTTGCTGATTGAAGATCATCTTACTAGGACACACTAAAACAAAGTGATCAGTATGAGTGCTGAAGGATATCAGTACAGAGCGCTTTATGACTACAAGAAGGAGAGGGAGGAGGACATTGATCTGCATGTGGGGGACATATTGTTGGTAAGCAAAGGAGCTCTGGTGGCTCTTGGGTACACCGATGGGTTGGAACAACGACCAGATGACATTGGCTGGCTGCCAGGCTTTAACGAAACCACTCAGGAAAAAGGGGACTTCCCTGGGACATATGTCGAGTACATTGGAAAGAAGTGGATCTCTCCCCCTACACCGAAGCCGAGACCCCTCAGACCCTTACCTGTAGCTCCAAGCTTCAAGGTGGAGTCAGACTCGGACTCAGACCAAGGTAGGTTTGACACCAGACCACAGACCTTTATAGCGTGTTTTGTAGATTCATCACTAGGTCTATAAAATGTCAGCAGATGTTGAAAAATGTGCATTACCTGCTCCCATAATGATAATTTAATGGCAACTAAAATAATTTTTTAATTAACCATGTATTTGAAACTGTAATAACAGGTTTAAAGAAACATACAAAGTAGTTTATCTGATTCAGGTAACATTAATTAATCAGCCTATAAATACCATGAAGCATGAGCAAAGGAATAAATAGATGTAACGATAAATGTTCCACCTATAAGACGAGAACATTTACTTCAACAACGCCCTTTTTCACTAGATTTTTCAACATTTCAGCTGCATCTCGTTGGCTTTGGTTTCTCAGTTGCCAGTGAGATTATTTAGTTTTTAGTCGGGTCTATAAATTATGTAATTGCAGTCATGTGATAATAGGTGTGTAGTAGTCACTCCATCTTGGTCTCTCAAACTAACTTCTTGTTAATCGTTCAGAGCAAACATGGACAACTTACGAGCTTTTGTTTTGATGTGACTTTGCTGAATTAAGTGTGAGAAAAATGCTGATTCCGGGAAACTTTTGCAGCCTTTCATAAGTCTCTGCCCATTGCTGTACAGCTGCACTGAATGTGAACCAAGCTCAGTCCCGGAGGACAATGGCGCTGGCTCGCATCCATGCTATCGTACACCGCAGCATCTTGTGCCAACCATATGTTGGTGGTGAATATTGGCTCTGTTTCTCCATAAAGCCATGCCTTGAGGGGATATTATTCCCCTATCAGTGTTGAGAAAGATGATTAGATCACTGAATACTGGTGATTGAAGCAATTTATTCCCTTTCTTCAAGTCTGTGGGAACAACTGGGCTAGTTCCATCACAATTGTAAAAATATCCTTCCTGAACCTCAAATCTTGGTGACATGCCATAATTTGTTAGCTAGAAACTGAGCTGTCAACATTTCCTGATTTGCCTGGGTTTTTTTCACAATAGGTGTATTTTTGTAGTTAAAAATAAGTGGGCCTCCATTTTAGTTCATGCTAAACGCAGCTGATCATCTGTGTTGTGGCTTTTATAACCAATAATCAGTTTTGCCTTGAAGCAGTTGAATTATTGAGCAACTACTGTGAAATGAGATGTTTTGCAAGCGTTCTGATCTTTCGTTCTAGTTCATTGAATTTCAGTGTACTTGCACGACAAAAAAAAAATCCCTTTTGAAGTCAGAATCAGTGTAAGTTCTCAGGCCACAACTTTGAACTGCAATTTAAATTAGCATCTTTTTAAAGACACTGTGGCTTGCGTGACTGTATACTTGAAGCTTTCTGCTCACCTAAAGAGCAGCTGTAGCTGCCAGGTTTCTAGTTCCTGCCCTTCTGTGCTATGATTGTGAAATTCTTTGCTGTGGTTTGCCGGGTGAGTGAGGAGCTGTATGAAGGGGGCATGTGTTGAATGGCTGTGTCGTGGTTGAGTGGCAGCACTGTGCCTAGAGCAAGTGTGAATGTAGCACCAGGAGAAGAAAAGGGTCTGTGTCCTGGGCTGTGAGAGATACATGAGAGAGGGAGAGAAGGGGCCCTTAGGTTGTGGGTGAGGTCAAGAGAGCCCCTGTACTAACCAAAGAGTCCGTGCAAAGGATGGTTTGCAAAAGGCATATGACTGGAGCTGGGGGGCTTTGGCAGAGGAGCTGAAGCAGGGATGAGGTGGCGGTGGGGGCCTAAGGAGGGACTTTGGCTTTGCATGCTCATGGGGGCTTTGAAGAGGAGCTGGGGGCTCTGCGATGGAGGCAGGGGTTGTTGCTCCCAGAGTGTTTGTGATTTATAGCCCACCACTGAGGGATCTCCCTCCCTTCCTCCTACTCCCAGGCTTCTTTTCATCCTCCTCCCCATTTTTTTCTTCCTCCTCCACCTCCTCATGTTTTGATAGTTCCTACAGTCAGCTCTGACAGGGGGAAAAGAGATGGAGAATGGATGCTTGGAAAGGGGCCTCTACTTCTCTGAGCCACATGGGTGTACATGAGTGCAGCAGATGTGGATAGTGCAAGGGAGAAAGAGAAGAGGGCCGGGCTGGGAAACTATTCCGCCTCATTCCAGTTCTCAGCCTTTTTTTTCTTTTCTGAAAACATTAAAGTGTTGCCCCTTTTGTTGGGCCTCTCAGTTGAGAGAATTTACATGTGTTTGGTCCCGCCGAGGAACTCGGAGATTGAAACCCACAGAAATGCAATCTTCCATCTTTAATCACTTTTCATATGTGTCACACTGATGCAAAAATAGGTCATGGTTTTGTCTTATCAAAGTTAGAAAGAGTGAAACACAAATGGAAATGGAAAATATTACTTTACTAAAATGTGATTCATTACCACAAGGCAGTCTGTCTCCGCTAGTCTCGTACAGTACATTTCCCAGCATAGTCTGAGCCGTATATTCAATTAAATGCTTCAACAATAAGTTTGAATGTTGTGGTGCCACTAAATGGTTAAACCTTAACTGTAGTTTTCTGCAGTCTGCTGCTGTGTTTAATTACCCTTTATCTTCCAACAGCCAATCTGAGCGAACATTTTCCCAAATGATAGAGATAAAAGTCTGAATAACTGGTCGTTGCTCAACATGCTCTCACGAGGTTCGACCTGCATGCTCAGTCATGTTGAAGGAATATTTGATGCCATCTGGTGATCTACACTTATCGCTATGTTTTGAATTTTTCTCTAACCAAGTCGCCAACAATAGTATCACATTCTGTGTCGCTTCCAAAACAATGCGCATGATGTTTAAAAGTTTTTTGGTAAATATTCATTTTTAATAAAAGTCTCTTGTGCGTACACGGAAGAGACGGATAGGAGTTTGAACAAGGCTGCTAAAAAGACGAAGGCTGTACAAAGGAGACAGTTGTAGAGAGAACTGTGCATAGCTGGAGACGGAGATAATATAACTCTCCTTCTCTGGGCCTCTTTAGTCCTCAGGCTGACATCTGCTGTACTGAACTCTTTTTGTCCGTACTTCTGATTTTCCTCCGCCGAGAATTCACCTCTCTTCTAAAATTGGCACATAGCAGTTTTAGTTTTGGTTTCCACTTCTATCAGTTTCACTTTTCTAAAATGTTTCAGGAAAACTACAGTCGCACATAAGCAAATCCACCCGAACCCGTGTCCGCATGAGCACGGATGAATTTGGTAATATGACACTCTACTGTGATATAGTGTTCATCTCCGGGACGAAAGGCAGCTGGGGCCAGGAATGTGTTTCTTTGGTGGAGGGCTGTGCACAGTTTGCATGGTAGACTGATTTGTAGCTTTGTGATGAATCACTATTGTGCTATGTGCTGATTGCAGTAACTTGGTGCACAATGTAACTGGACAAAAAACGGTTGCTCGCTCGATAGCACCCTAGTGATTGGCATTGAACACCATCCCAACATTATCATCTTCTAATTTATGTGATGGTGTTTGTTATCCTCGTTTTTGTTTCATCAAGATATGGGTAAGGCTAGAAATATTACGGGTCAGCTATTGGCTATTAGCTCTTAGTGTTTAGCACCATCTCTATTTCACGCACTAACTAGCTAAAGCAAACAAAAAAGTATTATAGTACAGATGTTTTTCATATTTTCCAACCAAATTGAAATGCATTAGTTCCTCTAAATGTCAGAGAAATGTGTAAATATTAACAAACGCATCTCTTAAAATAGCTTTTCGTGTCCAACCAACACTCAAAGAAAGTTTGATTTTCGGTTTTTAACAATAATTAGCATAGTGAGCACTGTATGTTTTTTTTAAACTGTGGTGGAAACATTAGAGAATTGAACTGTAGTTGCCTTTGTTGCATATCGTACACTGTTTCACCCTGTGTTTTCTGCAGCTCTATTCACTGTTAACTATAAACGCAGAAATGCCCAAAAATATATATCTGTACTATATGTAACTGCAAGTATTTAAGCAGCTCACCCCACCCAGAAGAGAGGCAAGAGGCTATTAGAAACCACCAAGTCATAAACTACAGCTGTAGATTAAAGGTAAATATGAATCAGAGCTCCGTTGGCTTTTTTGGTTATCAGTTTATAAAGGCATAAATCAGCCCAAACAGACCATTAGTTCAGCACATCTCTTATCAGTTAAGTCTATAACGGCAAGGTAGTGAACAAAAGTCTTGTTGTTTTCTTCTCCACGTTACCCTGTACTTAAGAATATCATAACCAATACCTTTAAAATTAGAACTTGAAGTCATTATGTCCATTTTTAAAAATACACTGGTGTTCACTGACGTGACTGAGAAAAAAGAGAAGTAATGTAATTTAAGGGCTCAGTAAAATCAACACTATAATTTTCTTTCTGCAAACTGCATTAGTGCATAAATCCAGCAAGACGTGTATGGAGTTGTGTGCATGAAGGCGTGCATAACTGTTTCATTACTTGATTGTGTGCAGAGACTGAAGTCTGAAATGGCAAATCTTCTTTACTAGAGTCCGAGCATGTCTGCTGGCGGGATTAGGAAAGAGGGAGAGAGAGGGAGAGAGAGAGGGAGAGATGGGGAGAAGGAACCGAGGCAAAAACATAGACATGAAGAGGTGGTACAATAGATCAGAGGGGAGGTCAGAGAGAAGCACAAAGTCAAGGGAAACTGAAAAGGTATTTGAAAAACGTGATGTATTAGAGAAGAAGGGAGGTTAAAGTAGCTACTGCAGGGAGAGTGAAGGTGTGTGTGCAAGCCTCAAGCTGTGGATCTGATGAGTGGGTGGTTTTACATAAACATACGAACAAAATAGTTCTCAACAGCTCCAGTTGTTTTTAACCCAGAACTTATTTTGGGCTTCAGTGATGTGTTGAAAAGAGAAGAAATGAAATGTATGTGGAGGTAATGTCACGTTGGAGCTACACATCTTAAAATGGTTGTGGTTAAACTACAATGAGTGGTTTGGTATGGTAATAAAAGTACAATATGACATATCATTGAAGGGAAATACTTATAATTAACTCTTAAGTGCTCACAGATAAGCCATGGTTTCAATCACACAAGGCAATCTGAAGCGGCTCCATCATTTGTGAGAGTTGTGCAAATGCACCTCAAATGTAAAACTGCTGCACACTGAATGATTACTGGGTATTGTGGTACCTGGCCTGAATACTGATTGCCAGTCAATTGTTCAAATTGTAGAATACGAGCCTGTAGTGATTTGTGTAGTTTTTGTGATTCAAGTGTGATCTGCTCTTTGTAGGGTTAATTGTCAGGCTGTAGCAACAGTCTTCTCATTGGCCGTTGCTTCAGTTTTGCACTGCAGCGTCCACCCTGCAGGAGGAGACATTGTCTGCCCTTTTCCTCTTACTTCAGCTGCATCACCATACAGTGCAAGCATGAGATGTTAGTGCATCCAATGCAGATATTCTGATAAAAACCATCTTCTTTGTTTGTGTATTGCTGAATGTATGTGTAATGTTTCAGTTCTAGGGCATCAGTTGCAGGCTTTTCATGAATCTGTAAAACGTATCCACTTTTATACTATAGCTTTATAATTTGCACTTACAACTCTATAATGTGCTGTCACATGTGGTGTATTTTGACATTTTTTCCGTGGGCTAACAGGTTTTTATGGACATGCTTCAGCTAGACCTCTTTCAGACAAGAAGAAACGGTATAGCGCCTCTAAATTTATCTAAAGTGTGTGCTATCTTTAGTGTTTCAGTCGTGCCCACAGTCTGCAGTTTGCTCGGTTCAGACATACTGTTGTAGCTGGGGAGATGCCCCCCCCACACACACACACACACCACAGCAGCTCCAGTGGCAGCTGCATTGACTTCCTCGATCTGTGGTTGACTGACTATTGACTTGCTGGGGCTTTTTGGGATATCATTAGGCCTGCCAAACATGCAGGCTTGTAGAGACAGGTCCAAGGGGCCCCTGTCTCCATACTCGGTTTTCCCTAGTTACCATAGAGCCCGTCTTTCAGTGGAGACCTGATGATGCCTGTCTCCCCTCCGCTATTGTAAACATAGCAAGACAACGGACATTTTGCTCTTAACGCACGCATTCCTGAGTGCGTCCAACTGGCCAGTAACCATATCTTTAGCATCTTAGAAATCAGCAGTAGAATCTCGAAACATTTCTGCCATATTTTGTAAGCTACGTAATACATTTCCATTGGTTCAGAGACGACCGCGCCATTGACATTACCAAGAAGCAACTCAATCTCCGGTCTGTCCTGTGTCCCTCATAGAGCAGCTGTTGGATAGAGCTAATAAAAAGAAACCTTTGGATCGCATCGAAGAATGTTCTTTCAGGAATTTCCATGAAGCTTTTGAAGAAATGCACGCAACGTGTACCGAAGATCAATCAATCTGGATTTTAAGAATCGATACTGGGCTATTTGAAAAAAAATTAGGACTTTGTTTAGTTTCCATCCAAATGTTTACAACGATTTACAATATAATGCATAAAATATCTTTTATTTATCAGAGATCTTTAAGACAACTAGCCAGCCTTGTGATATTGTAGTCGGGTAATTTTCAGATACGAACATTTAAATTTAACTCTAGGTTGTGAATTGAGTTTCTCAGAAAAATGTTGGCTGTAGAGTAGCAGCAGGGTTGGATATCTTGTCTGGGAGAAAGGTCACACTTCCAAGGTGTGCGATGGCAGTACTGCGTGTCTCGATCTCTATTTAAGGAACACTTTGGTGCTCCATCTCAGAGTTCACTTCTTCTGAGAAACGCCCCTCCTCCTCCTGCTTTGCAGTTCCAATAATGTCTTCCAGATGACCAGTTGTCCTACATGCAGTTGTATATGAGGTTGGATGGGCTTTAGCAGTCCAGTGTCCTCACATACTACAAGCCAACCTGTACGCAGCACTTGCTAAAGAGGATGTGGATTTGGATAAAGTGATTCATTATTTGCAGGCTAGTTTCCTCAGTTGTGACTCGCATGCGTGCATCAGCAGAGACCATCAGCTGCACATTGTAATGACAGATATATATAAAAAACATTACATACATATACTTTATTTTATTTTTTCGGTAGAAAGCAAAATATGTCAAAGAGAAAGGCTTCCATTCACAGTTTCTCAGCATTTTGAAATGGCACACATGCTGCCGAACAGTTGAGCCTTTCAGAAAAGTCTTTTCAAAATACACCTTTGCAAATCCAAATAAAACCTCTGCCAACCCCTTCATCCTTTCATGTCCACATCTGGATGCAAAGTTCTGAAGGAAAAATTAGGAAAAAACTCAGACCTGGCTTACCTCATATCACAGGGTATTTACTTAGTTCCTTGGTACGCCAAACCCTAACTTTAGTACTCAGCGCCTCCTGTTCTTGAATCGTTCTGTTGTAAATACTCACCTTTTACTTTTGAAGGGAGTCTTTTGGTCCTGAACCAGCTTTCTTTGAAGTTCTAAGTAGTTCATAAGTCATGTGCCTAATCAGCCTTTTGGTGGTTGAGATGAATTACAGCCCTCAGCATTCAATGTCACGTGACCATTCGCAGCTCCTCACAGCTATTTTATTTGATTACCGGGTCGTTTTATTTCTTTTGTCACTTATTGGCGATGTGTTACTTAAATTCTTTTCCTTGTATTGACCAACGTGACAGAAATCACACAAACAGTGTTATCATTTTTTTATTGTCACCCTACTCGGAAAGAAATGGTGAAATCTCACTGTGGTTCCAGAAAAGCAAAAGCTGACATAATATTATGTTAAGTGTTTGTTTATGGTGGGTTTCTTTGTTGTATGTGGGGAAAAGTCACACCTTTAGGAAATTATGAGCCAAAGTGTGGACGGCATCTTGTTGACTTTTGAAAGTTAAAAATGTAAATTTTTTGTGAGCATTTGTCAATTAATATTGATTTATTCATTTTTGATTTAATTCATTTATGTGTTGATATTATTTGGTTGTAGTTAAGAGTGTGTCAGCTACCCTCGCGCCTGGGTACTGCCACTTTAAGAAATCTGTGGCGATAGGTAGGCAGACAGGTTGGCGTCTCATGTTAATGTGTATTGTAGCTGTTGGAGGTGCACTTATCCTAACCATGTTCTCTGGAGTTAGTAGTTATCCTGCTAGGAATTTCATAACTGTTGCGTGTTTATAACCACACAACAAAAAACAAGAGGATCATTTGTACAGTAGCGTAGAGTGAGCTGGTAAGCCGGCCTCCATATGCACTAATTTGTGACATTTTAAAGAATAACAGTCAATTACGATAACCCTTGTACAGTCTTTGAGGTACTAAGGTGGAGATTAAATGCACAATAGTAAGTAATGGGAGTTTTATTGCTTTAAATAATCTTGACTGACATGCTGCTGTTATCTCCCCCAGGCTCCTCTCTGATGGACTTGACGGAGCAGTTTTCTCTTCCAGAGACCGCCCCGCCCATGCTGGTCAGACTGCTGGAAGCTATTGAGAGGAAAGGTGAGCTTGGAAAAGAAAAGTTAGCAACTCACCGACGTATGTTTTAAAACCATTTGTCACCGTGGTTATACAGAGCAACGTGAATTAACTTTTCTTGGTCAGGTCGGTTAATAAATGAATAAATGTTTATTGCATTATTTTCAGGTCTGGATAATCCCACGTTATACAGAACATTTACTGCTGGTACTGGACTGGAAGTCAGACAGTATTTTGACAGTGGTAAGTATCTGTGAGTCTGACAGTTAGATGACAGAGATCAGAAAATAAAGTGGCTCGGAGATAACGAGAGCTAAATGTCTGAACTGACGTAAACATTTTTGTATAATTACGTTTGTACAAAGATTTCTCAGATTGTAAGCATGTGTTGCTTTGCTCATCAGATTCTCCATCAGCTGACCTGGAGCACCTGGAACTCCCAGCGCTGTGCGATGGTCTGCGCAGGTACCTGCAGGATCTTCCACAGCCAATCATCCCCACTGCGATATATGCTCAAATGGTCCTCACTGCAAAAGGTGAGCAAGTGTTCACTGATCATTTGTTTACTGTACAGTTGGCATGGAACCGAAGTGCTGACGCAATGTATGCCTTCACCGCTACTGAACATTGAGTCCTTTGAACAAAAAACCACAACATCTCATGAGTGACCTTTGGCTCTCAATGGCTTTTTTTAAATGTTCACTCACTGCCAAATGCAGTTTGTGACGATGTATTTTGTCACTTACTCTTCCTCATGTCTTTGTCTCTCTTACCGTCTCTGTTGCAAGCACAGAAAACATTTCTCACACCACACGGCTCTGTAGCGCTGCATTCTCTTGCTGTCACAAGGCCAGAAACAGGATATCTGTGGTTAATAGGAACTAAAACAAGCCTGAGAGTTTATCTCTAGCATCTCTGAGCAGCCAATCACCTAGAAGTGTACCTTACGCTCATTGTCAACCACACAATCTCTGTGGTTTTCAAACCTAACAGCACACTACGCTTTTTTTCCATCTCTTCATTGTTTAACGAAACATCTTTCACTTGATGCTCTCCTTTGACGTAGATACGGTTTAACAGAAGATCAGTTTTTCACATCTGTCTCGCTGGCCTCTCGGCTGTTTTTGTCCATTTTAACAGAGGTGGTGAATCCCGAGGAATGTGCCCAGCTGCTACGTCGAATTGCCAGCACCCCAAGCCTGCCTCCTCAATACTGGTTAACACTCCACTGTTTGCTAAGGCATTTCGCTAGAGTGTGCCAAATCGGCTCCAAGAACCTGCTCAGCGCGAGAGCCCTGGGCGAGATCTTCAGTCCAGTGGTTTTCAGACCACAGGCCTCCAGGTGGGTGTTGGAGCACCAGGATCAAACCTTGCAGCTGCATACTCTGCATGTGTCAGACAGACAGCAATTCAAAACTGAGACGAACAGACCTAAACGTGCATACTTGCAGACACTCGGTTTCAGACAAGCACCCACTCGTGCATACATTCACACACTGTCAGAGCACAGTCTGTCAGGCTTTCAGCTGTGCATGTGCGAGGGTTGGAGCCAGCTGTGCTGCACAGTTAAAGTATCTAAGCCTAAAATGCCGTCAGATTGAACATAGCACAGAGACGGTCACCTGTGCTGTAAAATAGACTTAACTTCCCTTTTCCTCTTCACAGTTGTGAACCCAGCCTGGATGCCCACGTCAAGATCATAGAGGTTCTTGTGATCAGTGAATGGAATGAAAGTCAGGCTGCTCCAGGTACTTAACTACATCTTTTATTTTCACTTTATAGTCATCATGCATGCCTTTAAATCTGTTTCCCTGCATGGTGATAAATATTATTTAACAAAAACCTCAAACCCCGCGTTACATTCTTGTGGTGTAGTACTGTCGGTATTGAGTAAAAGCAAGTTAACAGTTCCTGATGATCTTTGTTTCACGATACTGACATGGTTTGAGTTAAGGTTCACTTTAAAGCTCTGGCTTCGGATGTGTCAGTTCGAACTTACACTTAAGTGTTTTCCAGACGCATCTATTGGATACTGTCCATTTGTTTTTGGTTTGGCAGGTTTGGTAAGTTTGGCTCGTGAATGTAGCTTTGATTACTGGGACATTTGAATGTGACTGTGAAGGAATGAAGACAGAATTCACTGAAATCGTGTTTGTAATATGTGAAATGCAAAACTGCACAAAGTGGGTTTTCATGCCTGGTACAGCAGTGGTGGTCTACACAGACGAAGCTCGTCTGTGGTTGTGTGAGAGTGCAGTGCACTGCGTGGCACAGCTCGCCTTCACAGCGCTACTTAAAAGCAACGTCGTTGGCAGGCCCAGAGGCCCAGGACACGGCTGTGGCTGTTTAAACATTTTATTACCTGTTGGGGCTATTTATAATGTCCCTGTGCATGGCACACTCTCAGCTGTCAGTAATTTGCACCTGCATGAGCACTCTGGCAGTGAAACAGAGGGATCGATTTGGAGGCAAAGGCCTAAACACTTTTAAGATTGACAAATGCATTTGTGCACTTAACTTTGTGGGGACAGTCCTTTAGATAATGCATTCAAGAGCAGCGTAGTACCAAGAAGAGCAGGTAAACACACATGTACATGTTGTGAACATGTGTTTCTGTGAATGACCTGTGTGTTTGGGTGTCTGCGAGCCTCCTCCCAGTTACTGCCTACCTATTTTAAGGGAGCGACAAAAGGCCCACTTAGATTTGGTTGGCTGGAAAGTCGGCCGGCTCCACAGAGCGCTTTTTGTTAACCGAGGGCTACTTCCAGTTCGCAGGACCACCCCCCTCCCCCCACTCAGATCTCTACATGTCCTCCCTGCCTCAAAGTACCCAGCTCAGCAAATATTTGAAACTCTGCAAGTTAATCATAAGACTACCCCCCCCCCGCCCTCCTCCTTTACAAACAGAAAGAGGGAGTGACCAACGAGACAGAGACACACACACACTGGCACAAGTGGCTGCTTTCAGAACAGGCTGCACTGACACTAGAGCAGCTAGTGAATCATTACCTATATGCCTCGGTGCAAGCAGGCCTCAGCCTTGTAGCGCTCAGAGATGGGGAGATAGGAGGCTCTGCCCTTTTACCACACTCACGGCAGGAACTTAACAGTCAGCCAACTAGACGGTTACGTGCTGCACCTGCCTCACGTCAAGGGGATTACCTGGATTTTAAACAAGCCACATCCAGTTTCTCTGGGGCCTAAACTATGAAATGGAGCTTTACAGAAGAACACGAAAGTAACTGAAGTTGGATTTAATTTACTTTCTGGGAATAAAAGCTACTAAGAAGAATTATTCTTTCACCAAAACATGCACAACCTGCAATGTAAGTTGAATGTTTTGCCTTTTTTCTTTTTGCTCTTTCTAAATGGCCACGAAAAAAGTAGATCTGTGTTTTAACTGCTTCTGTCTTCAGGCTGTAATGAGAAGGGGGGCCGCATGGATAGAATAAGACATACCACATCTTGAAAGCACCGAACAAGAATAAGCCTCTAGCCGTAGCTGTCAGTAAACGGTTTTGCCTAGGGCTACTGTGCACGCCGTACAGTTAGACAGACGCTGCTCCTGTGACTGCATACTAAATTCTGCATTACTGTGGGGGATGTTGCTAAATCTTAAGAAGCCTTTCAGCGGAAACCTACTATTGAAAAGGGAATTAAAACGTTTCCAACAGGTTGTGTCTGGCTACAGTGGATAAAGATGTAATTTTATACATTTATACAAGGACATTTGAGAATTGCAGCTGTAGTGTAATCTGTATCGTTACTTAAGTTAAGCAGTTCAGCGACGGCTGCTCCTCAATTGAACCCAGCAGGACAAGAGACTGCGTTCCACGTGAATCCTTATGCTTTACCAAGAACTAGGTCTATTTAAATTTCACTCAGGAAATCGGGAGCTAACTCTGTCATGCCGAGTGTCACACTGGGATTACAGGCGTATTTTGGAGCTCCAAGTGCCGCTGACCCAGGGCAAGCATTATAATTTAGCTGCGTACGTGCTGCTGCAGCAGCAGATTGGCTTTGTCAGAGAGCCAGCAGTGGGACGGACTAAACCTCCGCACGACACATGCTGAGAGGAGGGGCCGAGCAACCTGCAGGAGAGCAAGCAGCCTGGCTCCACAGAGAGAGAGGGAGGATGACATGGAAAAGCATGGAGCAGGCTGCCGGTCCTTTTTCCCCCTTCTCTGCTAGTGGAGCGATACGGCACATTTTCTTTTAAGACGGATTCCTATTGGGACATAACGCCACATGCTGCAGGCAGAATGATGAATGACGGGCCAGTGTTGTAATAAATTATAGCAGGGTGGTAAAAGGCTTCCAGAATGACCTCATCGCGCTGAGGAAATTAGGATGCAGGAGTTGTCGGTGACAGACCCCCAATGTGATTGGCTGTGGTAAGTGATGTAACACGTTACTGAGCAGTCTTTTAAAGACTGGAAAGGGAGCTCTGGTGATTGCATATAACGCTGTTTAGTGTGCCACTTTAGAAATAGGTTTGCAAATATTCAAGCTCTATGTGGAGCTGCTGGTTTGTTAACATGGCTGATTTCAAGAATCAGACATTTCTAGGTATCTGGTGGAGATGTGTGATCAGGTTGAAAGGTAGATGTGCTCAGAAGTGCAGCGGAAACTGTGTTGTGGTTGTACCGTTGGGCTGCATTTTGCACAGATTGTAAACCCATGCATTTTGTGCCATGTCACAGTTGCCGTGCAAGAGAACTGTGCTGGCGGTCTCGATGAGCAAAGTCCTGCAGTGTCCAATGCAGCAGCAACGGTGCTAATGCAGAGGAAGCGGACACAGGCGGTGCAGATTTGTGGGTTAAAAATAGACCAATACCATAGCTCTGCTGCTGGTGGCTTCACTTTGAAACTGTCAGCTCGTGAGCATCCACTGCAGATTTAACATGAGGTATTTTCCATACCTAGAGTTAAACAGATTTTGATGGGTTTGTGCCAATCACCTGATTTAAATCAGAGTCTTAAGTGGTGCAATAGGAAAAGCAGCTTAGCCTCGCTTCAAATCTTATTAAGTTTTACAGCTGAATAACTGCTGTTAGGAAAAACCTTGTAGATGCAACAGTGGTCAACTGTGCATTTCTCATGTTGTATATTATAAACATGCATTTCACACTTCAATGGAAGACTTCTCTAAATGTTGTAGTGTCATCGTACATTATGTGACTGATTTTGTGTTGAAAATATCAGGCTGCACTGCCGTGCATGCAACCCTCACACCGCCTTGCTGCTACAGTGGAAAGAGGATGTGTCTGTGTATAAATTACAGCCACATCTGTAAAAATGCTCGATTCTCATAGAGAGTCATCACTGTTGTGGGCGTCAGGTTTGGTACCCCTACAGGTTTGAGTTGCACAGCAGTGCATTTATTTACAGTGTATTCGCTCATTCTTCTCACAGCTCTACCTCCAAAACCACCTAAGCCCGCAAGTGTGACGAACAACGGTATGAACAACAACATGGCTCTACAAGATGCTGAATGGTACTGGGGAGATATCTCACGGGAGGAAGTAAATGAGAAACTGAGGGACACTGCGGACGGTACGTTTTTGGTGCGAGATGCCTCAACGAAAATGCACGGAGACTACACTCTGACTTTGAGGTAAGCTCCTTCCTCCTTTCAGTTTGAAATCACTTCCTCAGTCATTTTGTTATTAGCAGTAAGTTTAACAGATTATGTTGCTTATATTCTTTCTTTTCGTTCTGTCTACAGAAAAGGAGGCAACAACAAGCTCATTAAGATATTCCATCGGGACGGGAAGTACGGCTTCTCCGACCCACTGACCTTCAGTTCCGTCGTTGAGCTCATCAACCACTATCGCAATGAGTCACTAGCTCAGTACAACCCTAAGCTAGACGTCAAGCTGCTGTATCCAGTCTCCAAACACCAGCAGGTATGACATGAGCTCAGTCAGAACCAGAGCGGTTAAAAATGATCATCTGAAAAACGCCTTGACTGCAACTTTTGCACTCGTAACTCTTCTCAGGATCAGGTGGTGAAGGAAGACAACATTGACGCTGTTGGCAGGAAGCTCTGCGAGTACCACCAGCAGTACCAGGAGAAGAACAAAGAGTATGACCGTCTGTACGAAGAATACACCAGAACATCACAAGTGTGTACTCCTCATAAGCAAAACCCAAACCAAAGGTTTGACTGCAGTATTAGTACACTAACACTCTGCCTCTGCTTCCAGGAAATCCAAATGAAAAGGACCGCGATAGAGGCGTTTAATGAAACCATAAAGATATTTGAAGAGCAATGCCAAACACAGGAGAGGTACAGCAAAGAGTACATCGAGAAATTCAGGAGAGAGGGAAACGACAAAGAGATCCAGAGGTAAGAATATACCACGCTGTATTTTATCCGCTACCAAGCAACATTAGCACATGACAGAACGTTTAAATTGCCTTTTGCTGTTTTCAGGATCATGGGCAACTATGAGAAGTTAAAATCAAGGATAAGTGAAATTATAGACAGCAAATGCAGACTGGAGGAAGATCTCAAGAAACAGGCTGCAGACTACAGAGAGATCGACAAGAGAATGAACAGCATCAAGCCCGACCTCATCCAGCTCCGCAAGACCAGAGACCAGTATCTCATGTAAGTACCGTGAAACCAGCTTCTTCTCGAAATGGGAGAGTACTTCTCCCTGTGGAGAAACTCTAAATGGCGCTGTCCTGGTTTCTGACGTCCACGTGGTTTCTGTCTTGTAGGTGGCTGACCCAGAAGGGAGTCCGACAGAAGAAACTCAACGAGTGGCTGGGAATCAAGAACGAGAACACAGAAGAGTAAGTATCCAGAAATCCTGATTTAAAGACCAGGCATGGGGACAATCACTTTGCCTCGCAACTTACACTTCACGTCACTTTTGTTTTTTAGTCAATATTCAATGGTGGACGATGACGAAGACCTTCCTCATCATGAAGAGCGGTCCTGGAAACTGGGCAACATAAACCGAATACAGGGGGAGGCTCTGCTCCAGGGCAAGAGAGACGGAACATTCCTGGTCCGAGACAGTAGCAAAGCGGGATGCTACGCCTGCAGCGTTGTGTACGTATCAGTTCATCTTAAAACAACTTTCTGCTTCCTCTGGTTCACACTGGCCAGTAAACAGTCCCTTCCCAATGGGATTAGCTAGTTAGTTCAGGCTAATGTCCTCTGGTTACAAGGTTTTAATTGATAAATATAATTCACATAGCAGCATGTTTTTTTGTTCTGTGAGGAAACTAAGACACACACTGTGCCTGGAACAGACTGTGACCGTCATCCTCTCTTTGCAGCGTGGACGGTGAGGTGAAGCACTGCGTCATCAACAAGACCCCGTCGGGCTATGGCTTCGCGGAACCATACAACCTGTACAGCTCATTAAAGGAACTCGTACTTCACTACCAGCACACGTCTTTGGTCCAGCACAATGACTCTCTGAATGTGACGCTAGCATACCCAGTCTATGCCCAGCAAAGGCGGTGAGCACCCGGACGCATCCGCGTGGACACAAACAAAAGGCCTCATGGGAGTTGGACATACATGTCGGACTCTGTGACTAAACCGCGGTTCTGATGTCTACTAAATCAGACATGAAATCAAAGGAAAAGACGCGGTGAATCCTGAAACATTTCAGTGACTGTGCCCGACCACGAGCCAGAGGCAAGTCTGAATGTAGATTTATTTCACTTTTGCTTTTTGTGGGAGCACAGAATTAAGCAGAAACTGCTGAACTCTCCCAAGCGGAGGACATTTGAGGCCTTTTCCCCAATGGTGCTTTTTCTTTTCTTTTTTTTCCAAAGCTTTACCAGCCGGAATGTCTAATTGCACCAGATAAACTCTTCAGATGGAGCTGTACCCACCGGCCACAACTTTCCACTCTTGTGTTTTGTTTTTTCTTGCAAGTCATCTGTGTGTTTGTTTGTGCGTGTATGTGACTGTGAGTGTGTACGTGTGATTGTCTGTGTGACCAAACTCATAGAATCAGGAAACTGTGTGACATTGGGGGCTGTGTAACACCCGCTTGTGTTAACCGTTCAGTAGCAGACCATGGATCAGCTGATTATGTAGCAAAAATGGCACTTTTTAAACATTTAATTTTTTTTTTACTTGTATGGACTTTATCAGAAGAGCATGGAGGACGAGGAGCGTCTGCATCCTGCCTTCTTGCTGTTGAGCATTATAGCGCAGAAGTAAACTTGATCTCTACTGTGGGCAGGTGAATTAAGTAATTCGTGTACATATGTGAATATGTGCAGTCATGAATCAAAGTGCACCATACCAAAAAGGATCAGTTCCTATTTAGTTATATTCTGATCTGCTATGCAATTCTTTCTCCATTATTTCTTCACGATTGTTTATTCTGTTGCAGCCCACGATATAAGCTTGTTTTACTGCTTGAAAAGTATCTTTTCCTGTGTAAATATCCAAGAGATATTTTGTGTCACGATGCCAAGATACGGAAAACTTTTCAAAGATAATAATAGAAACGTACACTTTATTATAAAATTACTTTAACTGGTATAAAGATGCAAGAGATAAGTATTTTATTAGTCTTTGATTGCTTCAAACAAATGTCTTTCTCAGGCAGAGCCTTTTGAGTATTTGAGCTGCTTCAGTCACAATTTCTTAACCGAGCTAAACGTACATGCAGTTCTTTGTTGAATGGGTTATCAACCATCACCACAGAAACAACAGTATAGATTTATTTTGTTATAAAATATATATGTTCCCACACAAGAATATATCAAACTGGTGTTTTCAACTGATGGATACTGTTAAAGATCGATATACATTGTCCACTTAGTATTTTTCTGTATCAGAAAATCACTGTTTACATGGGTGGATCAGCTCATTGCATAGTGTCTAATTTCATACTTCAAATGACATGTCAGTTGAATCCTAATTTTACCCCATTTCTATTTTAGCTTTTATCCATAATCAGAATATTTTAAATGAATTTAACCTTTAATGTGTCGCTCCACCTCAACTAATTATTTCTCCCCATTTTGCTAAGTTTGATATGAACATTTACATATTAAATCACTGTCGTAAAATTAGGTTTTTCCAACCTCAATATTCTTGTGGTCACCTCAGCTGTTTATTATCAACAAGTTTGTTGTGAAAATCATCTGTTTATTCTTTCATTTAAATGTCAAACATGATTCTTAACTCTGTCCATTTCCGTTCGTGGCTAAAAGGTGTAAACAAATTACTAAATACAGACATTTAAATGTACACAGCTGGTTCAAACATGAAACTATTCAATGTCACAGAAAGTCTGAATCTGGATTCTATTTACTTCCAACAGCTGCTTAAACTTTGTTTCTTGTTGTTGAAATTATATTTTTTATAGTGATGGACAACATACAAACTTATTTTTTTCCCCCTGATTATTACTGTAGGTCTTTTTTTTTTTTTAATTTGGAGCTCATGTTTTGTGGGTGTCCCAGACATGACGATTTGATTGCGATTCACCAGTGTTCCCTAGTTTAAGCTTCAAATCTGTATTGGGCTTTGTTAAAATGGAAATAAACACTTCTTTTTAAAACAAGTCTTGTTTTGGTCTCATTGCTGAAGTCAATACTGTACAGACTATAAGGCACATTTGTCCTAAAGAATTTAAAACGTCTTCACCAATTGTCATTTAATTTTCTGCAGACATTCATGTTGCCCAGAGGTTGGATGATAATGGCTTGGAGTATCTATTGACTTTTCCTTGACATTTATGCCTGTTAGGGCAGCTTTTAGGCAGCTAACCATTATTTTGAATACGGATTCATCTGCCAATTAGTCTCCAGACGATATCAAAATGGTGAAAATGTCTTTTTATTATCTAAGGTTTAAGTTGAATCGTTCTTACGGTTTGTTTTATTTAAAACACGGATATTGGGTTCATATCGGGTTTTAAAAGGAATGAGAAGCATGAGCCACTCAGTTACCAAAATAGTTTCAGATTCAAATCAGAGTCTGATTAATTGACTAATCAGTGCACCAACAAAACATTCTCATAAGATACACACAAAAAAAATTAATCAGGAGGTGGTTTAAGATTTTTTTTCAACCATAGTTTTGTATAAATAAGTAAAGGAGATATTCCACTGACTAAAATGTAATCATAAATCATCTAGTACTGTGGTAATGTGTTACATAAATCCCACACAAACGGCTGTACGTCCTACTTCTTTAGTACTGATCAAATACAAATCCGGAGGTCTTGGATTATATACTTTCACTCCACAGCGTTTTAGAGCAAATTGCACCACATTCATATTTCACATTCAGCTCATTAATATTATGCAGTGTTTAATAATAATAATAAACACTTTGTTCAACAGTGCGTTCTAATTTTAAGGGAGTTAGCATAAATAGTTTTCAATATATTACTATGCAATTGTGTTTTAAATATATAAATGAAAAAGTTTGGGGATTCCACTTTATTTTTCCAGAGGACACTGGGACGGAATCATTCAACTTAAACTACACAGCCCTGTTGCGAGCGCCACAATGGCCTGATAACTACATGACTGCTTATAGCCGCGCACACAACCACACACAACGCATGTACAAAAATAAACTGTATTAAACCGCAGCCACTACAAAATTACACAGAGGCAGCAGCGCATGCTTCATAATTTTCCACTGGGTACATGAAGCAGTACAAGTTGTGCAGTGTGAAACACTTACAAGTTACAAGTAAACCACATCTACTCGTGACGTGGTGAGAAGTGACTCGCAGTTTGGCTCCATAAATAAAATGTAGAAGCAACTGGTCTGAAGATTCAGTTATTAAGGCACTTAATGTCACGACTTCCAGAGTGACACTTCTACTAGAGATTGGCGTGGTGATGTTAATGGACTCCTACAACTGTGATTAATAGTGGTAATCTGCAGAGAACATTTAATGGCGAGGATTTGCAGTGGCTCAGAGTTTACATCAGGACTGATACCGGCGGGCTGAGATACTGTAAAGCACGTCATACCTGAAAATGATAAAGCTCTTCAGCTTAAGCTTTTACAACAAAAATACTGCTCTCTGATAAGTTGTCTGCAAGCTAGACCAAGTATTACTGCCAAGATGCCTTTACTTTCTGGTCTGGTCCTTTAAAAAGAGGAACTGTTGCTCTTCCAGCTCAGACACATGGACTGCAATGTAGCCACACTGGTTACAGAGCTGTAAAGGAGCTAAAGATAAGGCAACAGGTTCAGACTGCTTATCTTAAAAACCCCCTGATAGAGGTATCAGAGGCTCTGGCATTGCACAGCACGTCGCTAATATTTAACAGATATATCTGAACCATTGATGAGAAACTCTCAGAAAGAGATCTCAGAGAAGGAATTCGTGATCAAAGTCCATCAATCGTCACCTTAAGGAGTATTAACAAGTTTGACGTGTTCACCAACACGCACTGTACTTCAGCTGCCACATTGTTTTAATATTTCACAAGCAGACACAGAAGACTGTTTCCTTAACAAGGTTTAAAGATAAAATCGCAATCGTGTGCATCCACAGAGCTGCCTAAATCTGGTTTTTGGAACCTAACCTGTTCCAGGAAGCTGGTTCACAGAGTCATCTTGATAACTTGGATGAGTAATAGAACTGGAATCACCTAATTAAAGACGCGTGTTTCGAGTCAAAGCAAATGCTGCGATAACAAAATGGGAATGTAAGTTCAGTCCGCACTCAGCTGGTCCAAAAATACATTTATTAAAATAAACCAACTTCAGTACCTGAAGTCACATGCACATGGCTGCATCACGCCCTGTGGCAGCGCTGCAGAGGTGTGCGCACTGTAAATACTCAGATGATAATAATCAAGGGCATTATCCTGACTAAGCGACTCTTAGGAGTAGTATGTGGTAATCTGGTGATTGAAGCGACTGCGTGTCCTTGAACTAGGCAGGTCAAAAGGTCGCGTGCAAAGGTTCCTGGGAGCAAAAAAAATGTAAAATCTAAATAACTAAAATGAATGACTCTAAAAAGTCAAAACATTTGTTTTAGCTAATGGAGACAATCACTTTATGCTGGATTGCAGAAATACGCATCTAAGGTTCATCAACACCATTACAAACTTTTAGCTACAGTGGGCCTTACTCTTTACAAGGATATTATCATTGACTGTTTGGAAAGCGGTGTCCTTTTATCTACTGAGAATTCACAAATAACACAACAGAATATGCCTGGGAGCAGCATGTTTTAAAGTAATCCACTGTCAGTAAAGCTTAAATCGGTTACTTGGTTAGGTGTCAGTGAAACAAGATACCAAATATTCATTTGTCTAAAGGGAACCTGATAACTGCTACCATAGCAGAGAAACATAATAAGCGTGCACATCATTTTTGACCCAATATCAGAAATGAAACAGTAATGAAATCAGCACAGCTGTCCACTACTGAAATGTGCTTAAGCTACGTTTTCAGAGATTTTAAACCTAATAGGGCTCCAGACCAGTGCAAATCTATAGCGCTGTCTCCAGACTATGTTCAAAGAGAACGCCTGGGGCGGTTATCTAATTGCTAATGTGTAATATGGGTCTCTCAATAATTAACGAGACATGGGTCACCCAGCTGTGATGACATCAGCTCTGATTAGTTAAAGTGTGTGGATGAAAGTCAAAGTGCTGCCGTATTAGAGCACCACCATGAATTATGACTCCATTACAGCTTGATTTATTAAATGCATAACAAGTCTGTCAGGTCACAATTCACACACCAAGAAGACTGCAGAATCTTTCCCCAGAAACAAAGGAGTTTTTTTTTTTACTCTTTAACAAGAGATTAACAAGTCTATCAAAGACAATTGTGGTTTCCCCGGCCTCACTTGTTGGAGCTTGTTACCTTTTCAAAGACACGCCTGAGGCTATTAGAAATGAATTAACTTCAGTGTCTGAGCTTACGTTTAATGTGTGTCAGAAAGTACAACCAAAAATACATGTCTAATTACATGCAAACGGACTCTGTGTCCATGATAACAGTTTAAAAAGATAATGTTTTTTAAAACAGAATTGCACAGTGAATACCATGCAAGCGTACAGCTAATCATACATCCAGCAGCATAATATCAAAACGGATCAACAAGCTGCAAACAAAAACACAATATGGCCATAAGGAAACAGCCTGCTGAACAAAAAATACTTATATCGAGTGACAGATAGCTTATTTAAAAACCACCTAACACTTGTTCTAAAAGGTATATTTCAAATTGCCGAACATAATTCTAATCATCTGCATGATAAAAACAAAGATGGCGACCGGAACAAGATCACAACTTGGGAAAAAAAATCACGTTTTTTTCATGTGACGGGCGATATATTGTTCAGATACATAATCAAGAGCCTCTGTGAATTCAGAAAATATTGGTATAATCAATATAAATGTTTTTTATAGTTATATACATTTCGGAAAATTGACATATTTGCAACGCTTAGCTAGCTCTGTGACCCGGATGTTAGCTAATATAAAAGAAAAACTAATTTACGGTCAAGTCAAACAAGCTACATCACTAAAGACAAAATAAAGCACAACAAAAACCACTTATCTTAACTTTCACGCCGGTGAAGTCCGGCGTACAGGACTTAAACAGAGCAAACACGGGAAGCTCGGCTACTGCCTTAGCATCCAAACCACAGGCAGACACAGGTGCAACAGGATTATTTCCTCCTTCATCAAGTTCTGTAAAATATAAACATGTGAACACAAACATATTAGCACAGTAAATGATAATCGGGTCTGTAATGTCCGCGCTGTTCACCTGAATGATAATGATTAGGCGTTGGCCTCTAGTGTGAATGAACCGATCGCTGTAAATGACGTGTTGCCAGGTTTGCCCCCCAAAATACGTGTCTTTAAATAGGCTGGTACAGAAACTCGGATATTTGTATTGTGTGAGGAAGTTCACAACGTTTATATTCAAGTAAAAGTGCAAGTGCACGTAGGAGTACCACTTTAAGTAATAACAGATGGTTAATCCATAATAATACATCATACATTGCTGTTTCATGACATTTTGTGAAGAGAATATGCAAAAAAAACTATTAACCGTGAAGTAACAGTAAGAAAAACATATTCTACAATATTCCCATGTGAATTATTGTAGAGTGAAAGTAAAATTCTTAAATACACTTAAATACACCTTTTAAAAAGTCAGTAGAGACAATACATACACGTACACATTTTCTATATTTATACTTTATGTGTCATTATACAGTTGTACGTTTTCAGCTCCTCGTGGTTCATAGTCTAAAGAAACAACCACACATCTTGGTATTGAGTGTTGGCAACCACAAACTGGCAACACACACTATACTGTGATGAGCACAAATTGTTCAGCACTACTAAATTGGTCTTTCAGATACTCAAGGGCTCTGTTGTTGCAGATCTGATCAACCACACTTGTTCCACTCATGTATTAGCTCACATCTGCGCCACTGAACAGCCAAAAATAAATAAATTAAGATATATGGACATGTTTCCAACATTGAGAAGGTTCTTTCACAACAATAATCTCAATAATAAAAGTGTTATTATTTCAGATAATAACACGCATTGTTATTACAAAAATAGGAATTGTGCTCTGGGACGCTATTGTGCGCTTTTCTGACTCTCTGAGTCTTGGGAAAAGCCAACAGAAATATGAATTTCTCTCATGACCCATGGGAGCAAATCTGTGCCCCCGCTCCGCGTTCTGTCCAGTCAACGTGATGGAACTTCCTATCTCTGTAACCTTGATTCACTCAGTCTCTGAAAAACTGACCTGCAGGAAAATGAGAAACAGCACTTTCTGTCTTCGTGACGTTGCCCTTGAACGAGACACGAAAGCTGCAGACTGCTTCCTGCAGGATGACATTACACACCTGTGGTTTGTGTAGTTTCAAAGAGGAAATTTGTGAACATGTGAAAGACAAAGCTTTCCATCTGACTATAAAGCCTCATTCTTTCCTCTCCATTCACTGCGTGTCAGCAGTAGCATTAGTAAGCTTTAGAATACTTAATTACATTCACAGAGCCCCGAGGATGAATCCTGCACGGTCTGTTGATCCCCTGACACATGACTCTTATTGTTTGTGCATGATATCAGAGAGTTAAACGTTATAAAGCTACACGTGTAGTAATGCAAATAAATCGTGCACACAACAGGCCCCCGTGAGTGCAATATAAATGAAGACAAAGCAACAAAGCCCGGTTACAACCTTTCATGTTAGGAGCCTGCTTTCTTACATTAAAGAGAGTTTTAAAAAATGGACACCTCCCTGAAATGACAGCTGATCAAATCTATGTTTAGTTATCACAACAGAGAAGGGGATTTAAAAACATTTCAAATGTCAAAGACCACAGAGGAGCTGACCTCTGGGTTCGAACGCCCAGGGATTCATTGTGATGCTAATCCAGTTTTATCCAGTCCAACCCTAAAATAAACCCAGCGCTCTGAAGAATGAGCTGTAATCCCCATCAGCGAGCCTGCGTGTTTCTGCTCTGAGCCGGCATGTTATGTCACTGCAGTCAGAGCTGCAGAGCTAAAAGCATCATTAGATGAGAGTGAAGGGTGACATGAGCAGGTACGGCAATATTTATAATAAGTGTTTTTCCATAACAAGACAAATGCATAAGCGTAAGTAGCATGTACACAAACCCACAGTGACTGTAACGAGTGCACAGAATGAAGTCAAGGATCATGCTGTTCAAGCGTGTGCATAATTCAAAGGAACAGTAACTGGTAAACATGTCTGTGCTGTGCCTATTTCACATTCATGAACATACAGGTTGCTGGAACTAGTTAGAGTTTGCTCTGAGACAAAGGGATAATGACCAAAGTCCAGATGGCAACTTGATGAAGTAAAGAAACTGGTGGATGTGAAGCAGCTTGAGCCGTGGCCGGATTATGATGAAACGTTCCTCTTGAAACAGCGTGTAGGACAGTATTTATTTTCACATAATTCATTTCATGCTCTGTGGTTATTTTGCATCCATTTGTGGGTTCATATTGATGTCTGGAACTGTGTTGTGGTCCCATTTTTAAACAGTTTGCCATCGTTTTGTTTCTTTGTGGTGTCTTTTTTGCCCCCTTCTGATTTATTTGCCTCTCTTTGTTTTACTTTTGCATATTTTAACTGAAACATGTGTGTTTCAAGCAAGAAATAGCATCGCTGACTCCATGCAGAAGCTCTGGCTCTAAACCTGGCCCCTGGGCCTGCACCCGGTAGGCCCATTCGTAATCTTCGTAGTCGTGTGAGGCTGAACATACAACAAGCAGCTACAATCCTCTTAAAGTCTGGTCCAACTTTGACATCCAGTTCATCTGCAGCAGTGCACTGAAATGTTTGGTAATAACTATGCACAAAAAAGGAAACAGAGCGCATGAGGAACAAGTCTGAAGCCAGCGTGGCTGCAAAACCACATTTAAATAATTTAGTGTAACGTATCTGTCAGCTCTGCTTTCTTGCCGTTTAATCTGAGGTCAGACATCTGGCCTCAGGGCTTTTTATACAATTGTGCTGCTTTTCCAAAATGAACAATAGGATCAAATATATACGTTTGATCAAGTCCGCCGTGATTAACTAAATGAGCCCCGTTGTTAATCCAGGAAAACACGGCTCCATTAGAGGAGATTACTCACCGTCTTCATACTGTAGGTTATAAACCACCCATGCATGTCGGTATGTAGGCTACATGACACTCATCCGGCCTGAGCACATTAGAGGCTTTAATTTTGATAACCACCGAAAGGGCTGCATCCACTGTTGAACCTCCGCGTGCACGAAGAGCAGAATGATAAATGCTTTGTGTTGTGTACATTAAGGTTTAAGGTTCTACACCAAGCACGCCTCTGCTCCACAGGGTTAAAATGAGGAACTGTAATGTTGACACCGTTTTGGTGCAGATTCTGCTGCTGGGTGGATCACTACGACCTGCTGTGCAGATATTCGCGAGCCCCACCTCAGTGATCCCCTGACTTTTCAAATGTTTTTGCATATACAGGAGGACTGTTGGCCATTGGCTGCAGTTGATCGCACCATAATGCTAAGTTACAAAAATTACAGAAACAACTCGCAAGTTTGCGTTCGACCTGACGGTACAGATACAGTTTTGTGTATATTGCAACGTAATGATGATGTGATATCAATGTTTGACTGGTCAGAACCGAATAACGTCTGAATGTAGTGATGCAACCAGACTGAAAACACAACCAGGCTGCACCAACTGTAACAACTCTGCTGGTACATGAAGGAATAGAAACTCCAAGCTCTGGAGGTCTGACACGCTGGTCTAGCTGAGCCACCGTTGGAAACAGACAGCGTTGGAGAAAAGCACGCTTTTTGTCTCTCATAACAACCTTCCTCGCTTCATGTCGCCTCACAAGGAAAAGGGAGGGAAATTACCTTTGAGAGACATGAGATGCAGCTTAAATCTTACTGCACCTTCAGAAGTCTCAGCTGCATTTGTATTATTTAGGGATGAAGAAAAAGCCACTACCATGAAGGCTTAAATGTGAAATACACAAGTACTATGTGTCCGTTCTACCGCAGTCCTCTTTCATTTACAGCACGCACACTTATCAGACAGAGCCAGGAAAGGCCTCTTTTTTTTCATTATGCTGTATACATTCCACGGCGGAGTGGAAACTAGCGTGGAGTGCACTGACAGGGCCGTGGCACATGATTTAGATACATGTTCACACTGTGCCAGAGACTCTGCTCCGAGAGCGGAGCCAATTCAAATATAGCACAGACTCTCGGGAAAAAGTTTCCCTGAAAAACATGATTAATGGCGTCCAGCATGTTTCAGCAAGGCTGTGTAGTGTGACTAATGCAAACAGGTTTTCTTAGGCAACACGTAACCTTTGCTCAACTGGTGCATCGGAAATCACATTTTTATTTCTGCACCAATTTGACTTTGTGAAGTAAAAGCTTTGAGGTGTGTTCATGTTGCCTGCGGCGTATATTTTACACTCAGACACGAGTTCGAAATACCCTGTAAAACAACATCCAGTCAGCAGCAACAACACAGAAAACACAGAATAAATAACAGCTGATCTGAACAGAAAGCAGACCCGTCTGAAGCAGGAGAGAGCTGGTTTCTGAGCCGGCTCTTTGAGCAAACACTGATATAACACTGAGCAAATACTGAGAGTATCACCACGTGTAGCGACTCCAGAGCAAACGGGTCATATAGTATGTTAGCACATGCGTGCTAATGTCTGCTAATCTGGGTTCCTGATGATGATAAGTGTTAAATAAAAACGGAACGGGACAAATCACATTTTGACTGGATGATGCCACTGGTTTGTTTAGGTGTATACGAACAATTAGCGAGCTCACAAAGGTTCATTTAAACCATCTAACAGCTGAGATGCAGCAGACTAAACCTGACTAAACCTCAAATGTAGAGAAGAAATTTCATTGTAACATGTAAAAAACTGTTTCAATGACAATAAAATTAATTCTTCTTACATCGTCTGGGTAAATATGCTGGAAATCCTTTTTTTTTACAGATGTCAAGAGATTTTAATGGTTGGCGAGTTTGTAAAAAATTCTACGATTATGCACCTGAAAGCTTCAAAAAGAAAACAGAAAAATGGGGCAAATGAGCCAGCCTCTGGAAACCAGGAATAGCTGCACAAAATGACACAGAAACTGTTTTTGAGATGTTTCAGTCTGTAGCAAAGTGCTGAATAAACCAACAAGCGCCTCAATGTCGAAGTTTCCCTTTTCATTTTGGACAAAATGTGCCTGCGTTCAACAACCATCAGTCTCACCATGTCAGCGTCTCTGAATGAACCTATAACCTCTAGTCAATGCTGCTATCAACTCTTATCAGTTTTCACAGGAAGACACAGGGGTCACGGGAAATATGGTCCTGATGTCGACTGATGCACGGCACCTCTTCCTAAACAGTGCAGGGTAATGTGAAGGTCTGAGTCTTTCTGGAGTTGTTTTACGACTCACGAACTCGACATCCTTATTTAGAAAAGTCTCAGAATGAAATTAGATCTCAGCAATAAGCATTGGTAGAAATCCAGGTCAGCAGTTATTTCTAAATCTTGAACATAATGTGGAAAAGCCCCAGCTCTGTGCCAGCTCTGTGCATTGCTCACTGTCACAATCAAACATAATGTTCCAACATCCAAAAGCCCTGAGCAGCTGAGTGCCACGATTCTCTGAGCACATAAAGACAGACGTGAGCACAGATACTCGGAAACCATAACTGGGATCAGGACCAACGGACTGAAATGTTCCCTTAAGGTGTGAGCTGCAAAACAATCAGTAGCAGAGTCTGCAGACAGGACACGGAGGTGGCTGTGGCTCGGGATGAATGATCCCCGCTGCCGGGACACAAGACGGGGTCGGGTAGCTGTGTCCTCTGTCTCATGTTGAAAGAGGGAGTTGATCTCTGGTGCAGTGCAACTCCAAGTAGACTGTTCCCTGATAAAGTGGTCCAGTATTAAACTTCACATCTGTTCCTATGTTATTGATTGATATTGATTTTTCCAAACCTGCTATGGCTTGCACAAAAGGGCGCCAGTTGCAAAAGAACGATAAGACTTTATCCTAAACCTTTGGAAGGATAAAGAGCAAAGTTAGTCTGCACCCGTTAAATGCCTTCATACAACTCGCAAAAGGGCGATAGATTTTTATTATAACGTTTTTCAAGCCCTTTCCACAATAATTTGTATTTTTATTCTCTGAATAAATTAAAAACTCTAATGAAAAGTAATTCCGTGTACTCCTTCTTAAATACTGTGAGATTATACTTATGAATAATCCACTACAAGCAAGTACCATTTTTACTTCGAGTCAAGTTTAAATACTAATACACGGTCTATAATACTTTATATACTTAACTAAGAAACTGAACTGAATTACTACTAAAGGTCTAGATTTGTTCCTCAACAAAGTTCATGTCTTAAGTAAAAGTCTCAGAGTATAAACTAACGCTACAGCTCCTTTCACCGAACGTAGATACTATCTAAGCATAATACATGAGTAAAAGTACTACCAGCACTACTTCATAGCAACAGACACCCACGTGTCTGGGTCTACATGCTTCACCAGTACTACAGAAAGAGTAAACACTGCCATCTGCTGGAGGGGAAGAGATTCACACACACACTCTACTCAAACTAACGTTTTTATTTGAACATTTCTTGAGTGTTCATTCTGTGTGTCTAATTCGTTCGTGGATTGATTCTTTTTTTAACACAGTGTTAAAAT
>JAUMTR010000004.1:2250799-2345668 GCA_032270685.1 Microctenopoma stevenorrisi | reverse complement strand
AGCTGTAGCCGAAACATGTAAGCAAGGTAAAACAACAATTTTAACACTGTGTTAAAAAAAGAATCAATCCACGAACGTTTTTATTTGTTGGTTACAGATCATCAGATTTTACACGGTGCTTCTCCTGGTTGCACAGTAAACGTACAAGATTTGTCAGAGCTCGTTCTGTAACATTTAATCCATTTATTAATCGTCACGTGTGGATGATTGAACTAATTTAACATACAACGCCACTGATTTTCCCTCCCGCTTCTCTGTGGGACGTGAGCGGCCTCAAACGTTTTGACTATGTGCCATTGACTTGTCGCTGATTTAGTGGATCCATTTACACATTTTTACAATTGATTCTCATGTGAATAGAGCTGTTTAGTCCATGTAACACATGCAGCGTTTGTTCCCTCCCATTCAGCTGCTTTCCCCTGGAACCCCAAATTTGAGAACGCACACACGTGTTGACATGAAACAGGATTTTTTATTATTTTTATTATTTGGTGTGATGTAACCAGGCTCATTTATCAAACCAGATATTCGCCTCCGTTTGAGAATTCTTAAAAATGGCGCAGCGATGCCGAGACTTGACAGGAGATGAAGACGGTGAAGGAGAAGGGGTTGACTAGCCTACGATCTTTTCTTTCTGTTCTCAAAATTTCTGAAGTTGACCGGCCTGATCTTCATCTCTGCAAATTTGATTGAGTGTTCGTGACCCTTCCAGTGGAACCAGTTGATCCCCTGTGGAAAAAACAGAATCACACATCATGAGAAGACGGCTCCAGGAATGAGGAGCTGCTCAGGGCGCTTCTACTTGAGGTTATTCCAGCCAACGGTGGAGTCCTTAAAACACTGCCTGACTTACGGTCTCCACCATCAAGTCGTACGTTTTGGGTGTGTGGTCACATTTCGTGACCAATGAATCCAGAAAATGGAAATCACTGCCGACGAGGTCATTTCGTGCAGGTACAGACACTGCACTCACCTTACTGTGGCTGTTGTCGCCATATTTCCCCATGAGGTTGATGCGATGGCAGTTTTTATACCAAAAGGCACCTTTGTAGGATAAGGCGCAGTTGGTGACGGCGATGTCGTTATCGTTGTCGTAGGTGGAGAAGGGTCGTCCCTGGTGGTAGGTCATGGAGTCACCTGTGAGGACAGAGAGCAAACACAACAAAGACGTCTTTAAACGAGCAGCATCACGCAGCCCGTCTGTTGCACCAACCTTTTCCTTCTCCACTTCCACAGCAAACTGAAAAGAGGCGTAGAAACAGGCGAACTAGACTTTTGAAACGTTTAATTTAAAGCGAAGCCTACCTGCGGTCCCACTATATGCTCCTATATAGATTTTATAGCGCGTTCTTGGCTCTGCGATTGTAAACTTGTCGTACTGAGCGAAGGCTGATTCGCCGTTGTCCCTCAAGTCCACGCGCAGCTCATAGTAACCAGAAGATGTGATTTTGTGGAGGTTGGAGAGACCTAGAAGCGAGGATTCATACGTGTGAGGGAGGGGTGAGGGAGAGCGAGGAGAAATGAATAGGACTAGAAGCCGAGTGCTCTTACCCAGCCAGAACTCATCGTTCATGTTCCCGAAGCCAGCCGTGTAGTTCTTCCAGTTCCTGAAGAAGTCCAGCTTTCCATTCTGGCGTCTGAGGAAAACCTGAAGAGGATCGACTTTCGTGAGTGTCACAGCAGCTTTGCAATAATCCATCACTGGAAAAACAGGTGCTGCATACGACGAGCATCATTGAATTCCTCACCATCCATCCTCCACCGTCTGTGGTCATGTCACAGTAAACCTGGATGGGCTGGCTCTCTTCTCCTGCCACATAGATGGTGTAGAGGCCAGAGGTCGTCTCTCCGTTCACTAAAATCTGACCACAGTCCCGGGGGCTTCTGTACAACTGTCCGACTGGAAAGCACACGTTAAAAACACATCAGCTTAATTGAGGAGTGATAGAACGGTCCTTGGACAGACGGAAGGTGGTATAACAGGTTTTTCCATGAGGAGCAGGCAAAGAAAAGAAAAAAAATCTGGATTTTTTCTAAACCTGACAAATCATTCACTGCTGAGAATAAAATAAACAGAGTTATGAAATCCTTACCTGTGGTGAAGACAGTGGTTATGTGACGACTTCTGTGAGCTCCGGCGATGGCCTGTAGTCTGACGTTGTATTCCGTAGAACCGCTCAGCTGACCCATGCTGTAGGACGAGGCTGTCGGACTCAGCACCACTTCCTGAGAACGTCAACAACAGTAAACGGACGATGTGCATTTCCTGCATGAACACCGCTGCTGTCGGGGATTTAGGACGAACGTACCCTGATTATACCGTCAGCTGAAGAAAACGTGAGCGTGTAACCCGTGACAGCGGCCACTGGCGGCTTCCACGTGAGGGTGGCGCTGTCCGTTTGAATGTTGGTAGCCGTCAGATCACGGGGAGGGTCCACATCTGCAAACACAGCCTCACGCGTCACAGAGGTAATCCACACTAGGTGATTATTAGGCTGTCAGGTAACATCATCTTCACTCTGGGGGTGTGTCTGTGTCCAGAGTGACAGAAATTCTGCAGGTCTCTGCACCCACCTGTGGAGAACTCGGCGAGAGCAGAGTCACTCCTCTGAGCTCCTTTCACAGCCTGAAGTCCAACTGTGTAGCGGGTTCCTGGGAGCAGAGAGCCCAACTCCAACTCTGCAGTGTTCCCAGAGACGTGCTCCACCACTGGGGAAACTGTACGGCAACATCCACACGTTAAAAATGTCCCCAAGAACTTCATTCACCTTTGTTACTTCCATGAAAGGGAGTTTCTCCTCTCCAGTGCTGGCTCACTGTCACAATGATTCTGTTGTCGACCACAACAGAAATAAACTGAATTTAATTTCTAAAAAGCAAAAAATCTTCCAGACAGAGTTCTGTACTGTGTGCACCTGAACCTCACCTGAATCAGCAGTGAAGGTGATGATGTAGCCGTCCACGGTGGCCACGGACGGCTGCCACAGCAGCAGCGCAGACGTGTCCGTGACGTTCACCGCGGTCAAACCCAGAGGTCTGTCCAGACCTGGAGGACACGAGGAGGAAATGTCCACAAACTGACCAACATCACTACAAGTCAGAGCCCGGGCCCGAGGTCCTACCTGTGGTTACAGTGTCTGTGCTGGGGTGACTTTCCTCAAGACCCTTCACAGCACTGACCGTCACGCTGTACGTCTTACCGGGGATCATATTAAGCAGCACAGCCTCGAAAACGTTACCGTCGACGGTGACGGCCGTCGGCCTTCCTGTGAAGGAGCCAGAAAAGAACATGCTTCTTTAGCTTTGTTTTCTCTGGTGCATCTTCACAGCACCGTTACTATAGGTTAGTCTTCATCAGTCAGTTCATTTCCCTTAAAGAAAATGAAGTTAGTTTTATACCAACATATCTGCACATTTTTAAACAGGTTTATAGATGATACAGCAGGTAAAAGTCCATTTTAAGTTGCTTTTCAGTAGAATGTTTTAATATTTGTATTTTACTCAAGTATTTCCAACTTCTAATCATATTTTAATTTGAAATATTGTACACTACATGTCTTTAAAGGATTACTAAAACTAAATCCAATGTCATTCCCACTCCAAGAACAAGTGTGAAATAGGAATTAATCATCCAATTCATCATCGGAAGACATAAATCAACAATAATAATCTAACAATTCCAATAAGTTTCTCAAACCCAATAGTAATATTAAAAACTAATTTGACATCTCACCTCCTTCAAAGGGCACGTAGGTGACGCGATAGTTGTCAACTGGAGCGCGAGGCATGGACCAACGAACTATGGCTGAGGAGTCGGTCACATCAGAGAAGTGAAGTCCTCTCGGACTACTTAGTCCTAGTTAAGTCCAAATGGACACACACACACACACACACACACACACACACACAGAGGAGCATTAACGCTTCAAAACATCCAGGCTGAACCATTCTGCATTAGACAAACACCTCCTGAACCGGAGGAATAAAGAGGTGGAAGAATGTGGATCCAGTTCTGAGAACAGACGTCACGCGCAGGGCTCCGACACTTTAGTCGTTAGGAATAAATCTACACCCTTCCAGTGTTTTCCATGTACCTGTCTGAGCGACTGCAGTGATAGGTTGGGAGCGTTGGTCCAATGTGACACCGTAAAGCTCAATTTCGTACTCGGTGCCGCTCATGAGTCCAGATAAAACCCTGGTTTGTTCATGGCCAGGGACACTGTACTCCTGAGGGTGGCCTAATCTCTTGCTGTCTCTTATTTTAATCACAAATCTGTCAAACACATCTTCTTTGGCCATCCAGGACAGACGGAAACCGTCCGCTGTAACATCCGAGATGAAGAGGTGCTCCACCTCCGGCTCAGCCTCTGGTTAGACAAGGAAACATAACGTTTTAGGTTTGTGGTTTCCCCAGCAACCCACATCAGACGGAGAGAAGTCAGCAACCAGGCGAGAAGGTTTCCAGGTAGAAGACGGTTACTCAAGGCCTTTTTTTGGCCATGCTCGGGTGTCCGTTAGTGCAAATGAGTGCAGGGACATCAGACATGTAAGTTTCAGAGAATTTAAAAGACAAGATGCTTTTTGTAGGCGTTTATTTGTAGGCGAAGGGTCTCGAACATCTCTGGCTGAGACGAGGTTCCCATGCATCCTCCAGCCACACTCGACGCATTCAAAGATAACGAGATGTTCAATCAACGGACATTTCATGCTCAGAATGTCTGTTGATTTATCCGTGTTTTCCTGCTTCAGGTCATTTTATCATATTCAGTGGTCTGTGTCCGTCCACTGGAGGGATGCTTAACCTTACAAAACAAAAGGGCAGCACGAGAAGTAATTTGATAAGGCACATTCACACACAAGGCTGCGTACGACCATCAAATCTGAAGGAAAACACGTTTTAAAATATGAAAACAAACAGTTATGCTTGTTCATATTTTGAGGTGGGAGCTTCACCTCCCTTCCTCCAGCGCACCGAGAGGATGCTTAAAACAGGAAAGAGAGACGCGTTATTAATCAGAGTTAGAGTTAGATTACACCTCTGAGCTAAAGTCGCACCAGTCAAACGTGGCAATAACACAATAAGTCCATCAAAACAGACGCCAGTTTGGTTTTATGTCGCATAAAATGTCAAAACGAGTCCTGCCACGTTGTGACGGTGGAACTTCAGTATCAGGAAGTTTATAGGTCACAAACACAACAGCAGCAGGAGAACTTTTCAGTGAGACACTCGAGGACTTGCTGCGCCTCACTGTGAGCGATACCTGTCACAGCCACTGTACTCAGAGGCCGAGAGAGAAGCCCTGACTCTGTCACCCCGGTCAGCCTGACCTCGTATCCTATGCCAGTGATGAGGCCCCAGACGTCCCAGTGATTTTGGTTTCCCGGTACCGTGAACTCCTGAGGCTCCAGCAGCCAGCCGGAGTCTGTCACCACTAACTGAAAGTGGCTGAAACCACCACCTGAGTGGGGTAAATGCTCCTGCTGCTGCTGCTGCCGCTTCACCTCCCACGACACACGGAAGCCATAGGGTGTCACGTTGGAAACGGTCAAGTTTTCCACTTTAGGCAAAGGAGCTGAACGGGAGCGGGTTTCGTTGTGTTGCACATGTGGGGGGGTGGGGACAAGAATCCATTAGGAGGAGAATGTGTGCGATGGTTGCAAAAGCAAATCACAGAATATATGTTCCTGCTGTGAGGTTTTTAAATCAGCAATAAACAGTTGGAAAAAGAAATTCTCCTGAAGCTAAAAATGTATTATTACATGTTAGTGGTGTGTTATTATCCAGTGTTATAGCAGGAGACACTTTTCCCCCAAATTCACTTTAGTCCAGTGAGGTTTTGAGAAAAAACCTACATGTGATGAGAGTTTAGGATACGAGTCAGATACTTGTACCTGTGACGGTGTGGACTAACACAGAGGGAGTGTGACGCCCGTGAGAAATACCGTACAGGTCAACGTCATAGGCTGTGGCGTCCGTCAGGTTAGAGACCGTAATGTTCCGGACGTCGCCGGGCAGCGTGAACTCCAGTGTATCAGACTGCTGCTCAGAGTCACTGACCCGGACTACAAACGCATCGAAATGCCCCGACACAGTGCTCCAGGACAAGCTGAGGTCATGCGGGCTCACGGATGAAGCGGCTACGGGCCCCAGCTGCGGGACATCCTCTGAATAAGAGACAGGACACGTTGTGCTGAAGCTGTGTGCAACAAAGCCTTTGGTACACACAGGGTCAGTGAAAGCACGTAATGCGATACCGTGGTACCTGTCACAGCCACGGCGAGCAGAGGCTGCGTGTTACGGCCTCGGGCGCCGGCCTGCAGCTTTATGTCGTAGCTCGTGCTCGCTCTGAGCCCAGACATGACTGTGGAGCGCGCGTGTCCGGGCAGCGCGCGCCCCATCGCCTGCGAGGGCGAAGCAGACTCTCTGACTTCTACTATAAAATGATCAAATGCCTCCTCGCCTGTCTGCCACGACAGGGAGAATCTGTCTGAGGTAACGTTAGAAACGACGAGCCTGGATAAATCAGGCTCCTCAGCTACAGGGGAGAGAAAGAATATTCATTTAATAAAGTAGAAAGCATGTGCTCGACTCAGGCCCAGTCCAATAATAAACCACCAAATACAAACACACATTCAGTCGAGATACCTGTTGACGCAACAACGCTGACCGCACTTGTTCGGGATCCTTTGTGTGTCCCATAGAGATAGGCTACGTAATCAGTGCTGGGCCTGAGCCCCGTGACGTCATAGGACTTTACAGCCTGCGAGACGTTATATTCCTTTGGCTTCATGAGCCAATTCGAGTCAATAATCTCCAGGATAAAACCATCAAAGTCTCCTTCAGTGCCGTTCCAGAGGACTGAGAAGCTCTCTGGGGTTATGTTTGAGATATGTATTTTGCCAACCACTGGCTGATTCACTGAAGAAAGAAACCGTTATTAGACTTTCATCACATCAAGTTTACCAGGACACGTAACTGAACCCGACATGTTCAAAAGTCTGGGGTCACTTAGAAACGTCCTCGCCTTGAAGGTAACAGATTGATCAGAGGTGCAGTTCAGACATCGACATGAAAACAGAAAAAAGCTTCTTTAGCTAATCGAAATACCTTCAAAATACTAAATACGATTGTTTGATTCAAAAGTCAAAATGACCTGAAAAAAACACAAATACATAAGAGCGTCCAGTTTGAGAAACAGATGCGTCGACAGCTTTGTTAAAAAACAAAAGTCAATGTCGACGCAGGAGAGACTAAACAACAAGAGTGTTAACGTATCCTTTAGTTTTAACCTGCTGGATCATAACACACGGGTACGTGTAGAAACCCCAGAGCACCGACAGTCTGTCTGGTTTAACTCGTTTCATTTCAAAGTGACCCCAGGCTTTGAATGGTCGCGCACACACCACATAGATGGAAGCTGGTTGGTTTGATTTATATTATGAAAATGTGCATAAGGTTACAGGACACTCACCGCCAACAACTCGAACTTCCTGAGAGTTTGAGCAGCTTAATAAAAGATTAAAGACATGCGCATGTTTTAAGATGCATATGGAAGGATCCTCCCCCATCATTAACGTAAAGCTACATTTGAAACCAACTGCAACCAAACTCATTTTTACAAAAACAATCATCAGATGAATGAACATCTAGTGCCAAGGGGAAGGACGTAGAAGGCTGAATGGTAGAGAGCTGAGGAACACCAGCTGGCAAGTTCAGATTTAATGATTTAATGAGTCTGTTTCATGCATATGCAGCAAGGTTTGAGCATGCAGTTCCCGTGTTATCACTGTAGACCGCGTGAGCAGAAAAGGCTTAGTTAAACATACATATAAATGTATAATATAAATGCAGACGTGCAGGAGAAAGTGGCGTTACCATTTACCCCAGGTTGAACATTTTACCTTGACAAGGACAAGAAGGTTTACTGATTTGCCACCTAGTAGTTCAAAGGAAAATGAAGATATTTACTTTAAAGCAAACCAGAAGCTAAGCGACCTCACGTCACGCAACAGAGCTCATACCGTGACGACTTGTCTGTCAACGGGCAAATGATCCTTCAAGGTTAATCAATTACACACTGAATGAAATGAGATGGTCACGCTGCCATTGTGTGATGGGTGGGGGGGGGGGGGGGGGGGGGGAGGATGGAAGTTATCGGTTTGCTTTTGCAATCATTGCAGCGCATCAGCATCAAACTGGACCACGATGCAGGGGGTGGTGGAGGGCGAGCTTCATGCTTCGGAGTGAGGATGGAGAACATGTCAGGGACGTTTGCTCGGTTCAGTGATGCGGCACCCTGCCCTCTCTCAGCTCAGACAGAAACAGTGGCTGGAGGGTAAAGAATGGTTCATGGCACGTTGGTTAGGACGAAGCAGTCTAGCTCATTGTGACCACGGGGTGGGACAGCGATGACAAAACTGGAACTAGGTTATTATGTTACATGCAGCGAGATGTGGACGCTCCACTGTGAGTAGGA
This sequence comes from Microctenopoma stevenorrisi, assembly GCA_032270685.1. Classification (NCBI taxonomy): domain Eukaryota; kingdom Metazoa; phylum Chordata; class Actinopteri; order Anabantiformes; family Anabantidae; genus Microctenopoma; species Microctenopoma stevenorrisi. The sequence goes on along the minus strand of JAUMTR010000004.1, from coordinate 2,337,191 downwards.
CAACACGGGGTCTTTATGTGTGCGATTCAAAGACACCGGGCGAAACAGAAAGTTACAAGCCAACGGAAAAGCGAGGTTAGAGGACAAAACTCTGCACCGCTGAAAGCTGCAGGTACCTGTGGTGCCTTCACTGTACGCGAGTTCAAGGAAGGAGCCCTGATACATCCCATAAAGCCCAATCATGTAGCTGGTGTTGGGATTCAGCCCGGTGATACCCAGGCTCAAGGCGTCTCCGGACAGAGTGAGTTTCTGGCTTTCTGCGAGATTCTCCGAGTTTGTTACCTCAATGACAAAGCTGTCAAATTCCCCTGAGGAGGGGCTCCAGGACACAGTGAAGCCGTCCCATGTAATGTCAGAGATGGTGAGGTTCACCACCACCTCCACCAGGGGCTTCAGCTCCGCTGGTGGACAGACAGATCAGAGGGGGGTCAACTAGATAGCAGGATGGATTAAACAAATCACTGTCACACTGTCTTTTTCTAATCATTACCTGGAATAATTGACCTTGAATTGCAGCTTTTTAAAATATGACTTCAAGCTTGAAATTTTAACTTTCGTGAAACATTTTGAACATGTCGATTACAACCGTAAACTAATTTATTTAAGTACAAAACATTCAAGATTTTTTCTAGAAAAATTAAACATTTTGCCCTGTTGAAACAAAAACAATTCTACTTTCATCATAAATAAAAGTCAGAGCTGAAAGCATTAGTCTCTTAAAACCATCTGTAAAAACACAATGTCACATGCAGCCATCCTGATATTTGGTGAGAAACAAATCTGAATATGTGATGTAAAATAAAACATTGGCTCCCAGTACCTGTAGTAGCAAGCACTTTGAGCGGTACAGATGGCTTCCCTTCAACCATCCCTTGCAATGTAATATCATAGTGTGAGGAGGGGGACAAACCCTCTACTTCGGCTTTCCTCACATTCCCTGGAAGTGTGGTCACGTGAGCCTGCGTGGCCCCTGACGAAGCACTGAGCTCCACCAAAAAGCTATCGAACGCCTCGTCAGACGCAGACCAGGCCAGGCTTACGCTACTGGAGGTCACATTTATGACTGTGAGATCTCCCAGTACGTTCAGGTTCGAGCTTTCAGGCTCAGCCCCAGAGGTCATCTCCTCATTATCAGAGGCGGAAGGAGTCTCAGCGTTTACAGGGCGAAGGGGACCTGGGTTCTGAATCGCTTTGTTTTTCACAGCAGACTGTGTCGCGGCGTCTTTGATGCTCAGAAAAGGAGCATGTGAAGAGGTAGGCTTGGGTGCTACAGTGAATAAAAGCAGGTTAAAGGATCAGCTTGTTACAGTGTCTGCTGCTGCTGCTGTGAAAAAACAACAACCTGTGGAGTTAAAATAAAAAAAACATGAGAGAATCAACATAAAAAAAAAAGCTCGTGTTCCAGCTGAGACCTAAAGAACCTGGAAACGTTCTCAGGACTATGGTTCATATCATCAAGCAACAGCTGCAGCAACAGCATTAATGGCACTCGAGTGATCGCCATTAATTGGTGAAGGTCCTGAGTAGTCCACCGCGGTGGAAGTACACAGGTGTCTTCAAACGGTCATGAAGCCATGCACAGCCTTTTTGTCTCTGCTGTCCTAAAGAAAGAGGGACGTATGCTACGGCTGTCTCCAGCTGCAAGAGAATCATGCACCTGAGTAAATATCGATGGAATTAGTGGTGCGAGAGAAGTTAATGATGGTTCATTCCTCCTTTAGTTTTCTTGGTGCATTTGAATTTTGAGAAGCAACACTCGGTCATAGTCCTGATAGTTTTCTTTTTCTGAGAGCACAGTACTGTCTCTTTTAGATTCATCATCATACTGCGTCATGCTAAACGTGCAGATGAAAGCTGCTGGAAAATGAACAGCATGCACATCACATCAGCAATCTGATTGGACAAGAAGCTGTTACGCAACACCAGGACGAGGTGTCTTTGATTAATAGTCGGTCTGAAAGAGAAGCTTATACCTGTGACTGCAACAGCTTCAAGCAGGGCAGACTTCTGCCTACTTGCTATTCCGTTAAGTTTTACTCAATATTCTGTTGATGCCTTCAGGCCTTCGATTCGAGAGCCAGTGGCATCTCCAGGAAGCTCCACCTCTCTCACATCCCATGACCGAGTGTCTTTGTATTCTACTGTCAAACTATCGTAGACACCGTGAGCCTTTAGTCTCCAGGAGAGCTCAAATCCGTCAGACGTAACGGCCGAAACAGCAAGTGTTCCAAGCTCTTCCTCGAGCTCCGCCCCCGAGACTCGGGACTCGGAGGGGTCTAAATACACGAAGCTAATGACATTGTCGTCCGAGCCTGTGGGAGTCATTCGTTCACGGCCGTCTGAATCAGCTAAATAAAACGTGAAAGAGGCTACAAGAAAAAAACAATCATCCGTAGGTGATTTATTAATGTAAAAGCTGAAACGAATCTTTTGAGGGATGTGTTATCGTTTATCTGGGCTCAGAGTGTGACACCGCGATTCCCCACCCACCTGTGGATGCTGTTAGGGTGACGGGTGCGCTCCTCTTGTGTCCTCTCTCCGCAGTCAGAGTGAGGGCGTAACTCATTCCAGGAGTCAGCTCGGGTAAGACGTGGCTGGTGGCTGCGGCGGGGATCTCCACCTCCTCCACCTGGCCATCTTTAGAGACGTACACCAGCCTGTAGCCACTGACTTTGGCCTGAGGTTTCTGCCACCTCACACTAAGGGAGGTCTCTGTGGACTCCACCTCCTCAAAAGCTCCAGGCGGATCGATATCTGTAAGAGACGGGAGTACAGTTTCAAACAGGCCGAGGACGTAGCTCGCTATGTCACTGCTGCAGACCGAACATTTCACTGGCATCATCACCCAGTCTGTGTCAACAAACTGAACCCTCTGTATATGTATGAAGGAGTGTGAAGGACGAGTGTTTGGACAACTGCTCGGAAGCGTCTCTCACCAGTCGCGGCGTTTGCAGTAGCAGGAAGACTCTCTCTCTCGCTCTTCACGGCAGTCACACCGACTCCATACTCCGTCCCCGGCTTTAGCCCTGAGAGGCAGGAGGCGGGTGAGTATTTCATGGTGCGTGGGGTCACATTTAACGAGAATGATAATTACCAGTGACTGTAGCCTTCGTGGTGTCTCCCGGTCCTCTTGGGAACACTTCCTCCCCATGAGTGGCTCCGGACAGGGGGCTAAATTTCACACGATAGCTGCCAACGTCGGCCTCGCTGTTGGTCCACTCAAGAGTGATGCTGTGGTCCGTCTGGCTCACAGCCTGCAGGTTCTTGGGGGCATCCAAGGCTGATAGAAACAGAATAATAATAAGAAGAAGAAGAAAAAGAAGAAATGAAACCCATTCATCTCTATGGTAAAGAAACATAACTGCTGCACAAAGCAAGCACACAACAGCACCTATGTGACCTAAAACTCTCAACACTTGAGTTTCATTTTCCAGCTGTTCACGTTGTACCACGGCTTTTAAATGAATCAAATCTGCGGTGAACTCGCCTGTGGTGAAAGTGGTGGTGACAGGTTCACTGCTGAGGTCTCCGCTCCGTGAGATGAGCGACACCGTGTAGTCCACGTGTGGCCTCAGGCCTCCGAGGCTGTATTGCTTGTCTGGAGGGGAAATCTCTGCACTGGTCTCATCTGACAGGTCTGAAGTGGGCCCGTAAGACATGGTGACTCTGTCCACAGGAGCGACTGGCTGAGACCAGCTGACCAGCGCAGAGGAGTCCGTCACATCCTTCACCTCCACCTGCCGCGGCCCGTCAATCTCTGGGGTGAGAGACGGAGAGAGATGAAGAAAAGAACAAGACTGAGACCAAGCGTTAGCACTTCTAGCACGTGTGCATAAACCTGGCTTTCTCAGAAGACAAAGTACGAGCCTGGATCACCACAGGAAGGGCTGCCATGAAATATGGTGCGCGTCCTCCTCGCGCCGTGGCCACGTCTCCCGTGCTTACATGTGGAGGAGGCGTCCTTTCTCTGTCTCTGAGTCATGTTAAAAGGACCTTTGTGAGGAAAAGGCTACGCAAGGTTTAACTCTACTTCTATCAGTCATTCCTGGGAGCTGTGTCTAGTTTGAGCTTCTGAAAATAAATGACATCATACACCCAGGGAGTCCACAGACGTGTAAACTAGATGGTTTTTCCAATGCTGGAAGAAGATTATTTGGCACTGACTGCATAGGGAGCTGGAAGCATTTCATAAGGTTATGTATGGAGTAATAACGTTTGAGCGACCTAGAACAACTCTTACAATGTCGTGCTTGGCAGAAATCCAGTTAGTCCGAGTTATTACTCTACCTGAACCTGTCAGACGGAGGCGAGGGGGGCCTCTTCTATCCATTATTGACTTTCACTCTGTGACACTAATGTGTTATTTGTACCCCAACAAACTGCAGGAAACGACCATCGGTTACAACTTCATCACCGTGACAACTGGGAGACGCAACTCTCTCCAACTCTATGATCTCAGCAGACTCCACATGGTCTTTGTGCTGACAACATGTCCTGACACTCACTGGTAGTGAGCGTTTTGGACGTCGCGGGTCCTCTGGTGTGGTTCTTTATGATGTTGATGGAGACCTCATACTCTTGTCCCGGTCCAAGGCCCGACTGGACGAACTGGTTTTGAGAGGATGGAAGGTTGCTCACAACTTTGCCATTTTCTTCTTTCTGCGCGGACACATAAAATAAACTAATCACACACTTTCTGACACTTCATGAAATAGAAATCAGAAAATGTGCTTCTGTTTGGTCGTTCGACAAACCATCAAATCCCATGGGGACATGTTGAGAACTACGTCACATCGTTATTAAAATCAATACAAGGTCAGAAAAGGACAAATTATTTAGATAAAAAAATAAGAAAAACTCTGTAGTGGCTTAAAAACTTTTAAAGGCCTCCGACTTATCAGGCAGCACAGTAATTTCATTTCAAAGAGTTTACGGATTCTGGGCAGAAAAGATTTCCTCTGACTTCTCAGACAGCCATCACTGAGTTGTTCCACATGTCAAAGCAATTTCAATGGTTGGCACTGAAATTAATCCATGTTTTGCTGACGCTTCCAATGGCCGAGCTTATCACCGTAATGAAATTCTGGGCGAGCCTTCAGAAGGAGACGAGCTGACTGACCGTGTTGCGGAAATAGATCTCCCAGCCATCGAAGGCGATGTCCAGCTGGTCCCACGCTATCTCCACCGAGGTCTCCCTCACGGATTTGAATTTTAAACCCTCTGGTTGCGGGAGGTCTGATTGATGGAACAAAATAACAGTTAGAAGCAGTTCTGAACTTTTTCATCCATCGTAACAGCGCAGAGAAAAGTGTTCTGGACCTGTGGCCACCCGTGCGCTGACGGGAACGCTCCTCTTGTTGCTCAGAACAGCGTAGACGCTGATCATATACTCTATGCCGGGTTCAAGCTCTTTGACAGTGGCAGAGGTTTCATCTCCAGGCACCGTGAACTCCTGGAGAAGACCACCAGGACTGGTGGGCACGTACGTCACCAGATACTCTGTCACCAGCATCTCGTTGCTCCAGCTCAGATCCACCGTGTCAGTGGTGACCTCGCCCACGCTGAGCTCCTTTGGAGGAGACACTGGAAAGACCAAAATAAAAGAATGAGAAATAAAAGACTTGCTGAGGGTTATGTCTTGGACAGTTACTCCTGCCTTCAAGCAAATCATTTTCCATAACACGGTGATGCAAACCCCAGAGCCACATCTGGCTATGGTGTGAAGAGCTGCCAAAAAGTGAGAACAAAGGTGCAGACAATGGCAAAACACAAACAGAAAAACCGAAGTAGCTTCTTAGGATGAATGGTCAGAAGGAAATTACATCACTCTAAATTTTATAGTACATCTAGTGATCTAGGTCATGGTTCTCCCAAAAAAAGGTTATTCACTGGCAACTGGACGTTTCCCTCTCCACTCCTGGGAGAAGTCCAGTTGCACCATCTCTGGGAAACCTCCAGCTGACACATGGAGACCTCAGCTCATTTACCTTGCGAGCAGTCCTCCCCGACGTGTCCCTCGTCGCAGACACACTGGCCGTTCACACAGCGGCCTCTGTCGTGGCAGTCGTTGAGGCAGCTGAGCTGCGCGCAGCTCTCCCCTTCATACCCACCCTCACACCTGCACCTCCCACCGACGCAGCGGCCCCTGTTGCTGCAGTTGTCCGGACAGGCCGGTACCGAGCAGTCGTCTCCCGTGTGGCCCTCCTGACAGACGCACCTGCCGTTGACACAGTAGCCCCGAGCCAGGCAGTCGTTGGGACAAGCTTTCTGGCCGCAGTCCTCCCCGGAGAAGCCTTCATCGCAGACACACTGCCCACCGACGCAGCGGCCGCGGGCCCGGCAGCTGTTCGGGCAGCTCAGCTCAGCGCAGTCCTCCCCGGAGAAGCCTGCGTGGCACGCGCAGCGCCCCCCTCTGCACTCCCCGCGGCCGTAGCAGTTGGAGGGGCAGGTCCTGATGCTGCAGTCCTCCCCCGCGAAGCCTTCCTCGCACACGCACTGCCCGTTCACGCACCGCCCCCGGTGCAGGCAGCTGCTGGGGCAGGACAGCTCGGAGCAGTCGCCCCCCTGGAACCCGACGTCGCACGCGCACCGCCCGTTGACGCACTGGCCTCTGCTGTGGCAGTCGTTCGGACACGCGACCTGGCTGCAGTCCTCGCCCTGGTAGCCGGCGGCGCACACGCACACGCCGTTGAAGCACGCGCCTCTGCCGCTGCAGTCGCTGAGGCAGGTCAGCTGGGAGCAGTCCCCCCCCCCGTAGCCGGCGGCGCACACGCACTGGCCGTCCACACAGAAGCCGTTGCCCCGGCAGTCGTTGGGGCAGGTGCGCTGTCCGCAGTCCTCCCCGGCGTATCCGTCCTCACAGTGGCAGGTGCCGTTCGCGCAGCGCCCGCGGTCGTAGCAATCTTTGGGGCAGATTAGTTCGGAGCAGTCCAGTCCAGTCCAGGGCTCATCGCACACGCAGTACCCGTCATCGCAGCGGCCTCGGTCCCTGCAGTTGTTGAGGCACTTGGTTTGAGAGCAGGCTTCCCCGAAGTAACCGTCCGAACAGACGCACGCGCCGCCCACGCACCGTCCCTGCGCCCCGCAGTCCGCAGGGCAGACCTGGAGGGAGCAGTCCTCTCCAGCGAGGCCCTGGAAGCACTCACACTTTCCGTCCACGCAGCGTCCACGGCCCTGGCAGCCGCCGGGACACTCAGGCTCAGTGCAGTTGTGCCCCTTCCAGCCAGGCTCGCATATGCAGCCACAGGTTTCAGCGCTGTAGTTTCCATGACCACTGCAGTACAGCTTGGTTCCCACGTGACCTTGGAAGGAAAAAGTAATTTTTTAAGCATATATTATGTGATTAAGTATTTAGGCAACTAACAAATTATACTTCGCTGATTTTACATTGTCTATGATGTTTTTAGTCCTGTTGAGATAGAAATCAATGAGCTGAACATTAACCAGATGAATGGAACAGATGTGGGCTGTGGTGCAGACTGATACTGGCTCCTACCTGTGGCCTGTGCACTGCAGCAACCCCCGTCCCCGCTGCATTGATCTCTCAAAGTGGAAACTTCTCCTTCAAGCATCTCCAAGCGGCTCATGAGGTCCTTCAGGCCTGGGAGGTCCTCAGTGCAACCACAGGCCCGCCGAGGTATGTTGATGCGGTGGGTGAAGACGATTTGGTTCTCCTTATTGACAGTGTGTTCGGTGATGTGATGGCCCGAAGACACTGGTGCGTCTTTGGCGTAGAGCTGTGTGCTCTCCGGAGCATCTAGGTCCACTGAGCACAAGGAACTTGCAGGAACGTTGATGTTGTAGACGTGGTTGAAAACCACAGGCTGGTCTGCTGTGGGGAGGGAGATGTTATGACCTTCAGGGGATGTCAAAGTCTGTCGTCGATGCCGAAGAATTTTCTTCACGAGCCCAGCATCCGATGAGCTGAGCAGTGCAGTCAAGACGAGACAGCTGAGCAGGCCTCGTGTACCCATGCTAGACTTGGAGTTAAATAAATATCTGGACCTCTGACTAATGGTAACGTGTCTGGGAAAGGAAAAGAAAAGAAAAACGCATGATTAATGTATTTAAATGTTATTTACGTATCTATCTACAGCTCCTATATCCCATTTCCTTTATACAGTCATGTAAACGTACTGCTGTATTATACTTTTTGTTGGCTGCAGTTCATTCACATCTGTTAATAGCAGACAAAGCCATTTTTTTTGTTTGATCATTTCCTGTTTGCTGTGTTCTGCTAAACAGTGTAGGTGCGTTTTAAAACCAGAGCCGTTAAAGGTCCGGCCTCCCTGCTCCCCACAGTGGCACCATGTGATTAACATCTTTCCTAATTATGTCTACCACGCATAATTCTTATTTTTTGTGATACCCTTGGGAGAAATGAAGAGAAGTAGGATCCGGGAGTTAAAGACACTTATCCAGCTGCTTGACAACCAAAAGTTACTACAGACAAAGATCTCTCACCCTGCAGGACGTCTCTCAGATCAGTGGCATGTTAAGAGCTCCTCCGTGTTACGGTTCATTAAAACCTGATTGAAACTCAGCTGAAATGAACCTGAGCTATAAGAAAGATCTGGGATGCTGTAAGCCACTCTGGGAACGGGAGTCTCTATCAGAACATCTGTAGAGTTTACACCGAGATAAAAAAAGCAATGATCACTATGTCAAATTTCATTTACATTAGTGCACATACAGCTGTTTAGAAAAGGTCTAAGAATTCACAGTTGTGCTGGCACATCAACTTCTTTCACAGTATTCATACACATATTTGAGATGTCTCGGCTGTTTTGCATGTCCCAGACCTTTAGTACCCAAACATACAGCAGGGTGAAGTACTGTGAAAACCTGAAAAACTGCACAGCACTCTTAAAATCCCACAAACCTCTCATGACGTCATCAGCTGGACACTATAATTTGCAAAAGACTTACTAGAATTAATAGCAACCCTCTCTCTCAGCGTGGGAGAATCACTGCAGTGCTAAGTTTCCAAAGAACAAGTCTGAACAAGCGTGAGATACTGATACAGGTCAAGAGTCTGCACGGACTGACAGTTATCTCAAGACATGCCTCTTAAAATGAGCAACCAGAAAATGTCCCGAGGTCCACGTGCACGTCTGCTGCCGTGTCTGGGAGGCTGCAAACACAACCATTTATCTGCAGGATAAAGGAGCAGCATCGCTGACTGGTGGAAAACCGTGTCCAGAGTGTTTGATCGGTAGCTGCTGACAGTGCCTGCACGTGCAGCCCAATGAGAAATGACTTCCAGAAGGCAAAAGACATGTGGCGCACCTGAATTTAGGTTCTCATGACTCAAGACTTCTGGAAAGTACGTGCTAATGCGATGCAGACATTCAGCTATCACAATAGATGTTCAGGAAAACGTCAGTTATGCAGTCATGGATACACAGAGATGCAACAAACATCTCTTTCCCCCCGTTTGGGGACATCCTCAAACACCTGCACTTAAATCACAAGCTCTGCACCAAATGTTTACTGAAAAGTTATTTCGACATCTTAGTTGTAACTTGCACCGTGAATGTCTGGTATTAGCCTGTGAACCAGACCATGAGGTGGACATATAATACATTTTCCATTTCCTGTCTTAAGATTTATACTATGAGACCGGCTATGATGTGACAGGCTGCTGGATATCAGTCACTAGTCCTAGAAAACAGGAAATCCGGTGGATTTGTGTAGATCTGAGGAGAACACCATGATGAGAGGTTGTTGTCCTTCAGCTTCTTCATATTCTCTTTTTTTATGTTGCGTTAAGTTTCTTTGAATGACAGGCATAAATTACATTCTGAAGTTAAGTCGTTAAACTGTGAAAGATGAGGAACAGGCGTTAAAAAAGGACCCTGCTCATCAATTCTCTTCATCTTTCATTTAACCTCCGACCTTCTCTTTGACAGCGTTTTACTCCCCTTCTGCTAAAACGTTAAGGCGCAGATATGAAACTGAGCTGGAGTTTCACGACGCCTTGCACATCTGGACAGTAGCAGTATAAAGGAACGTTATGATGGGTGTATGTTTCTGATCTCATCTATAAATACAAATAAATCCATCACCTCTAGCACTAGTCTCACTTTATGACACCTCCGTCCACTGACAGCCCAGAGCCAATATTTAAATAAACTAATGCTACTGTCCACAGCAGACGAGTTCTGAAATTTAAGATTCAATACTGAATTTAGAAATCTTTCAGAAAACTGTGTTTATACACAGATGATTTAATGTAACCACCGATGCGTATCCAAAGTTAAACAAATTGAGAGCACGGTAATAACATCACAAGGACTTGGGTTGACTGAGGACACATCGTTTGACCCTAGGGACACGAGAAGACAATTTGGAGAGAAAACTGAAATAAATAGGACCTATTCACTAAGCTATAATCCAGAATAGCTCCAGCGTCAGTTCTCTTCCCCCATGCTGGCAGCGAGAAGGGAACTTTGCCGTGTGGAAAAGAGAAACTGGGAATGTTGGCGCTAGACTGACGACATCTGTTTTACCTAATCAAGGAAAAATAAAGGCATCTAGGTAGCTGTCCGGTGTGCAAACAGTGGCTCAGTTACGTCTACCTTTAATAAGTCTCAAACTGCTGCCATGTGCATTATTTGAGAGTTGAACTGTTATGTCTGATGATTTTCATCTCTGCACACAGTGTTGACTTTAAACGGATTTGGACCATTCACATCCATGGGAACAATACAAATGCTGCATGTCTGGGACTCACTTCTTATGGAAAACATTTGTGGCCCACAGCAGCGTGTCAGACGTGAACTTTTATCCAGTGTGTTCAACTTTGTGTTTTTCCCCGAACGACAAGTTCAAGGTCTGATTCTCTCGGTGCGGGAACAGCTGGAAATCGCCTTAAAAAACGGGAATGACTGGAACAGTTACCGATGCAACAATAACAGAGGTTGCACCTCATTAGCAACGTTTCTCACTTCTGCATGGTAGATGTCCCGTAAATAGGAAAACCGTACCAGATCTCCAGGTGAGCCTTCACCCAATGGAGAGTTTGGAGTACGACTGTGGTCTCTCTGCAGCTAAACATTTGTAATAATGTTAGAATAGGAGCATTTGCTGCTTGTCTATATTATCAGTTAATAAATTGAATATCTTTGGTTTTTCAAATAAGTAACCTTGGACATTATTTCTTATTTGATCAAAAACAGTCAGATGAATTGATAATAAAAATGTTATGTGCTCCGTTATCTTGTGTGATCCACTGCTGTGCAGAATATCAGAAAGCATTTCTCCAATGCTTAATGACGCATATAATAAGATAGAGACATTCACACGTTGTCCCAGACTCTGCAGTGATATAATTATATAACCACTCACTACCCTCAGTGTCGCTGCTTTCAGGACACAACTACACCTCTGTTTCTCAACTGACCCTGAAACAATCCAACACATTTTACATAAAATCCAGAGGCGTGTGAGACTGAGTTATGACCCACCCTTTGCTCTTTGTGTAGAGGTCACGCAGAGTGAGCGAGTGTAGGACGAGCCCCGGGGAATCTCCAGCCACTGAACCAGCTGTCCATCTGACAGAGGTTTGCTCAGTGGGACACCTTTCTCACTCGGCTGTCCAGACACATGCCAGGACGCTGAGCACACAGCACAGAGAGTGTAACAAAAAAAGTATGTAGCTGCACATGGAGATGATGTGCATTTTAGATATGAACTGAAAAATCGAGAGTACAAGGATAAAATTCTACACCAGCAGAACTGATTTTTATCTTCATTTCTGCTGAGCGCGAAATGGAACTGGTGACTCAAAGCAACAACACAAAAGGATAAAAGACCAGTTGAAACCACTGTAAAACCAGAGTTTGATTTGAATTAAGCAGAACTAGAGCACTGTATGCATGAAGTATTCTTTCCTCCGCACCCACACTGGCAGTTCCTGTGCCATCACCCACTTTTCCCCTGATTTAACCACCAGGATGGAAAAATGACAAACAATGAAAACTCACCAGCAGCATCACCCAAGGTAATATGATGAATCATCAAGCTGCAAAAACCTCAGACGGACGGATACTCAAACAGACATCTGCCCCTGTGCACCAACACACAGATGGACAGCTTTTATTTCCACCCAACCGATAAACAATCTGCCAAAATATGTGAGAATCGTTTTCTGGATAAAGGATGCTGGCCACTGGTCCTTCTAAGGCATCAAAGCCGTGCATAACTCTTCCACGTGTTCCGCTGCCGGTCATCATCCCTGAAGCCTGCATGAGGTGCTACAGTGCGAGTCTTTGAGGAAGAAGTTGCAGCATACACAAGGAATGCACTTCCAATAAATAATCATTGGCTCTATGTGCTGTGATAAAATAAGCGAGGATGGAGCACTGCGTGTGTAGATGTGAGCAGAGCAACACAAACCAGTAGTAAGTTAAGAAAATGGACTTTTGCCACATAAAAACCAAAAAGAAAAAAAACTTTCTGTTAGGGAAATACATAAATATATCTTCATACCTTTTTCACGAGCCCCTGTAAGGTGAGATGACGTGGCCCTCTGCGTCGTCACACATTCGCAGAAGCCGCGGTCTGTTGTGTCACTGCTCTGTGTTGCAGCCTCTCCGCCAAGGTGGCAGCTCTGTCAGTTCTCCCTCCGTCAGCCACTTATCTTCCCTCGATGTTCACAGCTCCGACTGGGGTTCAGCTCCTTTACTGACAGAGAGAGAGAGGGAGAGAGTGGGAGTAAATGGCTGTGTGGAGTGTGACGAGTGTTTAGGTCAAACCCCTATTGCTTTAAACTCCAACCCTTAAACAGCCGTCTTTCCCCCTCCCTCCACAGCCCCTTTTCCCCCTCCCTCCATTGTAACTAATGGATGCAGAGAGAGCCTGCTGCCTTTAAATGAGATGCCAGTGTGGCTGGGAAGCAGCGCTCGCGGTTTTGCAGGAAAAACGGGATTGAGAGGAAGGAGAAGTCAGGCCACAAACAACAGACAGTCGGTTCCCTTCAACCGCGCCAACTTTGCCCTGCATGACTAATGACGCAAAAATAAAGCAGAATCTTTGTGCAGTTCACTCACATCAGGAAATCCTCAGTCCTCGCTTCACACTAATCACTGAGCTCATAAGGATGCAGTGTGATCCGTCACAGTGGTGAATCATAGCTCATGTTTATTTATTAACGGAAAGGATTTGTGGCACGTTCCCAGACCGAATAATCCCAGCAGTCATCAAATTTGCGAGCAAGAAAAGAATAGGTGGATATGTACAGTATCTCTAACTCCTAAAGGAAATGTTTCCCTGCTCAGACGGAGTTCGTTATGTGCAGACGCGATTCCATTTTCATACATTTCACAGATGGCAGCAGGAAGCAGATGCATATTTAACTTTAGCACACAGCCGTGTTGGATTGAAATAAAAGAAAGCTGTTTGAAGGGAATACGTCAGATCCATCGTAGACTATCACAAACCTGCAATGTCAAACAATGGCCAGAAGACCTGAAGCTCAGCTGGAAGAACAGGCGGCACGCCACCATAAGGACAACGTCTCTACACAGTTTAATCTTATTATCATTAAACGAGGATAAGTATCAGCTTAAAGATTTAAGCGAGTCTGGGAGTTTGGTCAAGAAATAAACATGTTTTCTGTTTGTCGTACAAACTCGGGTAAACTCTCCACTTGATGTGGTGGTTCGCTAACAGCTGTTGAGACACTTCACTCAAAGCCACAGCCGTTGAATTGCCAGAGTCATAACCCTTAAGTCCTTAAGTTCCCATGGCACCTTGAAGTCTACAGCAAATTTAATATATAATTATAATAGCGACCTGGTAGCTCGATGGGTCAAGTATCAGACTGGGAAGCAGAAGGTCGAAGGTTCGAATCCCTGTCTGACTTCTAGTCTATCTCCTACCAGGTGTGTCCCTGAGCCAGACACCCAGCGCTAGCTCCCTGTAAGTCACTTTGGATAAAAGTGTCTGCCAAGCAAAGTAAAGTAAAGTAAATTATAGTATTCAGATATTTGAGCCAAAGTTCTGGACCAATGAACTAAAACACAGACATTAACTCTGTGCTGCTCTGCAATCCTAATCAGGAGCTGCACAGGAGACAGGGGAGAGATAAATGAAGCTTAAAATGTGCAAATAATAATATATAATTAGGCTCTTGGCACAAAATACGAGCCCATTAATGTCACATGCTGTAGCAGTTGTATCAATGGCCAATATGCAGCTTATTTGGACGATATTTCCTTGATTAATCCATTTGTCAAATGTCAAAACACAAATTGCTATTTCTCTAATTAGCTTTTTCTCTATATGCCAAAGATACTGATTCAATAAAATGTAATTTTGTTTAATTTTTTTTTAAACTATTTGCTCTTGTTGAAAACATTAGTCTGCACTTGTTTTATAAAAGTAAAAGAAAAAAGTAATAAAATAAAATAATAAACTGTTCAGATAAGTAGATTTGCCTTTTCTTTGCACAGTGATTGGATCAGGTAAACAAGTCCACAAAACACAACAGGGTGCTGTGAAATATATGTCTGTCCGAGCTCAAGTATGTGCTGCAGAGGGTCCCCTCACACGAACGAGGATAGACTATAAAATCTGCCAGGATTCATTAAATCAACTCGTCTCCTCAGCCTCAGAAGACCCCGGGGATCTGGACTGAATGTGGGTCTGAAAGAATGAGAAAATGTCTGTAAGGCTAAGTAAATGGGTCACACTGTGGCCCCTCTACTTTTATGACTCCACATGTGTTTCACGTGTACCACACACACAATACAGACCATGTGGTTCACTGCTTCTGCTGCTGCTACTGAAACTATACACAAACAGCACTTAAAATCATATCTGACCAGGAACTAAAGAAAAAGAATCTGAAGCAAACCATCAACCCTGGGGCACGATTGCCCCTTTCAATATGCGAACACAAGCACAATGCCGATACGAAGCAGCTGACAGTCTGACGCTTAACGTCGACTGTGACTCGGGAAGTAAGGTTGTAGTTCAACTACATGTTCATTCAAACTAAAACTTAAATGATGTAAAATTAGCCATCACACAATCACAAAATAATTCATAGTTCATATTTGTACAAAGAATCGTGGCGATGCCTCCAATAATTTAGTGTGAACCACTCAACATGTTCCTCCCTAAAGCCGCGCAGACTGAAAATGTCCTGTATGAATTATCATATTTCTTATCTCAGAAGAGACAACTATTAGTCAAACGTGTCCAGGAGTAAATCTGCCGAGCACATGGCTCAGTAAAAACAGACTTATACCATTGACTGTGAAAATACCAGGTGTAGGAATTATAAAGTGGGCATTACAGACGTTAGTGTTCCTCAAGTACGGTAAAAAAGTATCTTATGTCCTATTCTGTGCTTTCATTCAGCACGTATGAATATGAATAGATTGGGAGGAAAATATGCAAACCAACACATCTAAGATACTAAGAAGCTCTAACGTTGTGAATTCAGTAGAGCTAAAAAAACAAATAGTCGATAATAGTTCATATTTTAGAAAAACTAGATTTCTGCATCCACCAACCAGCACATCAGCAGGTTACACGCTCATTTTCCAATCAGTTCATCCATGACTCTCAGTCATATAGATGAAGTTTGGCTGCTGTAGTTATTTCTTTTAAAGCAGAGACAATTCCACTCTGCATCCACAGAACACTGACAGAGGACCGAGGGCCTGCTTTGAATGTCCGAGTCTAAACATTTATTGGAAGGTGGCCGATTCATCCAGTCCATACACTTGTGCTGACATGCTAATTGGTACGGTTCTCTAATCTGAACAGGCTGAAACAGTCTGAACTTCAGACAGGGCTCCAATCATGGAGCTGAAGGCAGAAAATGAACCATGAATTCAATTTTATCAACACAAATGTTAGAGCAAAACCAGTTCACATGTAGTCTACATGTAGACAATATATTGTATGTAACAACTGCATGAAGCAGGAAAATGCCAGAATACTCAGCTGTCATACTGGGTGGGACGGTTTAATTTGAAACCACCAACAATCAGAAGGGCTACGTTTAAAATATTTACAAGATTCTGGACATGCTGTTTAGCTATGAAGCTATAAAATTACTGAGAGTCTGTGCTGAGAGCTTTAAAGTAGAAGGTATACTCTATCATCTGATCCTTATACTCAGAGAAAAATCAAACCTGAAAGAAGACAAAACAGAGAACACCCCGTCTAAAAATAATGTAATGTTTCGACTTCCAAAATATAGTAGTTGCTTCAAAGTGATTCCACCCATCCTGTCGTACTCTCCTCGTTTCTTCACTTGATTATCTGTCTCCAACAAAAACAAAGTCATCACGATCATGCAAACTTTTTCCAAGCTCAAACTTCTCTGCCTACTCTCCACGGGGCAGTAGATCTGCTGCCGCGGGGAGCTCTCAAAGACTGATCCGGATATGATGGCTGTATTCAGTGGTGACAAACCTGATCGACTGATCACCCGAGATCAGGATCATTAATCGTTTAGCTCGCTCACAGGCGCCAGGACCCTGCTCACGTCAAACGCACACAGTGAGTAGATTAAAAAAAACATCAAGACACAAACAGGAAAGTGCTTGTAGCCACACTGAAAAAGGCCAGCGAGGTCAAAACAGATGCACAGATGAGTGTTGGGCTGAATGTGCCCGACTATGGTAGAGGCCGCGTGACGCTACGCCGTGTCTCTTTGAGCAAGACTCTTCTTCCTGTCAACCCAAAAGTTCCCTCTCCACACTTTGACAACAGCTTTGAACACTATTCCTCCTGTCAACGAGTTCCGGGAGGTCGCCACCTGTTGCACTCTTCCAGCTGTGGGAATAAGAAATGTCTACATACAGCATGTTGACTGCTTCTGGCTGCTTGTCTTTCACTCTACGTCAAACATATTCAACTCAACTGTGGATGCCAGGATACGCACCGTCACTCTCAACCTTCCCGTCGAAAGAAACGAAGGGCTGCACAGTTGCGGCGATGTTCGTGAATAATGCTTTGAATTACGAATAAATCGCCTCCTACGCGTTTCACGGTTAGAAACAGGACAATCCACCTTCTTTGTGTCTCAAAGATAAAGCAGCTGGCAAAACAAACCTCAAAATAGCACTCCCCAGAAAGAAAGTGCAGATTTCTGCCGATTTCCACAGATTTTTGACCGAAGTCGAATTGGTTGATGTGAAAACACATATTTTCAGAAATGGACATGTCATGCAAGAATAATAATCATGATCTCAATTTTATATTTATAGTCAATTAACTTTTTCAGTTACACACACACAGAGGAGACATTAATATTTCATACAGGCTCATTCCACTTGCTGCGAACTTCAAAAAAACGACTAATCCCTGGAATAAAGTTATCATAACATAACAAGTTGTAGTCACCGTCCAAGATTGTGTTTCTCTAGACTTTCAGCCTGTGAGCTTTTTCCAGGGGGGGTCACTAGATTTATTATCAACAAGTTGTCAGCAACACCTAAACACAGCAACACCGAGACGATACTTGTGAGATGACCTCATGAATTCTAATGAACACTACGTAAAAACATGACACAAACATTTCCTGCCAACGACCGTTTTCCTGATCGCAGCTGCCTGAAATGATCTCTAATGGAGTAAAGGGTTATGCAAGAATAAATAATGACAGCACGCTACTGTGCGAGTGCGTGATTTGACTGCAGAGTCAATTATCTACTCACATTCAATTTACAGAACATTGGCATATATTGACAATACTGACAAATGAGAGAGCCGCACAACGTCATATGCGGCGTTATGTTCGTCGGCCTCTGCTCAGCTGCGAGCCATGTGCAGACAGTGAGCAGGCCACAGTCGTCACAGCTCACACAAACATGAACTAATATGGCTCTGAAGGCAACACAACTCCCTCTTACGTTGCTCCAGAGGTTTGCCAGCACATCTGCAGAGAGCCTCTGATTGCAGGAGTAGCTTCAACCTTGAAAACCACAGACTAGACACTCTGCAGAGGGATCCCTTCTGCTTGTTGTCTCCGTGTGGCGGCTCTGATGAGCTTGTGCTCTTTACAGATTAGCGGGTCTGTACGTCAGCTTATAGTGACACCGGCGACCGATCTACGCTGGATGTGATTCTTTGTTACCAGCTGTGTTTGGCTGTTTTGAGTTGGAGCTTCATCGGCCACAGGGTCCAGTATCTAATAAGATCAGTGGATCACTGCTGCAGCTGATACTGTTGTGATAATAAGAATGATTACAGGGCTGCTGTAATCTCTCATAAAGCATGCTCACATCGTTACTATTTCAGCTGCAGGTCCAGTAGTTAGCTGCATTTATTGGCTCTCAACTGCACCTCACTCACTAACACATTACTAACCTTTGTGAGAATCTTGTGTTTCACTGGAAAACTAAGAGCATGCTAATAAATGCCAACAAAGAATTATTCAGATAACTGACAGCTCATTATTCGAACGCTTTGCACACGAATTAAAAACACTGGTCCTTCATTGAAACTTCAAAATAACGTGGCCCATAGTTTTAACAAATAATCTTTGGGACAGTAACTACCGGATGAAATACAAAGCAAGCTTTAACTACATTTGAAGCGTCTTTTGTGACTCCTGCACGCCCCACTGATCTCATTGTCGCAAAGATGTTCAGACGTTATTCATCACAGTTTCCTAAAAGCGGATATCTGCCTTCAGAGTTTTATAATAAACCAGATTACTTTTGGCAGTTAATTATGAATAACTTCAGCGAATGGCGACAGAATTTCAGAGCTCGTCTTCGATGCAGTCACAGTCAAACACAATCGCAGCACTGTGCATGTGCTTAGTGCCACCAGCTGAACTTTCCCCTCAGGAAGTCTGGATGGGCTTCAGAACAAGCAGCACACACGGTCCCAAAATAGTCCCAAAGGACAAGAATCTGCCCGAATTAAGCTGCGAAATGTGTCAACTCAGATATCACGCTGAACACTTATGCCAAGGGCTCTGTCGTTGTTGGGCAGTAACCCTCTCCTGGGTGTTGAAGACATTCATGCCAGCTGCACTTCTGCAAAGTCTCCGAGTTCTGTTTGGAATATTTCTATGGCACAAAGGAGCTTTGACCTTTTAAATAACAGTATGTTTGAGGGTAAACAGACAACTACATGTGTATTAATCATTTACATAACGTTGCTACACAGCATACAGTAGCTACAGCAACTAATGCAGGAGCACAGTTATTAGGACGTTTGTTACCTTCACATACCTTCATAACTGAAGTTTAGCTAATAACTAAACCCCTGTCAGTATGATTACTACTAAAACATCGCTAACATAGTAACAACAAACCAAGCCTGCAGAATGCTTGAAATAATATTTGGTGACATTGTTCTAACAGGAACTAAATAATAATGAAAATGTTTTTTAACGTTTGAACACTATAGATATACTGCATAATGCAAACCTGGTTGAACGTTCTAGGAACTGGAATATTAATTTTTCCGTTGCTTTGGATAAAACCTTTTTAAGAACACCATGACCTGGATGACTGAGAACCCTCACAGTGGTTTCAGACTTCTTCTACTTTACAATTGCTCCTAGGAATATTCTGAAGCTTTGTTATTTATTGCTTCGCCACAATTTCTCTTCCTTGGACTGGTATTAGTTCCAGTCAAGTTAAAGACCTTCCTTAAACTGGATAAACACGAGAATACTGCTGCAGTAAAACCACTGAAAACATTTGTGAGATTAAAAATTATGATTTTTAAACAAGAACTAAAATTCACAGAAGTTTGAATCAAATCCAACATAATTTCATGCAAACCTGCTTAATATTACGGTTGAAAACATGCTGTTTTATGCAGAACTCCAAAGTAACGTCTAACAGCTGAGAACTGTCTCTGATAAGTTTGAACACTGGTAGTCTCAGCTGACTGAGCTTCCGCCAGGGCCTTCCCTAGTTTCCGAGCCTACCTCATTCCATCCACATGACATCTCCCTACTGTGGGAGATGGCTGGTCTTCACAGAGGCTGCTCAGTCTGTCCCTAGTTAGCAGCTACTCAGCGCTTTTAAACACACAGCTGCAGCAGCACTGCGGTCTCCACTTGGACACCGATTCATGGAAAATGTGTGGGAGCATGACATGAATGTTCTCACTCCAGTAGGGTCGTTTGTTCTTCATACATATGAGAGAAACCTCAATAAAAACCTATTGTAAAAAAAAGACGTAACTCTTTATTAGGACTAGTTTCTATTGTGTTCATAATGCTACTGGAGAAATAAAGATTAATGTCCCTATATATATGCCCCTATATGACACTAAACCTGTTAGCATACATTTATTAGCAGAACATTTCCTGTAGCGGCCTCCTGCTGACAGATATGCAGATGATGGCTGGCCGTTAATGACCGTTAACACCGGCTCTGCTGCGTAGAGGGCATGAAGTCTAAAATAAATCCATGCTGTAGATACAGCATATTTCAAACTAGCTGTCAGGCAACAAGTGAGGCATCACAGCATTTTCCCTACAGCTGAAAGAGACGGATCATTAAAGGAAGTTGGGGCTACATGCGGTAGACGACTTGTTCCGGTGGATGGAAACCGTTTAATTTAGCTCATGTGTGTGATTAACAGTGGAAACTAAACCTGTCCACAATGTGGCAAACATCACATGGAGATGATATTAGGCAGTGTCCACCTGAAGGAGAGCATCCACCTGACACATCATTTGCACCACAACTGCCACACACACACACACACACACACCTGTGGGCAACTTAGAATCCCCCATTAACCTACCCTCACATGCTCGGTGGGAGGAAGACAGAGTACCTGGATTAAGCTCACGCAGACACAGTCATAATTCCACAATGCAACAGGGTGACTTGTGGAGCTGAGCTCAGGTTCCTGCTGTAACGTGGCAACGCTCAGCAATAAGTAACTGTGCAGCCCCTTTCCTGGAGGTTTCACTTGGGAAAGTTTAGAAAAAGATGTACAGATGCCAGAGCCCTGTGTGGAAAAACACAATGACAAGCCCAGTGTTGCCTGGTGCATCAGACACGTAGCTCAAAACGTATATATCCTCATTTAAAAGACTGGGAAAAGAATAAAGAAGATTAAAAAGATTATTGTTACGCTCTTGAAGAAAGTTACGGCGCCAGAAAATTCCAACAACAACTATTTGTGAAATCAAATCATCACCTTTAGACAGTATATTTATTAATTTACTTATTGTGGAAAATGTTCCAGAATATGCACCATAATATATTTGTGAGTAGCAAACTAATAAAAGAAAAAATTAACACTCAAGGTGACAATCAGGCTAAAGTCTCATTAAAAAAAGAAAAATCTGGGTCTTGGTTGAAGCGGATTTGCTACGTTTGTTGGTGACGTAACACCACATTCCAGTATAAAGAACCTTTTCCCTTCCGTGCAACTTTATGACCTCCAATAAAAAGCAGTATGTTTATATGGGAACCGTCTGGGAGCTTCTCGCACTCAGGGGGACCAGTGAAAGTTCTGGTACTGGTGCCGCTTATTTGAGTTAGTCAGTAGAGGACTGAATGTAAATGTTAGTTTTTAGTTTGATTTGATTAAATTCATTACAAAAATAACTTATTCTGTGTTAAAGCAAGCTGGAAAAGTCACAACTTTAACACTTCACATGTAGGAAAAGACTTTTTTGCTCATGATTCTACTTGTTTGAAATTGGTGGAAACATTAACAAATGCACACAAGGTACGACTAAATATTTACCACAGGAAGTTGCACTATTTAGAGACACGATTAGAGGTTGGAAATGTGGCTAGGCGCCGATCATCAGAGGGTATTATTCTGCAACGGTTCAGAGAGACGCAAACTAGTAATGTGTGCCTGTTTCACCAAAGGCTGATCACTGCTTTGCTGCTAAGTCGCCATCACTGGAAGAAACAATGATGGGGAAAATACGAAGGAGCAAAAAATCTTTCAGCCTAGAATTCATTAACAATATAACTCTGAGAAACCGTATATCAACGCAGTAGACACGAGCCAATAACACTTCACTGTTATTGATTCAAACAGTGTTAAGATGTCACATTGTTCAGATGTTTCTGTTGTGCATCTTTCATTTCCAGCAGACACTCCGCACCATAAGTGAGAAATATGAGTTAAAATGAAGGCCGCGCTATCAGCTGGGAGAATGACCAGTGAGCTGAACTCAGAGTTCATCAAGAAGCAGCAGCAGCTTTGTGATCTAAACACAAGTACCGCACAGTGCCGGGAAGAGGGGTGATGTCATACTTCTTACATCGGGTCAAACTACTCGATAAACATGTTAATCACACTGTGCCACGTATCCATTAATAGGATTAATTACTGTGATTCCACAGTGACCAAAACTTGGAAAACAGATCCCACCACTGTTAGAAAACTTTTGGGTGTATGTTAAGAAATAATCAAACATCTGTTGCACTGATATTGGATATAACGGTAGCGCTGTCCATTTAAAATGAAACCTACAGGCACATCAAAGTGAGCAGGACTGAAAACTTACTGAACCTTCTGTGCATCAGTTCATAGTATTTCCTTTCTGGAAAAGACATCTCTCATTACAAGATTGATGAGAGCCACTAATAATAATGCTGCCCTCATCAAATAAATGTCCTGGCCTCACTCATCCAAATCCACCAAAACAAGCTGGTGTTACCATGACAACTGTGGCCGACTGTGGGAGGTGGAGCACTTCCTTTGGTCTTACTCATAGCTGATCTCCACATCATTGCACCATCACCACACAGTCCTCCTGCAGTCAGTTTAAACCCTCAGGAGACTCCGTTGTAAACTTAATAAACTCTGACTAACTATACAAAAACTCAACTGAACAGAGATAAAAGCTGTATGATTGGAAGAAGCAGCAGACAGAGCAAAAGCAAAAAAGACAGATTGTGGATTCAGTCAATCACCAATCTGAGGTTAGGGAACAACTAATCATTGAGAAAAACAGATTTATGTCTCTCACTGTTGGTAAATACTGTCTCAGTATAGAATCTATACTGTCCTATGCTAAGAGACATGTATACTGCTATTATGGTGCTCAAAAAACAACTCTGTCCGCCGTGACTGATGTCTGCTTATTGAATATTTCTGGTACTGGTCCCCCTGAGGACACTGAGCTTTGACTCCTTAAGTCTCATACTTTGTGTTCAGCATTGGATTCTGTTTGTGTTGAACTGCCATCCACGTCCAGGATAATGTGACGTGCTGAGAAAAACACCAACATCTCAAACAGTGAGAGCGATAAAGGGAAAGCTCACTGAAGCAGGCGGCCGTCTATCTTAACGTGCTGACAAAACAGCCAGCAGCTGTTTTCAGCAACTCACAAACAACGGGCCGAGCTCCACTCCAGCTGTGGGACTATTTCCCCTGCTGCCTTAGAATCACAGAAGCTAAAACATCAAGAGATGGAAAAGTCTGTTGTCTAAGACCAAACATAACGACAAATTTACAAACTTACCACTCACAGGAAATCGTGTTCCAGCTTAAAGTCAGATTCAGCTTGATGTAGACGAAGCTGCCGTCAATGAGATGACAGCAAAACTCCAATATTTAAACAGAGTTAAGTCCAAGAGCATCAAATATGATCCAGTGTTGGGACCAGGAGCACGAGTTCCTTTGTGCCCATGTGTTGAAAATAAAAGGTGAACCGTGAATCTGGACAGGAACTTGGTTCGGTTTGACGTCGTTCTCAATAACCTACAATAGCTGATATGTGAATGGGTGATCCGCCTCCCTGCAGGACTCTGTTAAATAAAGGAGCCAAAATCAATACTGCTAATAAGCCGTCAACTGAACAAAAGAGGTCAGTGCCTACAGACAAAGAAAGATTGGAACTGGCGTGCTCGTGTGTGCACAGCGGCCCGAACACTGCTGGCCAACGCTTTACCATCAAACACCACTTACTGCATATACTCTACAACTCATTTGCTTTTTTTTTTAATAGGTTTTTGCACATAAATATTAGGAGCCATGTACTTAAAGGCACATTGATTTTTCATCAACAGTCAGTGAGTAATCATGATAAATACGATGATATTTGGCATAATTGATGAGACCTGAGCAGAATCTCTTCTTTCCTTTTGAACTGAGAGCAGCTGTAACAAGGCTAAATAACTTTCCACTAACTGTCTACATTATGTAACATGACACTGCATTCTTTGAATGAATTCAGACCATACATTTAAATTTAATTGTCACCCCCCAACGCTGGTTACAAAGGCATCTTGGACACTGGAGTTAAAGGTCAACCAATAAGAGGACTATGGTTGAAACAAAGATTTATAGAGGGGGAAGAAGAACCTTAATAACAGACCTTCAATTTGACCTTTTGAATGAACTCCTGTAACAATAAACCACAGACCTGACGGAGGAGACAGCTCTGATATATATGGTCGTAAGTGGCAGCGCTGTTGTAAACATTTGTGTCTAAGTCTGTAGCGGGTCGGAGTTAAAGCTGACACACACTATGCTGGTGTCTCTGATGTGTTTCCTCAGGAGAATCCTGGGGAAAGTAATCGTTTGGGCCACGGATTTATGTTCTTCACAAACAGAAAACGTTGGGAAACCCTCTACGCTCGTATGCCAGGACAAACACTTATGTAATTTCCAGGACCAAAACAAGAATTTCCCGTTTCCACGGTGAATGTCGAATGTTATTCCACCTCGGGGCTCATCTGAAGAGTTTGAGTTTCCACTCTCCTACATATTAGTCTAGTGTCTCAGCAGCGGAATTCATATCACCAAAATAAAACTTGGCCAACTTTTCATGCATTAGTCATTAGATTGACTCCGCAATTCTTAGTGATTGCTATCATGCATGAGATAAGCACAGTCAACCATCCAAAGCCAAAATGACTTCCTCAATAATGTACATGCACTGTTCAAACAGATGAGGGCTGTGAAAGCACAATTCATGCTGTTAGATTCAGTTTAAACCCGAGACAAGCTAGTTTTCAATTTTTTTTGAAGTAATCTAGGCAGAAATGTGCGTTTAATTAATCAAATGTTTTCTTTCCTGGACTACTTTAAATATTTGGTTTCCATGGAAATACCCAACATAACATCAGTTTGAACGTTTCCGAATGAGAAAAAGCCCTCTGCCTCTGAATTACAGGCTAATCAGTAAACATTTAGTCTAACAATAACTGTGCCTCTTCGATGAAATTATTCTTATTGTACGTGAGGATGCAGACTTCTTGAATAAGTCATCCATGGCTGGATGCCAGCAGAAGCAGAGTTTATTCTTGAAGATTGTTCGGGAGGATTTATTGGTATTGTATTGCAGATGTGTGCAGTGTTTTGGCACTGAAACAAACTACTGAAAGTTATATATTTAAATCAGACAGCAGACTTTTTGTTTGAGTAGACAGTAAGCTGGGCTAGACAAAGCCAAAGTGTAAGCACCGTTGTATAAATGGAAAAACCAAGGCCAACATCTACCCATGACAAAAACAATCAAATGAATCAGGGAGCTGTGAGATGGGATCATTACAAAACGCTGAGATGCAACAGTTTAGGTTGACTGTGAGGCGACACTGATGGACAGAAAAAAGGTGGTATGACCCTTTAATAAACCTTATAGGAGGTTTAAACGGCCTTAGAAACAGTAAAGTTAATACATTAAAGATGCTTTATATATAGATGTAATGTTAGGTTGTGAAAACTCCATTTGATTAGTGTCCTGGAAGCTCAATGCAATAAGCCTCAGACAGGGATGCAGAAGGTGGCAGGATCAAACCCCAGCCCAGACTCCCAGTAAATCGCCCCCACCTCCACCCCCACAATTTCTTTAATAATGCTGTTGTAGACTACTTAGAAGTACCCAAGCGTTACTAATAAGCCATTAAGTCTGCAGTTGTAATCCTTCCAAATATGACCCATGATCTTCATTGAGAAAACAGAAAAATGCTGAACTAACGCAGCTCATCAACATTGTTCTAGGCACCATCATCTGCTGGTTACCGCGTCAGTATAAACCGTCTGTCTACTGATTTTCTGGTCTCTGTGGACATTTATCAGGCTACCAATACCTCTGTCTGACTGGACGTCCTGTGGCAGGAAACCTCATTATAGGTGTAATGGATATAAAAGCGCAAACTATAAACAGCCCTCGCTTCCCCAGGAGTCTGTCCAAAAAGACCACAGCCCCATGTAGCCCTGGGAGATCCCAAGAAACTGTTGTTCCAAGAACACCAATAAAACACCTGGAAGCTGATCTGGATTCGTATTAGCTGAGAACTGTTCATTCAACCACAGCTACTAGTAAAAGATGCTCAGTACACATTTCAACCATTTTAACAAGACATCTGACTTAATATTTATCACATATTGTGGACTTCAGAGCCAGTCTCGCGTGATTGATATCTACAGGGTTATCGGTTATTGCGCGTTTGATTCTGATATATCTTATATTCTGATGCATGCTGTGTCAGAGGGAGACAAAAACAGACTAAAAAAGAGAAAGCAAATTAACTGGCTGTGTCCAGGGATTCTCTTGGAACCAGACTGATGGGAGAAGCCATATTATACTAGTGATTACGCCACCTAATACCATTTGAAGTGTCCCATGTATGATGTCACTTCTTCAACTGGGGAAAGTCCACAGACTGCTCTCTATATACTGTATACTCACCCTAGCATCGTATTATATACTACTCAACATCCTGAGGCACGATTAACAATGAGGTGTAATAAATTGTCGTTATATTTCACAGAGGGACAGAGTAGTGAATGAGCTCACCCCCGTCCAGGTGGAGGATGAATCAGCTGCACATGACTCGCTCACTTGTCATGTTAACGCCACAGTCTCAACAGTGGAGCCACTGAGATCAGACTGTCTGTGAACCGAAAGCAGCCGTTCTTCTTGAGATACAGTTAAAGCCATTTTACTCACTGCATGAACGTATGGTTACATCATTTACCACGTTTTCCCCAAATATAAACGCCTTGCTATCAGCAGGACATTACAAACCGCTCTATGCTATTACAAACCAACTACAGTAGTTCATTCTGTGACACAAGGGGAGTGTGTCTGCATCCTGTCCTCTTAATTATGTATTGACAAGACCCCGGGGAGTGACCTAAATTCATTGCTAACTAGTGTTTAGTCAGCCAATAGCTAAAGTGGGACATGGTGTAATGCTGCATTAAGAATAGATAAACTATGCTGCAAGTGAAACTGTTTGAAGAAATGTCCGTGGCCTTATGTGAAAGCAAGGGTGAGTTTCCTTATGTAGAAGCCACAGTAGCACATTTGACTTAGTAAACTCCTAAGTATTAACAAAATGTGCTCCTGTGCTGAAGATAATGGCCTTTAAGAACACACATGCGCCAAGGAACAGCTTGCACAAGCACACTGAAACACCGAAAAATCAGTAGAGAGGCAACAGATAGTGGGTTTATGGACTGTTAAGTGTGTTATAGTGAGAAAGACGACGGGTGCTGGAAGGGAAACTTGAACCGACACGGGGTCTTAGTGATTAGCGTGCTACCTGCTACCTCTGATAGCCGACAGAAAATGTCACCAGATGGTTGTATGCGCGCGAGTGGGATCTTTCTTTCTTTTAAAGGTTTACACTTAGCACGCTACAGTACACATCACGTGGATGTTTTCACTTAAGCTGTAAAATTACACTCACTTCTGGCTTCTTCATGGACAGAATGTTAAAAAGACTATAACAGGCCGACTATGACTAGTACCGTAATTTATCAGATAAGATTATTCATTAAATACCATAAAATTATTATTTAAAAAAAATCCTAATTCTAAACAGTCTGAAGCCAAAACATTATTGTGGATAATAAATTGGAACCAGGCAAATAAATCTATTAATTGTTTGTCCTGTTAGAGGCCAACTCAAATGTTTTAATGCATTTCTTTACAAGCGAGACCCATATTCTTTTTGATTTGAGAATGTACACTTTAACATGAACCTGTGTTCAGTGTCGATTCCCAGTCTGTCTCGCACAGATGCAACTGTTAAATCCACTACAGGACAGAGAAAGTGATGCACCTAGACTCAGGGGATTCACATTTGATACAAATGCAAACATGCTAAATCTGAATAATTTGATTCATTACGAAAAAGCAGCATTGATTCACATCGAACATTCTCAAAGTCTTCTGAAGGCTAACCACTGCTCATCTGGCTGAAGCCCAAGCAGTAAACCAGCATCCAGGACACGGAAATGGAAACTGTGGCTCTTATAAACTCCATGGGATCGCCGTGTTCCTACATGTGAAACTGTTTACCCAGCCCCATCTTAATTTATTTGAATGTGTGAGAATCTGTGTTTGTTCTATGTGACGTCGAGGATAAATAAGGTTAAATATTAATATGATTCTATCTTCATCTAAATCTTCATTGTGAGCCCCCTTTCAGGGTGTTGTCAGTTGATTGCAGTGACTCCTGGCAGCTACAAAGTGTCCTGTGCTTAAAAGTCCATGTATTGGAATATGACTTTCTTAAGTATGAAGACTGAATAAACAACGGACCTGCAGGTGTTCTCTCTAATCCACTTTGACTAACTGCCAATAAACATTGGAGACCGAGCATGCCACGAGGAACACCGCGACTAAAATCTGTCTCCATCTCAGTGAGAGAGGTCAGCGCACGTCTGCCGTGACAGCACAAGTAAATGTTTAGATTCGATTATAAAGGATGCATAACAGTCAACTGGAATAAATTCATGTTTTCCACTAGAAGTTAGGACAAAACTGAAAGTCTACATACGGTACACCAGGTACGGCGCTCCAGTGCTGTGAAGGTGTACTCCCCGTCCTGATTGACAGCAGAATTGGTGGTGGTGGTGAAACATTTCAGGCTGTGTCACGGTTCCTTCCTGCAGACCACTTTGATTTAAATCAATGCGCCTCATTTATTTTCTCTGCATTCTTTAACCTCAGCCTTTCCAACAACCGAATATCTGGGAAATGAGCCGAGTGCTCCAGTTCAAAGTCTGTTTAAAGTTACATTACGCAGACTCTTTAAAATGGTGACATCAGGCATCAGCTGTTGCTACTATGACTGAGGTCAAATACTGCTTCACATACTGCTGACCTCAATCTCAGAGGAGGCGAAGTGGGTAATGAGAGTATGACAGTATGATTTCCGCATTGTGCAAAATGCAGAGGGAATCACGTAAGTGAACAAATAAAATTGAATCAGTTAAATGCAGAATGTCGTAGACTTTGGAAATAGTGTGCAGGAAAAAGCAAACAATGTTTTGCGATGTGTTTTAGCTGCTGCAGCACTGTGTACGTGTTACCTGTTTGAGACGGGACTCAACGGAGAGCTTTCCACACACACAAACACGGACAGACAGAACAAAAAGGTCAGCTGACAAAGACGCTGAACAACTCTTGAGTTTTACCAGAGATAGAACACGTGACGACCACTTACAGTCAAAGACTCAAATCAGAAACGGAGACAAGAAGCAAACTGGCACAAGCTGCTCAATCCAGCAAAGTCTTGGGTGCATGATCATGTGTTACATCGCGCACTGATGGCTGTAAAGGCACACGTATCTATCTGCACAGGATGAAAAGAAAGATCTGTACCTTTTTGTGCTGATGTAATAACATAGCAATAAAATGAAGGGGAACAAATGATCGGACATTATGGGATTTTTTGAATTATTGAAGTACATCGTACAGAGGGTCAAATGATCTATTCAGGGGGCTGAATAATTCTGAGCCTGCTGTAGTCATTTGAAGTTGCACTTTGTGTTTGAATTTTGAGGAATCACTTAGAAACATTCACATTTTTCTTGCTTGTTTGAATTTCAAGCAGTTGATACTTTGTGCACTTTGCCAAAACACAAATTTTGCAACGGGGGATCAATCATATTGAGAGGAACTTTAAGTCTTAAGTAAATGTCACCAAGGTTTATTAAACACGTCTGTGCAGACTCTGAATGATGCTGAAATGTCTACAACCCCACAGGGGGCAACACCTGCAGTGTGCTCCACACTAATGAATAACGCAGTCACAACACATTCATTACTATGAATGTGCTTCGTCTGAGAGAATATCAGAGCTGAATGTCTGAAAGAACAGTGCATAAAGTTGTGAGGTGATGTCTAGCTCATCTGTTCAATGTCAGTTGACCTCTGGAGTCTTGTGCACAGATGGTAAAATATGACCAGGTGATGTGTGTTGTGAGTTTCAGTTCTGCACATGTTCTGAAGATGCAATAAATAAAAAAACTTGTTAATATAGGATTTGACTTTGGTTTTGCTTCACTGAAAATATATTCAAATAGAAAGAAAATAGCAGAAATACTCAAAGTGCACTAATGTCCCCGTACCAATTCAAATATCCAGCACCAGATTTCCCCAAATTTAGAAACGGTAGGTCTCTATGCCCATTCCTTCATTTTCTTTCACAACTTATTTTATTTTCCTTCAAAACAGACCAAAAGCACGGAGTATTTTGTATGGCATGTTCTCTGTAGACCTATAACCTAATAAATGGTAGACGTTATTTCTATTCAGTGTGTGTGTGTCGAGTAATCTATAGAATTTTTAGCGAAGCGTGTGTTGAGGCTTGTCATCATAGCTTGACACACAAAGACAATACTTAGTTCCCTGGCACTTTTTATTCCCATGCCAAACTGTGGCAAGACGATTTCAAAGAACAGGAACACATCTGCCTGCCTTACTGCCTTTGACCAGTAGGGGGTTTGTGAGCACATGAAGCCAGAAATGAGGCCTCGAGAAATGAACCAATTGGCTGCGAGGCTTCAAAGCTTCATCTGGCCATCACTAGGTAAAAATAAAGAGATTTAATAACAGAAACTTATCCAATAAAGCTACACCAACACTAGGAACCAAAAACCACTCCAAAACAGAGGGAGAAAGTGAACGCAGTAAAACCAGAAAACTAAGATCTAACTACACTAAAACACAGAATAAACTAGAACAGAGGAACAACCTGTGAGAAACTAATAATCACTCGTAAAGAGGAAAACGCCAGAACTAAAGACCAGGTTATAAATTAAAGACGTGACCAACTAATGCAGGCAGGGAAAAACATACCAAGGCCAGAAAAACTAAATTACTCGAATAACACCAGGGGAAAAGACAAATATTAATAATCCCACAGCGGCAGAAGCAAAGGCAAAGAGACCGAAGACGACAGACCAGAGAAGACAAAAACCACGACTAACCCAGACAGGAGGAGAGCAGGATGCAGGGGGGAGACGCCAGAAAGACACAGCAGGTTTAGGTGAGCGACGGGACCGGACGGAGCAAGGACTGGACCACAGACATTAAACGACAGAAAACAGGGCGCGCAGGCTCGGAGACGGGCATAAGCGCGAGGTATGTGCAACAATTCGGCGGGGAGTGACGGGCTACGGGAGAATATAAAGGGGCGGGATCAAATCAAGAAAAGGAGCAACAGGTGAGCGTGCTAGGGAGCGACCAGGTAAGTGGAAGCAGCTGGAAATAATTATCAGGAGCGGGCGTGATCCGGTGGGTGTGTGAGAGCGAACCGGGATGTACCAAGTGAGTGACAGAGCAGGGGCGTGGCTGACAAAGGCCGATAAAACCGAAAGAAAAACACAAACACGAGGGGAAGGCAGGTTGGTCCGGGCGGGATCGTGACACAGTCTATCTTCTCCAAATGCCTTGTTGGCAACCACCCTTCACCCGTTTACCTAAAAGCAATAAACATCTCCTTTCTTCTAGTTCTAGATTTTAAGTAAACCTTTTACCTTTGTGTATCTAAAACTGCAGTCAAGCAACGCTATTTTTAGGTCTGAAAAAGAAGCCAACAGCAATAAAATAACACAAACACATATAAAAACATATTGCAGTTGTGTTATATTAAGGATCCGAGTCGCGCCTTCCTAATAAGTTGCCTAGAAATGGAAATAAAAACAACCACCAAGCTGAAACAAACAAATTTTATTACATACTGCATGTCCTTTTTAGCATAATACAACAATTCTCAACATCAGATCGATATGGCTCTGATTTCAAAGTACATAAATCACTCAACAAAATACCCTGTCTGGACAAACAAACGATAGAAAGTGCACAAATAAAGTTGGTTCAGTTCAACTGCATCACATAACGGAGCTGCTTTTGTTGTTTTATTACAAAACAATCAAAATAAAATGCTTACAAAAGCTTACATTCAGAAACCTTTAGAGGGTCCATAATTCAAGGGCAGTTTTATGGGATAACATAATCTCCTCTGGTGCTCAGTGGTGACCCCCCTGCATCATATTAAAATGATACACATGCCCCCCCCATGCATATACATACAAATTTAAATATACACATATTTGGAACCATATTTTAGCATAGAACATAAAATACAACTTGCAATTCAACATTGTTAGAATATGGAGGTAAATTTTAATTTTGGCACATTACAAGACCACTGCAGGTTTAAAACGTTTATGTAATCCTACTCCTTACATAGTCAGACTTCACTGGGTCAATGTTTTTTTTTTTTTTATCGGCTCACTTAGCCAGTTAGCTACTGACCAGAGATTCCCATTTTAGTGACGTATGCTCAATGACAAGGAAAGTGCCATATTTCCTTGGAAAGTTCAAAATTGGTTGTAGTTCTTCAGCAATATAGCGAGTAATGTAAACAAATGGCGACAAATGAGTTGAGTATGACCTTTGTAAACCCTCAAAGCCAAGGTGTCATTCAAATCTAACAGAGAGGATCATATATTGCACTCTGGAAGGAATCCCACGTCCTTACTGCACAAAGGGGACGTCCTGGCCTGTTCAAACCATCTTGACAAACAAAAGGTTGGTATATAGATATAGTATAGTAAGTATTCAGTAATACTATGTTTATTATAACATCTTGCGTATATAACATTGATATATAGCTTATTTCAACATTATAATATGAAAGATACATATTTATAAATTGCTATGAATATAGGCAGGTGCTCCTGTTGAACGGGAACAGCGCCAGATATAACATAATAACTATTCTACAGTTACGTATTTTCCTCCAAACAAATACAAATAAATGCTTTCACACAAGGCTCACGGAGTAAACCGGTGCGAAACTCCTTAGTGAATATGAATTGAAGCCTCCCATGCACAGAGAGGTTTCAATACAGGTCGAGACTGGTTTTCAAACAGGCCAGCGTGAACGTTAAAACCTCAGCATGCATGCTAAGTGAGTAGAACAGCAATCTCTGGTGGACACGCAAAGAGTTACGTCCCGGCCTGACGTAACGGAGACTCTGTGCTCGGTTTGTGGTGCCCTATCAAGAATCAGTGAGCGCACACGAATACACTACAGTTTAAAGAGAGGCAGCGCTGAACATCAATCTGCAATAAATATGGTCAGAAATGGCCCTTCACCCACAATAAAGTAACACAACCGCTTGTTTTCGGCCTCTCAAGCCGAACACACACTTACCTCATGTATATTTGCACCAACATATATATTAGATTCACATCAGTAGTCTATCTTAGCGCAGCAGAAACACATATGCACTGTATAACACTGTAAAACAAGGAATGAACAATTCCTTCCTCCCATGGAATCTGTGTGAACCTCAATCTGTGGTGGGGCACAGCACTATGTGTTGAGATGTGAGCTAGTGAGCATGTCCCGAGGAAAACTCCAGCTTTGTTCGTCAGAAGCAAAACACACATGTAAGTTTTATGCCTCAAGCTTGACTTGCAAGCTGCCCTGACTCCTTGGTAACTTCACTGTATCTTCCACAGATGTCCCAAACCACCGATCACAACCACCAACCCCCGACAGGAACAAATACGCAACACTAACTTTACACGCAAGTAGCCTGGTTCCAAAGACATGCAGGCAATGTCCACCATCACGGATGGCTAAATCACTAACAAGGTCAACAACAAACGACGAACCTTCGTATAGCTCAACCGAATTAAGGAGCAATGTTAAGTATGTACGTGCTGTAAGAGTAAGTACGTTTTAAGCACAACGCCGGCGGCGTGCGCTTTGCGCCAATAAATCGTATTCATAACATAACTCCACGTTTGTCTATGCAAATTCACTCGACACTGGAATTGAGAAGCTCACGATACCCACAATCTGCAAGAAAAAGCAAAAACGGCGTCAAGCCACACTCTAACGCTATTACATGAGGACCGCCGGTGACACCAGAATGATCACATCGAATATCTGTAATCTACAACCCTGTTCTAACGCAGCCTCCGCGTTCCATAACATCGCAAAGTCCTCCGAAGCAGGAGATAAAAGAGGTGCTGCTCGCTCTGGTCACCTTCCCATCTCCGCTCGTTCCGCGCGGACCACGATGCAGCGGCGCCAAAACTCACGTGCACAACAGAAGTGACATTTTTAATCACCATGACGAGTGGTGCTGTGATGTCTAAAGAAAACAGGTTTTCCACCTGAAGTGTGCTGCGATGACGGTGGTTCTCCAGGTGTGATAATGCCAGCGCCGTCTGGACGGAGCACGACTTTGCCGCCACATGCAGCAGACAGTAGCAAGCATGTTTGTCTCCCTAAAGCTGCAGGGACATTAATGCCTGGACAGAGCCCTAAAGGGACCACGACTGAGCCGAAGTGGAGCTGTGACGGCCAGGGAGCTGCCTGGTTTCCAAACCGCAACCCCACGCGGACCCACTCAGAGCCCGGTGAGGTCCACGATGGCTTTGATGAAGATGGTGTCGTCGCGGATGTATGAGTTCTTGCCGTCGAGCTTGGACAGAGGACAGAAGAGGGGACATCCACTGGCGATGTTCATCTCGCTCACGGGTCTCTGGAAGGAAGAAGAAGTGACATCAGGTCGAAAGGCATCAATGATGTGCTCCCTGTTGCTCTGGTCCAGCAGCATCAGAGTCACCTGGAGGTCAGAGAAACAGATGAGATTTCACAATTCCCGTTAAATATGTGCAGATGTTAGCCTCTTAAGGAGAAGATCAGCTGCTTTTCTTTGTCAAACACTCAAAGACTTCTCATTTAGCTGCTGCATGAATTAGAAATGAAAACAAGTTACAGCCCTGACGTGAACAACATGTTAGATCCACTCTGTTTGAACCATTTCTTACACGAGCTGGGCTGTAACTCATTGTCTCACTCGTCTCTTGGCATAAAACCTGCATTATAAGTTCCTCATTTTCATAGTAGACCGTGAAGCTCAGATATGAATCTATTGAACGCAGCCGTATTCACACATTTGCATAAACTGCCACTAAAGATGATCTAAGACCGGAGAGTTGAGAGAAGTTATGCTGAGGACAAAAGGTATTTTCTGCTGCTGCTGATCTTAAAATACTGTAAATGTTTTTGGGACAAAGAAGTCATTTAATGAATAAAGGCAAAAACACTGCGAGTGTTCGGTACTTTAAAAAGTGTCTGGCTGCACACATCGACGTCTCTTTTACCTTCTGGTTAAATGGCCACTTGAGCAGGGCGTCACTCAGTCCCCTCATCACCACAAAGAACAAGGACAAATGGCTGCCGCGCCCCGTCCCATCTCCGTTCAGATAGATCCGCAGACACATCTTGTAGCCGTACTTACTGGTGTAGAAGGCTGAAAGACAAAGGAACCAAGATTCAGCTCCAGACACTGATATAACACGTGTTTTAACCCGTGGATCTTCTAGGACTTCTACACGTTCTGAACAGTATTGGACCTTCGACGACTCCTACTCGACGCTACCTGGTGAGAACATGGCAGGGGCTCGACCTGCGATGGCGTCCTGTCTCTTTTTGGCGAAATCAGAAATCCTCCAAACGAAGACGCCGTCAAAGGTAGTGGCTGACATCTCCCTCAGCCGGCCCTCCATCTCAGCCACCGTCAGGTCCTTCAGCCCCACTGTCCTCTCCAGCTGTCGCACCTGGGAAATAAACGGTCATAAAACAAAGCGATAAGCAGTTCCTGTTTGCAGTGTACAGACGCCCATCACTGAAAAGGTTTGTGATGTGGACTGTGACTCTTTTACCTTGTTACTCAGAGCCTCAATCTTGTCCTGGTCCAGTTTATGTTGGCGGTTGCTGGCCTCCAAGGTGGTGGCAAACCTCTCCACCTCTCTGTTCAGGACGCACACCACATTTTCAAACGTGCCGGATTTCACTTCGAGTTCCGTGCACCTGCGACCCAGCTCGGCCACTTTGGTCTTCTCGCTGTGGAGCTGGAGCTCCAGCGCTGCGCCGACGGAGCTGGGCAGGGGCGTGAAGGAGGTGGACACGGAGAGAGTGGGAGCCAGGGTGGGAGGTGGAGGAAGAGGAGTGGAAACGGGTGGACCAGGGGGACCGGAGCTCGAGGATGAGGAGGAGGCGGCGGCTCCCTGCACGGGAGGCCCAGAGGAAGTGGTGCTCAGCTGGGAGACTCGGGCCTCGAGCTGCCTCAGGGACTGCTGGAGCTCCACCAATTTGTGTCCGGCTAGTTCGAGTCCCTGGGGCTGCAGGCCCTCCATGCTCACTTTCATGCCCATAATGTAGTGCAGCAACAGATTGAGGTGCTCGTAGGCGTAGGCACGCTCATGGTCATGAATCTTTTCCTTCTCCACCTTCATGAAGAGAGACAACATCAGATTCTGTTCTGTACACGTGCCTCTTCTTCTCGGCTGCTTTTTAAGTCCCGTTTAATCTTCGGTGAAAAGGCGGGAAGGGGCACAAATATTGTAAATATGAACAACCAGGCTACTCACAGACATATCACATCCCACGACGTGAAATCGACACGGAGTTCTGAATTTGCTGCAGAACTTAATGTGGTCCACGTACTGAAAAAACAAACAACAAACTATTAAGGTTTTTAATACAAGCAACACATTATACAGTAGCTCACAACCAGGAGAATGCATTATGAGGATTTCATTCATTTTTTCTCCTCACACAGTCAGAAGAATCTCTGATTCAAACATTTTCACATATTTTCTTCGCCTTTAGCGTAAAAACCATTTGCGAGAGGTACAAACTGGTTCTGTGGGATCTTATCCATTTACCTTTTCTCTGGGTATTTTCTTCTTGGCACAGCCTTCACAGATCATTGGGTACTTGGGACAGATTTCATCATGTGCCTGAAAACAAGCGAGTGTTTCTTTTAACGGCGCGCACAGAGCGGCCACGATGTGCTACACAGGCAAAGACGAGACAAGCGCCTGAGCTTCAGATGGCTCGGTTCTAACCTTGATGTTTTTAAAGTGAAACGGCTCCTTGCAGTACTTGCAGTTGAGCGTTCTCTCCGGGCACTCTCGCTCGTTGTGGCGCTCTTGCTCGTTGAAGCGAATGCGTTCCTTACATGACGGGCAGGGGATGAACATGAACTCGCACTTCCCCTCGTGGTCCAGCTGTGAAAGGTCAAGCTTAAGTTGAGTTTTTATTATTAAGGAAATAAAGGCAGGGTCAAAGGTCACCTCACCTCATACTCTTTGATACTCCCAGTCCACGTGCAGCTTTCATTGATACAAACAGCTGACAGGTTTTCAACTTCTCGTCGAACTGCGTTGTCTGGAAAAGCCTGGAGCAATAAGAGAAAACGACAACCTGCTGTCACTCTGTGTGTTATAGATTATTTATCATCATTGCTTTGTCTCTGTGTGAAGCTTGAAGGCGGCTTTCACGCTTATACTCACACATCCTTGTTTCAGAATCGATGTAGGCTCCTCAAAAATATCCTCTTTAATGCAGGCATTGCATTTCTGGGGTCCGTT
Organism: Microctenopoma stevenorrisi; assembly: GCA_032270685.1. Taxonomy (NCBI): domain Eukaryota; kingdom Metazoa; phylum Chordata; class Actinopteri; order Anabantiformes; family Anabantidae; genus Microctenopoma; species Microctenopoma stevenorrisi. The sequence goes on along the minus strand of JAUMTR010000004.1, from coordinate 2,299,564 downwards.
ACTGCAACAAAACAAGAATAAACTCTACAAACAGATCAAAAGTTCAGATGTAGCTGAGCACAGAGCACACAGGCAGAGACTTGTGGGACCAGAATTGGATGCGAGCACGCCTTCCTGATTGTGCATACACTCGTCTCTGGGACTGCTCTCTCCGTTTCCTCCAGCTGTTTCGGCTCCTGAGCATTTAAGGTCACAAGACTCTGTTTGCCAACTACGCCCGACCAGCAAGCAGCTACGGGACACAGCCCACATTCAGACCAAAGAATGGCTGAACATGGCACAAAGCCTTTTTTAAATCAATTTCTCTTTGACACAAACTAAATCCATTTAAACCATTAGTTTGTTTTATCAGTGTCATAAAACAGAACAGCAAACGTTGTGAAATTTATTATCACACATTACAGTTAAATTTTTCCCACAGGCTCCAATTTGTCGTCTTTGTCTCCATCTAGTGGATAATAAGACAGTTTAAGTGCCAGCTTTTATTTTGAAAGTGGAAGGAAGAGTCTAACAGGATGGTTCTTCGCTTCCAGGTGAAACCGAAAAGGTTTCGCTCTCGGTTTGAGTTTGCAAACAGCGCAGCGCGTTACAAGTGTGAGGCTCAAACGTAGTCTCTCACACACACACACACTCTGCTAGATGCTCAAATCATCTGTAGTGCTCCCAATTTTCTGCTCTCACAAATCCCTGCACAGTCAGATGTTGACTTGCAGACCGATCACCACTTGTGTCTGGTGCTTTAATGTTGCCCCCCACCTCACAGTCCGGTTGAAGCAGTATGAGCAGAAGCGGTGTCCACACTGGGCCTGAAACGGTCGTCTTAGTATGTTGTGGCAGCAGTTGCACAGGTGCTTGTCCTCCAGCTTGTTACCCAGAATCTTCTTGGGGAAGCCGGGTTTATTGCTCTCCATGGAAGAGGGAGGGGACGGTTCCTGTGAGGCCATGGTGTCTGTTTACACGTCACACCTGGATATGAACAAATTGTCACAACGATGAAACACTTCGATGCATCAGAAGAGGTTAACTCAGAATTATCCGTATTTATCCGTAAATTACAAATATCCTCAACTACACAGACGTCTACAGACATTGCTGTAGGTAGAATTATGTTGCTGAGTGAACAGCATGACGGGTGTTTTCTGGAAGAAGAATAGACAGCTGATAACAACAGGCGCATGAGCTGTGATCTATGCAAAAGTGGGGTTTAATAATCACTGCCACAATTAATGATTGTTTTTCTGTTTCTTAGACTATAAAAGAATAAATAATATCAGTTTCTCTAATCAACAGATGTAAAAAGTTCATTTTTGTAACGTTGCTTTGCTACATTAGTTACATTTTCACTTTACATATAAATGTTTTATTCAGTTGTTGCACCTAATGACAACCAATTATGAAATAAAACATAATAATAATGATAATAATTAATAGTTTTTTAATCCCCTTAGAAATATCGGAGCCGAGTCTTGTCCATGTACATTTCGACATGGGACCAGCAGTCGAGCCTCTGTGGGGACTGAGAGTCGAACCACCAACCCTGCTCCAAGCTCCTGAGCCACAGACTTCTGCACCACAGAACTTAACAGGGACCCGACATTTGTCCTGCACGTCTGCTGGCACGTGAAGCAGGTGGCAGCTTCTGTAGTGCAGCAGCTAATGATCACCATCTTAAATAAACAGATTAATTTATTAGGTATGCCCTGAATATTTCTCTAAAGCTCAACTTGGGGACATCAAATTCCCTTTTTCCGCTCACATAAAGCCACAAACTGGCAGCAGCGAGTGCTTATTTGTGCAGCTCTGTCTGGCACCACCAGCCTTTAAACACACAGGCACAGCCGTAATACATGACTGTGTCATGTGTGCACAAGCTGCTCCTTTAAACAGCACCAGTCATGGTTGCTCTCAGCAGCAGAGCATCACACGCCAGCTGAGAGGCCCACACCCTTTGTTTACATTCCCACACTGCATCCACGCATCCCCCTGGTTGACTTTGCACAAACGGACCGATGATGACCAGGCTGCTTCTCTTTCTGTCCAGACAATGCACGCTGCCCCGGTAACGGCGCTGCCAAAGCGCACATCCATTGTCTTCCTTTCTCCATCCCTGTTGCTAAGCTATCAGCATCCATCGGTGTGAAGTGGTACCCAGCGCGCCGCCACACCCCTTTTGAAACCTGAAGCTTGCTGCCTGCAAAAGACCGTTTGCTGGAAAAGCGTCTGCAAACGCTGTTGCGATCGCGGGAGTTCGCGCTTACCTGCGTTTTCAGTCTAAACTGTCATCGCGCGCGGCGGCTGCGAAACCACCTTTCCCGGGCGCAGGTCGACGCTCGCGCAGTGTGCGGCCGAGATTAGACGCGGTGCTGCAGCCGGCTGGAGGTGTTTTCTTCAGCGTTAGCCACATAATAGAGATGTGGTCCCCGAAAGCGACGGCTGTTATTGTCCAATATCGCCATTGCACTTTCAGACTGGGTGTTACGTCATGCAGGGGGGGCTGAGCGCGGGTTGATGGGCAGACGAGGTGCGGAGGCGTGAATGTCATTGGTTCAGAATTCCGGAGTGGGCGGGCGCGTTGTGGTAAAAAGCACAACATGGTTTATACGTCGCATGATGATGGCGCTGTTTTTCTGGTCTACTACCTGGTTTTGGGAAATTCATTTACGTACACTTACGTACATTTATTTGAAAGACTTTGTTACTTTCAGATGCGCATCAACACAAAATATCAATCAACATTTTTACCACCTGAGATGTTCCAACTATTCCTATGTTTCAGTTTTACCTATTTATTGTTGTCAATTCCAAATAGAAGTAATAAAATTAATGTTAATTTTTTTTATTGCATAATCTCAGAAATCAGGCTTAAGAAGTAATTATCTCCTTTAAATGGTGAATGAATTAAACTTAAAAAGACTTAATTATGGAGCAATTCTGGAGTAGATTTCTATATTCATCTTATCAAAGTTTTAATAGAGCAGTTCTTTAGAGCATTTAATTCACTAAACAATCGAAGTGATACTTTTATATAGATTTTATATATTTACACTTTTATTTAAGTATTAATTTTGTAGTTGTATTGTTTGTTTGGATATTATGTTGTAGTTAGGAAAATGTGATGGTGGAAAAAGGACAATATTTCCCTCTGTAGTGTAGCAATCATAAAATTTAAATAGTCAAAAATAAGTATACTTCACAAAAGCATTTTTAAAACAAATAAATATTTGACTGAATAAACATTCTTTTCACAGTTTAACAGATTTTATGATTTATGTTTAGTTTGTATGTGTACGTCCCGAATATATATGACTTGTGTCCAGTACACTGTACGCAGCATCTTTTATATTATCGAATTGTGAAAGTTTATGACTTGTATTAGAAATGAATGTGCTGAGTCTAGACCACGTGTGCTCACATACAACTTAAAATATATATTTTTACAAAGCAGTGGAAGAATAAACCAGGAAGAGAAAAGATAAATAAATAAAAATGGGTCACCGTGGAGTGGGAGTGAAGAGGAGAGTGAAAAAGAGTAGCAGATAGATGAGAGAAGGACTGAGCAATGCACACACTGATGTTTATGGTGAAGAAAAGCAGGGGCAGGTGCACTCTGGTAAATATTATGCTCTCACGACTCCTGTACTGATATGAATATTTAAAATGACCCTAACAAACAAAATCAACCAATGTAAGGGTGGCGGACAGAGGCTGTGGAGCTGTAAAACGATTAAAAACCTTTAAAAAGAAGAAAATAGACAAATGTGTGATTTCATTTACTACTCTTACATGACAGAGGGGATCCAGGTCGAAAGTTCCAGTTTTTAACAAGTTAATAGGCACCACAACACAAAGAACTAACACTTACTTGCCTTAAATAGGTTAACTTAAAATAAGTTAAGTTAATCCAACTAAAGCAGAGCAAGCTAAATATTTAAAGTGTGTGGATGCATGAATGCTTTCCATTGTTATTAATAATGGGTCTGCACAACCCTGTGCCCCCCCTGTTCTTTCATCGCGGACCTGCCCCACTCACCAATGAAAAGTATTAATATTACATTTATCAAAGCAAATACACTCATACAAGACTTTTATTTCAGAACTGTGACGTAGTTACGGTGTGATATTAAAAGGCACAATCCGTGATCTAAATGTAAACAAGGGTCACCAAACAACCATAGCAGAGAAGACAAGCTTGTAATGTTCCTGAAATGAATGACCAGCCTTCCAAGCAGTCAACAGCAGCAAACTGAAAGTTACAGTGGAGACCGTTTCAGATTAGGATCTCTAGTGTGTTCACAAAATAAAGCTCTTCTCCGGTAAGCCCAAGCTGTTTGACTCTATTCATAAATCTGCTGTGACGCTCTGTCTTTGTATACCACACACAGTAAGATCAATTGGCTGTACATGAAAAATAACGTACAAATATTGTTTGCAAAGTGACCTCTGTGAATGATACCATCTAGAAAATCTCACACAAAAAGCTCGAGTTGACCTTTTATGAAATGGTTGGGAGATATTAAAATAGGACCTTTGGGCCTTACGCCATAAGAAAATTCTATGAGGGAGTGCAAAATGAAAGCTTTTATCTAAATACTACAAACATGCTCAAACATTACGTTTGACTAACATTTGCAAACGCTCTAACACAACTTCTAGTTTTAGCAGATTGATAAAACAATCCTGAGTGTAGAACAGGAAGACACTATCATTATTATTATTGCACAATTTAAATTCACAAAAAATATATACAGAAGTATTTCTGAAAATTATCAACCAACATTTGTAACAGCGTTAAAGCTTCAGACACACAAACGTAAGTCTTCTTTCAAGTCTCTTCAAGTAGTTTCCGGAGATTTCTCTGAATCTAGGATTTATAAAAAATCACAAATAAAAAATCAAAATAATAAAATACTGTTAACAATACATGCTAAAAATATTCATTAAAAGGAATGTTTCTATGTTTTTCAATATATTTTTACTCATGGATGAGAGTTAGGAGACAAGAAGAAAAACATAAAACCTTATAGCTGATAGCCTATAATATGTTACTTTTACTATACTAACAAAAACAAAATCAGCAAATACAAAAGCTGCACAGCATTTATTTAATGTTAGCATTGAGTTAGATGCTAAAATGCTAAAGATACTTGGCGTCAGCTGCAAATATTATAAACAGAGAAGATAAAGTTTTGTATCTACCCAGTAGCACCTGGACTTTCTGCTTCCTGTGCTGTTTTACTAGGCTTTATTTCATTTTTGCAGTGTTAACACACTTAACATTCAACAATTTTGGCAGCATGCTTAACAATCAGTCAATTTAACTCTGACTGATGGTAATTGAGACAATCCCCCCTCAGTTTCGTATGTCACACCCTCCTTGACTAAATGATGTGGAGTACTTCCTTTAGGCAAATCTATTCAAAACACTTAACCATAAGATCAATGTCAGAGGAAGGACAGAACTGCTATACATCAAAGAATAGATATTTCAGTACCTTCTCAAGTTTAAACAGGTTGGTTGATAGTTCTCCGTAGATCTCAGCATTCACTTCATCCTGGGACCTGGCAATTCCCGCATTTCTGCAACAACATTTACACTGATTCATTAATCCGAGTCATTTGACAACACCTGTGGCACAGAGAAGGGTGTTCTACATTCAAATACACTCGACAAAATGTAAAGCTAAGTCTTACTTATTACGAATGTGTCCTCCCATGGACACCAAGGAGTTCAATCGCTCTTCGAGAGACACGATCTTGAAAGCCATGTAACAGGATGACAATACAAGAACACCAACTCTAATAAGACACACAGGCATGTGACAGATGAGCATTCAAACACTGAGCCCCCAGAACAATGCCTAACAAACTTACATAATGAAATGAAAATGTCTTTTTCAGGCTGCTCTGGTTTCTCCGATTACTGCACAATGAATGGTTACTCACAAAAACAAATAAATCAAGAGGATGGCGTGCAACGATTTGAGCTGTGAGGATTTGCCACTGGCGTTTGGCTTGGTGGACCCTACAAATAAAAGCAAAAAAAAAAAAGACAAACACTGATTTGATGTTTTAAGAATTCTTCCTTCACTTCTAACCATCTAGACAGAAGAGTAATCAGACCCAAAAGAAGAATCTTGTTTTCTGAATGTGCAACCAAAGGTCTCTGGTCTGTTGCACGTCCAACGCTCTCTGTAGCTTCTAATTTTTCCAGATTCCTCTGCAACTTATTTTTAATAAGGGCTAAATAATAAAAACAAACATATATAAACAACATTAAAACACTGTTTTCATGCACCAGACTTTTTTTTCACTTGAGTCTAAGGTAATATAACATTTTAATGCTTCACTTTCTTAAATAAACACTTTGAGGAACACTTAGCTTTCATGATGCCAAGCTAAGCTAACAAATAGCCTGTTGTTGTTCCATATAAAATGAGCGGCATTGACTATTACAAGAGAGACTATTTGCCAAAATGCAGAGGTCAGTGGTAAATACAGTGATTACTCTCGCTTTATAACAGCTATCCCCACAAATAATCCTTCAGGGGAATACAGAAATTCCAGACTGTTAATATTATTTTCAGCCTGGGAGACCGAGTTATTAAATTACCATTTTTAAGGGCAGCTCTGTGTTTTTGGCTCGGCGTCTGGAGGTGAATGTCTGCATGAACTGAAACCTCTCCGCTCTTCACTGCACTCAGGAACGTGTCTGGGAGCCTGGTGAAGTCTGCTCCAATAAAGAGAGGGAACCAGTGAGTGTAGGTCCCTCCAACGAGCCTTTGTAATCATTAACAGAATCACGAACATACGGATCTGCAGCATGATACCTTATTACAAAAAAAAACAGGATGGACAGTATGAATGACACAAACAATGAGCTGAGGAGTTGATTCATTACTGAATAGGATCGTCACTGTTTTTGTGTCACCTGTCTTTGCTATAACAAAAGGAAAAAACCTCAATGGCTCAAATTTCACTTGGCTTCACTCCAGGCCTCTGCAGTCCTAAGGAAAACATGCGCCACAGTGAAACCAAATGCCCCAAAGCATATTTGGAGGAAAGAACAAAATGTGCAGTAGATTAAAATAACTATAAAGCAGCTTTGTAAAGACTAGAGGCTGAAGCACACACCGGACAGTTTTTCATAATCCGGAGTTTGAGACCCGGAGGAGCTGCTGCTCTCCATCATCTCCTGCCGTCTTTGCTGCACAACCCCATCGAGGTCAGAGAAGTCTCCTGCAAAGTCCTGCAGTGGACACCCAGGGAAACACACATATCACGAGAGCAAGGGCTTCCTATTGATCTATCATTGCACAATAAAAAAAAACACAGATGAACAAAGACTAAAAACATCTCACAAAACGGACGGACAGACCCCTGACTGACCAGAGGAAGTGACGATGAGCAGCTGAGCCCGAAGCTGCTTTCGCTGGGGGAAGTAATGGGGCTGCTGCACATTTTATCCACCTAGGATGACATGGTTTGCAGAGACAGATCAGACGATGAGGACATACTGGCATTCTCATTCATAAAGTCGTTATGATTAGCCTGTTAGCTAGCTGCCTTAGAAATCAAACGCACAGCAGGATCGGCATTCATTTGGTTGTGTTTCTGGACATCCTCTAATATTAACTGTAATTTCAGTTTGCTTCTTGGAATGCAAACTAAAATGCACTCATTTGAGTTTGTGGGCATGTGTGTTTAGCCGAACCAGCTGTTTGCCAGTGTTTCCAGTCTTTATGCTAACCCATGCTAACCAGCTGCTAGCTACGCGTAATCTTAAACGTGTTGGCAAACAGACGCCAGCAGTGACCGACTAATCTTTTTTTCTTCTTTTATATGTAAAACTGAGTCAAACATTGTATCTTCAAAAAAAAATAGTTGCTTAAACTGTACAACGTCGCAAAGTCATACCAAATATCCCAATTGCCTTTAAATGCGCTCCATATGTTCAATTAACTCTAATATAAATATAGAAAAAATGCAAGTGCTCACACATTCCAGACCTAAATATTTTAAATATACTGTTTTTTTATTTTCTGCTGACTAATTGTTTCATTGTACTCCTTAGACCTACTATTTACTACCATTAGAAGAAAACTATGTTGGAATAACTTACACAGCGACTTACCTCCAGATGAATGCAGATGGATTTTAGAAATTTATAGGCGGTGTTTCGAGAGAGAAATGACACAAACACATGCTGCAAAACAGTAATTTAGGATTTATTTTCATGTCAATGTCAAATGGGAATAAAAAGATCAAGCAGTCTTCTCACCTGTTCAGTTGCTGTTTCAATCACAAGGGCGTTTGGCACTAATAGTGCAGTTTTAGTTTTTTTAATAAATGTCACAGACAGCACTGGGATTGAAATCTGAAGAGGACAAAATACACTTTATTATATCTCCATTTCATATTCTCCAACTGGCGCCAAGCATTGATAATGCCTTTATTACAGTTACAACATGATACCTTGGTATCTTTGCCAAACACTTTGGAGTGGAAACAGATCCAGTTATCAGAGACGAACATTTTGCCCTGATATAAAATGTCTTTTTGCACTGCACAAGTGTAACCTGTCGGCACCAGAAGATGATTTGAAATAAAACATCTTACATTTCGTTGCTTTTCAAGTGTCACGTTTCACTTACTTTGTTTGAGTAGCTCGTCTTTGCTGATCTCCTTGAATAACTTATGATAATGGCCATTTGTCTTTGATAACTGGAAAGAAAGAAACCAAAAAATAATAACAATAAATAACAAATGCACAGAAATGATAGAAATACATGTAAAACAGAATGTGTTTATACCTGGGTCGGCTGCGATTTCTTCCTTTCAAACTTTATTTCAAAGTCACTTTGACTCGGCATTGGCGGAAACGGCGCTGCAGGCTTCAGTCTGACAAGCATAAGATCAGTGTTTATGTTTACGTAGCATGGTAACACCTGAGAAGTGCAGGTGGGAAAGCCACAGTTAAACTGTCCTGTATCTTGATAGAGCACAACCTGTATGCACGTGTGTCACCAGTGCTTATGTAATAGCTGCTTATGCAGCAACAGTCAAACATGTAAACAGCACTTTGCATGCATAGGAAATAACCATGATGTAGAAGGTAAGTAAAAATAAATGTATACTTTAATTTCCAGGAATGTTTTATGTGTAATATGGTAACTTATGATCTATATGTACATCTACATACACACTGTTTACATGAACTAAAGTCCTGTAGAGCAGATTGGCTATTTGACAATATTTATTTTCCACTTTTTATAACTTTTTGTCAAAAGGACAAGAACACGTTGCGAAACACGAAGGAGACGCGCGGAGCTTAATACTGAACCAGCCAGTATGTAAAACAAATACAGGTTTGGTTTTATTCCAGAAGCCAACAGCCACAGTACGTGTGTGGAAGCTGTCAGGTCATTGTGTGTACGGGCTGATAAATGCCCCTGCACTCATGTAATATGACTTGGTTGAGTTGTTGGTCAGCTTTGACACTGCTGCTAAACCTTGTGTCCATCACAGGTTCCTAGAGCCCATGTCTTCAAATGTCTGTGTCTACACAATAACAGTCAAAAACATAAATATATCAGACTTAAAAAATGTCTTCAGTGCTTTCATATATAAAGCATTATTTCATCTCCACATTCTGCTGATTAATGCTCAACAGTTTTCCAGGAGACAGCGTAACTCCCCTCACCTCCTGCTGGCAGGCTTCTTCTTGCTCTCCAGGTGTTCTGACCCTGTGTCCGCACTCAGCTGGAGGTCTGCAGGTGACCGCACCCGCCTCTTCGGTCTCCCCTCAACGCCATCCTCCACCTCAGACCTGGACACGTGCATTAAAGAGACATTATTGTCCGTTTTCTGAGCATTGATCACTTTAGGAAGAGGTGAGGTTGTAGACGGTTTCATCATAACACACGCACTGAATCTAACCATAAAAGCAGGCAGCAGCAGGACTGGAAGATAAATGAGATGATTTACATCTGGAATGTCTCAAACGCAAATTAACCCTTACGCGTCCCGTTCTGTGCCACGTACGCGTCACACGCATCCATTTAAATCAGCGACGCCCTTTCACTCAAATACATTGTTCCAAAGCAGGTATAATATGCATATAAGCTCGGTCCATTTGGGGCCGGAACGCCTTCTCTGAAGCTGGGAAACAAACCGGGCCTCTCCATCCTGTCCGGACTTACGTCGAGCGGTTTCCTCGGGAGTCCCTGTTGGAAAGTTGCTCTGGTGCGAGCGACGGGGTCAGAGGTCTGCCCCCCTGCTCGGTCACCACCACCATGCTTTATATCTCATGTATGTCGGCGTCGGTAAACATGGACCAGAGACGCTTCAGGAAGACTGGAAACGGAAGGTTTAGGAGGATCGGTCGATGGAGCGAGAAGGACAGAGGAGGAGCCGGGGAAAGGGGAGGGAGCAGCAGGGAGCAACTTATGGGAACAAGGAGTCTACTCAGGCTGTGGCTGGAAGTGTTTGATGGGAAGGCCGAGAGATAATAACACCGTGGAAAATATATAAATATGAATGTGCGCACGCATAATTATAAAAAACGCGCACAGGGCTGACGTTTGCGTAAAATCTTTGCGCAATCACCGTAAAAGTTCCGCAAACCTTGAGCCGCTGGTTTATGTTAAAGGAAGGAAAGAGACCGAAATAAACTATCAAAAAGTCCACGAGAAAGTCTGTCATCAATACATATTAATTCATACATGTAAACGTTGTCATATATGAATAAATGTTTAACTAAGCAACTCTCACTTTTGTATTAAATTAAATAACTGAATAGACAGTTACAGGTGTCCCCTCTGGGCCTACATCGTTTATAGTACTACTATAGTATAGTAGGTTTGTTGTTTGTTAACATCCTCCTATTTTAAATATGTTTTTGACTCGTTTAAACCATGAAGTGTTTGTGCAGAGACCTTTTTTACGGACCACGGTCACAGAACAGTGTATTTCAGAAATACCACCAGCAGGGGGCAGCAGAGTCTAAGTAATGTCTAACCCCTTCAGGTGTATTTTTTTACCTTCAGGTGAAGTTTAAGTCCTGCAGTCGATTATGAACAATTATTCAATTATTAATTTATATATTTCTACACATTTATTTGGGTATTATGTCATGTCGGGTAATTTGACTCTTACTAGAATTTCAAATAAAGATCTGGGGGATTCATTAGCATTTGGCTCATGAATTTTCCTGGAACTCTCCTAAAGTCATTGTTTTTTCTACACAGCAGACGACTGAGTGCAAACACCTGACACAACTAAAACCTGCACACGTCCCTTCTCGGGTCTCCAGGAGTCTCCATTGCAGCAAAGAATGAAGGCATCAGTGGAGGGTTTTGCAAAACACTTCAGAGTCCATTAAGTATCTAGGAGACAATGGCAGAGCCAGCACTGCGAGCGAGCAGCTAGTTAGCCAGCCATTAATCACGGCTGACAGGGAACAAGGGGTTAAAGGTGGGAAAGCTGCCACAGCCTCTTTGAGTGATTTCATCCTGCAGGCTCATTCACAGAGAGGAACTGTGAGATACAGAGAATGTGTTGCTGGTCCTAAATAAATACAATCGATTTACAGTAAGACAGAAACCGCATTTTCACAATTACAGTTCACCCGGTATAATTATATGAAAATCCAGACAACGTTGTCACACGGAGCGGTAGAGATTTACTCTTTAGCTCAGAGTTTCATGAGAAGATTGATAACACTCTGACATCTGCAGCCTAAATATGAAGCTAGAGACCGGAGACAATTAGCAGAGCTTAGCCTGCCTCAAAGCTTCAAAACCGGAGATGAATGAAATGCTTAGGTGACTTATTTTAACTTCTATAATGGGCTCACAATAAGGAAAACACAGAAGCAGAATCCAATTAGTAAACATTTTACAAATAAAATCCAATTAATTAATTTAATCAGTACACAGTGAAGGAGCTGAACATGCAGAAATGTGTCTGCAGGTAGGTGCCATGCAGCGTTTCCCTGTAAAACCTAAAATTAAATAACGTGAATTAAAACTGTATATTTTTTTTATATTATTGTCCTCTCATACTTGTAAAAGCACTCTTCTAATCCAAAATGATTTCAGCTGTTAAAGCAAAATGAAGCCCTGACAGTGTTATTTTTGTAAATTTGATTAATAACACTGCATTTATTATTGACTTTCAGATGGTTGTCATTAAATAAACTGCTCTAATTAGGGCCCATTGAGTGTTTATTACTCTATTCGTTTATGCTAAACTGCATGTTTGCAGATCCATCACTCTGAATTAAAGCCTCATGGTTGTGCCGTGAGTAAATAATCTGAAGATGTGTAACGTTAACTTTACTCTGTAGAGAACTATAGGAGGTCTATCTGTACTATTTAGGTGAAAGAGATTTAAACATGCCTGTTCCCTCCTCTCCTCGTCCTAATCCTGACGTTCTCTCGGAGCTGGTCTTATTTGTAACGAACAAATGTTGATGATGGATGATTATTAGATTAAATCAAGGATTAGCTGACGCCCACTGGCAGTATTTGTGTGTGTAGCAGAGAGTGTGACTCTTTCTGTTGCTTTTGGCTCCTGAGAAACATCTCCTTCTGTAGGCAGAGGCCCTTTCAGTGCTTGTCAGATATTCCACCGCACAAAGACAGAGAACAAGGAAGGCGAAGAGAAAGGAGGGTGCTGTGTGTGTGTGTGTGTGTGTGTAAGAGAGAGCGAGAGAGAGAGAGAGAGAGTGCAAAAATGGTACTTCTGACGGGGGAAGATTGAAGTCCTGTTAAGTGCTCTGCTTGAAAGCATGTCTGGCCTCATTAGCTGTCAGTTGTAACAATACTGAACTGGCAGCGAAGACAGGTTGGAGTCTCGTGGTCATAAATCACTTCTCGACAGCTGCCTGACAAGCTGGGAACCAGTACACAGGCACGGGCACCGTCTCCGCCTCGACACTGAACAGGCGCACGGCGGCGCACACAGAAACCTGAGAACTCGTTGCTCTCGCGCTGAAATTACCTGGAGAGGAGGTGTTTTGTCAGAGGTAAATTGCTTTCATTTCATGTGCGCCTGCCTGCATGTATGTGCACCGGTATGCAACACCACATCTCCCGTGTGTGTTTGTCCCCGGCTGTGTCCATTAGCTAAATGAGCTTTGGCTGCAGTGGCTTCTGTGGGGCAGGGGGGTAAAGAGCAAGGCCTGCGGGTCATTAATCAAGGGCCCTGACATGCAGAGCAGGAGGCCAAGGCTCCCCTACGCATACAGCTGCCGGGCCACACTCAATGCAAAGGCGACGAGTTGACCCTCATCTGCCCCCACTCCCAGCGCCTGTGGCTCTCATCCGTCCAACTTCCTCACGGTTTGTGTCAGTCATTTGTGCTGTCAGACCAGGTGGCAACTGCCACGGCTGGAGGCCCAAGAGGGTTTTAAAGTGCAAAGCCACCGAACGCTGCTGGATTCAGGCTCCAAAAATCCCGGCTCAGATTGACCGATAACCAAAAAGCTCTGCAGAAATGATATGTCAAAAATGTCTTTTCCCTGAGATGTCTTAGTCCTGATAGCGTAAACTGAGCCACGATGACGTTTGGTGGCTGCCGTGTGAGCAGTGAGTGATAGGTGTGATTGATAGTTCACTGCCTGCCGCTCTCTCCAGCTCCTGGACTCACACTGAGGTGGATTTTCTAAGCTAACGGTGATTTGTCCGTACAGACGTTTTACCGTGATGCAGGTTTACGGGCAATTCGTGCATTTCAAACGCTGCACGTGTCCTTTATCACCGGCCCAAGTGTGTAAAAGGGCCAGACTCTCTGCGTATGTGTGCTAACTCGGTTCAGGTTAGGGAGAGATCGTGGTTCCACATTTTATGTGAAGTCACCAACCGAAAAGGCTGTGAGTGCCTGAACCTCCAGCTGAACCGGGCTCAGGGCGGCGGCCGTCTGCCTCCATGGGTTTTGTGATGGGGTCCTGTACCTGCAGCTGCCTATTTCAGCAGACGTCTGCTTCCCTAAAGCGAGCGCGTTCTGCAACAACAGGGCGTCTTCATCAAGGTTGGAGGATTTTCTCACATGGACTCTGCTTCTTGCCCAACGTGATCGAGTCCAGTCCCCCAATGACCCTCAACAGGATGAGTAGTTTACACAATGTACGAACAGTTTTCTGTCTCAAGAATGAACTCTTTCATTTGTCCTTCAAACACACACACACACACACAACAAACAGCAGCTCAGTCACGTTCAGGACTCTGCAAACATACAAAAAATGTGAAAGAAAAACAGAAACAAACAAACAAAAGCGAATGTGCCATCTCATGTGCTGACGTGATGTCATCCAGACCCACAGCTGCCTGCACAACGATGAGAGCCGGTCAGGCTGCGAGACACTGGAACAGTGTTTCATCATTCGCAGCTACTAAATCATCGAGTCTAAGCACGAGACGTCTGTTGAAAGCCGATTCCTTATGCCTCTTCCAGGATTACTCGCAGAACATTCGGGGCTGTGAGGACTAATATGGCACAGCGTGGGCCGCAAACCTCACAAAGGAGGCTAATGTGTTGACACTGCAGGTCAGGTGATCTACGGCGGCATTAAGCGTGTTTTCAGCCAGTGTGGCGCTGGTGGAGGAAAAGAAAGAAGGATTCCTTTCACTACATATACACGCAGAAAAACACATTTGTGGCTGACGTTAGCATTAGCATGTAGACATCAGCGATGTGAGGACGTAACAGATGGTTTCAGTCCTATCTACTGGATATTCTGTGTTAATCCAACAGGACACACGTGAAGACATTTTTTCAATTGACAAAATAATAAAAAGTGCTATTTGTTAGTTACGACTCATTAGTTGCTTTAGTTCTGTAGCGCTTTGTTTCTCCAGCTCTCCTCTGTATCCTTGTTATGTTTGGCTTTAAGCATTCACACACACACACACACACACATCCTGTCTGCTCTAAGTTAGTGGCAGAGATCAGGTCTGCTGGTTAGACTAAACAACAGCATTTGAGCGGATTTGCTCTCCCTCATTAATCATCCTGACAGCTTGAAAAACAACATTTCCTCCTTAATGACTGTATTTGAGTAATCATGTCTGCTTATTTCCATGCAGGCATCTCATTCTGCCTCGCACTCCCTCTCTTCCTCTCTTCCCATCCTTCTTCTAACCTCCCGTGTCTGTGCCAGGGCTCCCGCACGTGCCGGCCAATTACAGCCAGCTGCATTCACGAAAAGGTTGAAAAACCATGAGAAAGGAGAAAATGTGACCATGAGGATCCAGATGCGGAAGGCGAGGACGGTGTTGCCCACCCCGCCTCCAGCATGCGGCTAACCCACCAGCTCCCACTGGCCTCCAGGCCTCCGCTAGGTCGCTGCCAAAGCACGTTTTTCCGTTAAGCACCGGGGCTGTGATGCATGAGAGCTGACAGCTGAGCGAGGAGCCCTCAGAGCACAGCCAGATCAAAACCAGCTGAGGCCGTGCACACTAGCAGAGAAACCATAATTGCGTTTGCCCTCTTGTACACCACTAAACTCCCGCTGTTGACTTTTTTTTATTTTAACATCAGACAGGGGCTTGGGACACGAGGAGAGTGAGGTGGGATTAGTGGTTCCCATTTTAGATGTACAAATACCTGCTTAAGGGTGGGCTGGTTTATTGTTAGATGTGGCGCTTTAACATACTACAGTGCTTTTCTGTAAATGAGAAAAGTGTACTTTTCTACGTTTCTCCCCAGCCTGTGGGTGGACGTAAGCGATGGGTTTATGGCGGTTTAGAAACATCCGTACAGCGCGGCTGACATCTGTGTCCTCTTTATTTTTGGACAACTTGAAAAGACGTCATCGTAGGATGATAGATGAAGTGATAAAGTTGGAGAGAAGGCAAAATGAAAGCAGAGGAGTGCATTTCTGGGAAGCGCTTCGCAATCCGTATCTCACAGACAATTCACAGAAAGCATCGAGGCAGATGTTTGTAATCCAGAACGGCACTTAATGATTTTAATGCAAGAAACTTTTGTACCATCTCTGAGCAACAGAAAAATCGAGCAGAATCATTCTTGCTTGTTCTACCAAACTGAATTCGGTCAGTTCTCGCCCCCTTTTTGTATTTAGTGTGTTTTGGGTTCAGGCTGATAGAGAGGTTAAAAGCTTGTCGTGTAATGAAGGAGCAGCTCCACAATCTGTCATCATTAATCACCGGGGCTGTCAGGCTGCACCCAGGCCTCTGCCGGACCGACCAGGCAGACAACCCTCACCTCCAAGAACAACACCCAGAGACTTTTTATATACTACGGTGAAATATATCCCGTGCACTCTGGGTTTAATTTAGAGCGCTACATAAAAAGAGCCGCGGTAACCACCGAATTTTAACGTGATGGATGAATCCAGTGACTGACCGTGGGTGGGAAGAACGGACGGTCCTCCACCCCCACCCTCAACAGCTGCTGAGTTGTTGCTGAGCAGCACAATGTAAAACTGCCTTTAAGAAGATGTGAGGAAGTTAACTTGCTACTGCTTTCTGTGCATATTTCAGCGTTTTGTTCACAGCGCCAGTCGCATATTAGACATGCCATCAGCACGCCCTCTCATTTCTTATGAATTCTCCGGACAATGATGTGCTCTGTGCACACGGGGGCTGAGGCGGGCATCACACAGACGGTACGAGGGAGCTGGCTGGGTGAAGTTCCTTTAATGTCTGGTCTGTATGATTCAGATATTTGCGTTTTGGAGTTGATGCACATGCCTGAAAACAACTTGCACATTAAAGTAAATAGAAATGAGAGGGTTGGAACAAAAATATATTGGCATATTAGAGATGAAGGACTAGCTGCTGAATTACCTAATGTTTACCCATGTTTAAGTCAAGGTTTCAGACCTTATATAATAAAGAGGATTATACAGAAAGCAGCAGAACCAGAGTCAGGGTGGGCGGCCTCTGCCTCGACCGGTTGAGTGAGGGAATTGAAAAGAACGGCGTACAACAACCATTTGCTGTTTAAAATGTTAGTTAAATGCTGTAGTCCAATTTAAACCCTAATATTTAAATAGTATGATCCAATTTTAAACAGTTTAACTCCACAAACAAAGGAAAATGCCAAATCCTCCTTTTTCCAGCCTCGCCCATGTGCTTTTATTTACACATGAATTAATATGGTCAGTCAAACATACTTTAGTCACACACTGAAAGGAATTAGCTACACATTCAGTACAGTAAAGTCCTGGTTTCGTTGGCAACAACAGGTGGGATCTCAATCCAACTCTCCTGTATCTTAGGCCTTAATAAGTTAAGTGTGCCTGTTTTCTGGGACATATCTTGTAACGTGAGACCTCCGGAGTGGGCCAACAGGATCTAGTGCCCTCCTGCCGAACCCAGACGCCACATAACAACACCTCAGACCACTGAAACAGGAGCGCTTTCTCTCGTTACAGCGGAAACAGGCTGTTTTGACTCCTGTGGGTCCCTTGTTGAAGTTGTGAGTGACCGGCGTGGGTCATCTATACTCCGCCAAGGGTGTCACAGTGTCATGTTGCAAGGAAATAGCATATTACTGCTGTCAATCGCGTGGCAGGCTTAGTAACTCGAGTGAATGTCAGGTCTTCATCTGGAACGCCTACGTCTGTGTCCTGATGCTTATCAGGACCCTACAGTACGTATAAGTCACCTCCCGACAGGCTGGACGTCTCCACATCGCAGCGTTTTTATAAAACATTTGAAAGCTTTAAATAAAGATGGTTTTGCTTTAAGGTGACAAAGCATTTAGTGCAGAACAGAGCAGAGCGAGCTGGATCCCTTCAGTCTGCTGTCGACACAGTGAAACAGCGGTGGAAGTAAAGCAAAGTCATCCATCATGTGATTCTTTCACAGTAAAAATAGCCGCTTGTACAACTACGCTCACCATTACAACAAGGCTGACATGTCTGCTGACAAAAGCACACATCTTCCTTTCACTGCCTCGCCTCCTTTTCTCTTTTATAGGCAGAGATCTGTCAGCTTGGATGACCGGTGAGGACAGTTTTTATGTTCTCAGAGAAAGCAAGCGCATTCAAAACTCCAAACGTGAGATGAATTTGTACAGTCTACAAAAGAAATGCGAGGAAAAAGAAAATTAGCATGAAGAGAGTCGCACTGAGCCGACGCTGTTTTTAATGAGGGAAAAGTCTAATTAAGGTGGAGGCCAGCAGTGGACTGACATACGTGACAAAAGAGAAAAGTTAATGCTCGTGTTGTGTAATACATACAGCTGTCCCATCATTTCTGCTTTTGTCTCATCTCTACATTGTTTTTGCAAAATGAGCATTAATATACAGAGATACAAAGATATAACGTGGCTGCTGGATGATTGTTACATCTGCTCTCATTAATATTCACAACTCCACAGTTTAAGTGCAGCCACTAGTGGGCGCTGTTGTCCACACGTACAGGGAGATGCAGCATTCGGGCTGATGGAAAACTGACTAGGTATGAAATGAAGACAGCAGAAAATACATCTTCAGTGTGATTTATTTAACAAAATATGAGCTCCCCTTGTTCCACTTTTACAAAAAATATCACATTTCAGTTTTATTGATTAGTTGTGAAAATAAAAAAAATCAGAAAGCTGAGGAGTTCAGAGAGAGAGATGTGATTTCAACATTCATTCTTGAAGAAGTGTTAAGACATAACATCTGTTATGGGGCTTCCCACACGTCTGCTCAGAGGACTGGAAAATGACAACGTGAAAGCCGGTGTCCTGGCATTAAATAAATACAACTTCTGAGAAACCAAAACAAATCCACACAAAGCGCGACGCTGTGTCAAGCTTACATGCATCTGTTGCAGGAGGAAAGCGACAGTGGCTCATGGCTGTAGCTTATTGCCATCCTTACCACATCCAGGAGCTACCACACAGCATCCAACCATCAGTTCGCCAAAAGTCATCCAAGGACAGTCATGTCTGTAGCAAAAGTATCCGAGCTGTGCAGATATGCAAGAGCCACGCGTGTTCTATGACCTGTAGGAGCCAGATGAGAAACATCAAAGTTTATATATAATGTGTAAAGAAAGGGTGAAAATGCTCTCAAGTCAAAATCCAGGACTCCCATAGTTCCACACAAGTCTGGTCCTAAGGAGGAAGAGACGCGGCGTCCAGTTGAGGACTCATTTTAAAACTTTGACAGTTTAGGAAACACACCTTTTCGGCTTTCTTGGTGGAAAATTGGACGAAGCAATGTGAAGCTAAAGCTAGCAGGTAGTAGACCTAACTTGGCTAAGGACTAAAAAAACTTCTAGCCCGGCTCTGTCCAAAGGTTGGATCTCACTACAGATGGGTCCTAATTAGCAGAGTCAGGCTAGCAGGTTGCAGTGTTTGTGCTAAGCTAAGCTAAGTCTGCTGCTGGCTGTGGTTTTACAGGAGCAAGATGTGAGAACAGTCTTCTCGTGAATCAGCACACTTCCCAAACTGTCAAACGTTTTTTCCACAAATTTGTCCGATGGTGATGTATCACTGGTAGCCCAGTGCAGATGCTGATCCAAGTCTTTGACTGTAGAGCGCGTAATGAGGGTAGTACGGGCCTGTGGTCGGCAGAGAGTGCAGCGATATGGAGGAGGGCGCAGGGGGCAGATGGACCTTGTTGTAGGGGTGGTAGCGAGCTAAACCCAGGCTTGGGGGAGCCCTGAGGGAGAGGGAGCTGGGTATGGAGCCCGGGCTGCTCTGGTGTGGGAGATGAAGGTGGCAGGAGGCGGGTCCAGAGGAGGAAACGGAAAGCAGCTTACTGTCCATTCCCACAGGCAGAGCAGTGTGCGTGCGCAGGTGAGCCAGGAGCTCATCCGACGTGGCGAAGCGTTTGTCGCACGGCCCCCCTGCTGAGACCCAGTTACAGGCGTGAGGCAGGGGGTCGTTGGGGAGCATGAAGCCGTACGCGTAGAGGGGATGGGAGAGGGAGGAGGACGCGTTTGATGAAAGGGAGCTTTGGTGGAGGGAGTGGAGCGGGTGGGAGGGATACACCAATGGAAAGCTTGATTTAAGGCCGGAGGAAGGGTCGTGGATGCAGGAGTTGCAGTTGCTGCCACCAAGATGGGGTACGCTCGGGTAGCTTAGACAGTAGGGGTCCCTGCATAAACTCTGCATGAAGGAAGGAGGGGAGGCACCAGTGAGAGGGCTGGAGCTCGGGTGCTTCGCTGGAACTCCCATACTTCCAACACCAAGGCTCGACTTTGTCGGGTCCAACCCAGGAATATACTGGGACGGGTAACCGGCATAGGCCCCCACTACAGATCCATGGTAGCCCATATTAGAAGAGGGCAGGGGGAAAAGTTGTTGGCCCGTCTTATAAGGAGAAATGGGTGTGATGTTTGCAGGGCCCAGGTTGGGCTGAGCAGAGTCCGCTTTACCTCCCTCGTGGTTGGAGCCACCGTCAGAGCTGCCGTTACTGCAGTTTGTGCTGGCTCGGACGTGGCTCGAGTTGGCGAGGTGTGGACTGTCTGAGCTGGACTTGCTCACTTCGGTGTCTTTTTTGGGATGATGGTTATTGCTGCTGCTGGTGCTGGTGGGACTGCGCTGCTCATGCGCACTTTCCCCATTCGCAGTCTGGCAGTGTGACGTGAGCTGTCCACCAGGAGACTGGCTCTGTTTGTGAGGAGGCTGCTGCTGCTGAGCGTGTCCCGGAGGAGTGCCGCTGCTCGCCCTAGAGCTGGGTGACACAGCGTGGGGTGGGTAGGACTGCTGGCCATTGGCTGAAGTTCCATTAGTGCTGGGTACTCTGAACCCAACTTTATCGCTGCTGCTGGAGCTGCTGCTGGTTACTGTGTCTCTGCGACAGTCTCCGCCGACTTTGTTGTAGGGTTTGAAGCTGGATTTGTCCTCGAGGGAGGGGCGGTGCTCTCCAAGCTTTAGGCTGGAGACAGATGACCGACTGCTGGGCTCCTTGTCCCCTTGACTGCAGGAGGAGCTCAGCTTGGAGGAGGATGGAGGGTCTGGTTTACCAATCTGAGAGCAGGTCTGTGCCAGCAGGGCCAGTGGACTCTTCTTGGCATCAAGCTGCAACAAAATATTGATTCTGATTAGTTCTTTGTAGTGTATTACACCCAGAGACATTTAGTTTCTGATTATGTTAATTAGCCTGATGATGATTTCATCAATTAATCTGTAAAATGTCAGCAAACACAGTACTTCAAAACATCGGAGGACGCCTTCAAATAGGTATCACAGAGCTACACCAATTAAATTAAGCAATTAATTGTGTATTATAATGATCAATTGAGTTGGATTTTCCAGCAAATACAGTAACAGATTCTTTAACAAGAGGATTTTTTGGGCTAAACTAAACAAGATTAGATAATTCCAGCCGATTAAAACCTGAGAATCGGTGTTTAAATAATCGTTAATAGTTAAAAAAACCCAACGTAAAACCGAAAATCATGCACGAGTTAAATTAACGACTGGTTTAAATGTCATTTAAACATTTGATTAAGTTGCTTTTACACACAATATATATATATATATATATAATTATGTAAATGAGCTTTTAATGGAGCGGTGTCACACACAGTAGGAACCAACTTTACCACACTACAATAAACTATGAAGGCAGGACATATAATAAATACCTCTATGCTCACTGGCGCGGGCGTCAACGGCTGCAAATATTCCGGGTGAAGCAAGTGTCCAGTGTGCGCCGTCAACATCTTGATGACTCTGATAGGAAGACGCCTTGCCTGTCGAAGTGGGTCCAAAGGGGTCAACAAAGAGACCACAGCACCGGGACGAGGGGGTTTACCGTGGGTCGCCTCGCTGAGCTCGATCCGCTTACTTACTGCTCCGGGAGGGAGATATTTCATTGGAGAGGGAGACGGCGCTGCGTGTCGGGACGTGCGTCACTTCGTGTTAGTCCAAAAAGATAATTATGGGGTGTTGTAATCCATGAATACGCCACTTATGTCCCACTGCACAGCTGAACGTCCCGGAATGTCCCGGAGGACGGAGAAGCCTCAGTCCCGGAGCCTCTTCATCCCCTGCTCCAGTTTTTGATGTCAGAGAAGTCCACTGTGCGATGCGCAGCGGCTAAAGCAGACACTGGCCTTTGTTTTACGTGCATGAGAAGTCAGAGTTTCGTTTCTACGTCCCCAGTGTCCCGCTGCGTGTCTCCGCTCCGGGTCTCAGCTGCGCACTGATCTGAGCAGAGGAACTTCAAAGTGAAGCGGCGGCTGCGCGTCCGCTGGGTGGCCGCGTCAGGAGCGCGCTGGGCGGGGAGGGCGCGCGTAAAGGCGGGGCCACGTCCTCCGTGTGCCAACACCCACCTTTTACTGTGACTCAGTGAGGGAATGCAGCACATTTACTGCATTATCCGTGTACTGTGCTGTTTTTTCAGGTATTTGTAGAACTCAAATATTTCCGAGTCGTTCACCAGGATGTAAAACATAAAAATGGTTATAAAAGCTATGAAGTTAGGAATAAAACTATCCAACATTACAACATATACATGGAGCTAATTATTTCAAGTACAAAGCTGCTGCGGGCACGTGTTTGGTCTTTAATAATAATTCATTATTATAGGGCGACTTCACAGGTTGAAAGGTTCATTCAGCTG
Organism: Microctenopoma stevenorrisi; assembly: GCA_032270685.1. NCBI lineage: Eukaryota > Metazoa > Chordata > Actinopteri > Anabantiformes > Anabantidae > Microctenopoma > Microctenopoma stevenorrisi. The sequence continues at coordinate 2,277,027 of JAUMTR010000004.1, read as the reverse complement.
GAAACGTCAGTTAAAAGCCAAAAGAAAACAGAACTAGACTATAGCTCTTCTAGACTTTCCTAACAATGTTGGACTGCATTGATACAATTCTGATTATTTATAAAAAGAAATCATTTACAGTTTTTGTTCTCTGTAGCCGAGGTACACTCGCTCTCTACGCCTCTGTGCTGGTAAACTTCAAATATGGTCTTTGGGAAACTAGGATTTTTGGGCCGGTTGTTGTAGTATCACAGTTTGGCCACTACAGCAAAACAGCTTCATAACCACGGGTAACATGTTACAAATCCATGTCACCCTTTAATCTGGTGTAAAAAAAAGCTTCTCATTATTTCACTGAATGTTTTAGCTGCAGAAAACAACATAAATCATGATGTTAAATCTCAAAGGTTATTCTACACGAAACCACACAGTCATGAGTATGCGGAAAGCTAGACTTTGCTCCAAATGTCAGATGGGATCATATATATAGTAATTTTAAGTCCATGAAATACAGATCTAAGGCTTGAGCATGAACTTTCACCAAACAGAGTTCACAGATGCTCTTAGTGTACTGGGATGCGGTGCATAAACCCCCTTATTAAAACTAAAAATGCTTTTTGTGAGTGTGATGATGCAAAGAACAGTCAGCGAGCGGTAGAACTAAGGCATATTGGCCACATGAGTCATTTTTCACTCTGTTGTCAACGAGCAGATGAGTACGTGGTAGGCACTAAAGTGGTTTTACTAGTCCAGATGCTTGTTTTTCATCGCCCTGTCACGGCTTAGGTTCTCCATCTGGGGGATTTCAGGTCCTCTGAGTCATAAGTCAGTCATACTCCAGAATATAGTTTTAAAGGTGCCAACTGGTCAACATCTGAACACATAGCTAAAAAACAAATCGGGTATGAGAGTCACTACAGCTCATCCCAAGGGAGCATAGTGGTGAATAACAATTATCCAGGCAAAATATTCAACAGCTAATGAGACATTTCATTCAAAACGGCAAATGTCAACCGTATGGTGGCATTTAAGGCAAAACCAGAGGACAAGGAAAAACATCCTGAATGTCTGATTTATCTGATAGATGTTGAGATGTTTCCGATGTTGAGATAAGTGAAAATTAAGTTTAAGATGGTAAATGAAGTGTCAAGGGTTAATTTTTTGATGATGAGTGTATGTTGCATGTCAACAATATTATTCTCTATCCGTGTCTCACACCTGGATTAGACCCAGTGTTTCATCTCAAACCAGGTTTTCCCTAACCCCAAAGAAAAATTGGTTCAGGAGTGGCACCAGCTCTCTGCTGGTCTAGAATAAAGAACCGTTTATGTCAGGAGCAAGGGGTGGCAAAACGGTGACCATCCATCCATCGTCCTACCCGGTTTTCCTGTAATGAGTTGTGGGGGCTCCTGAGCCGAGAATATTTTGTTGGCAGTGATTTGTGGTATGAAAACTGGATTGGATATTCCAGGAATGGTGTATGTGAAGTGGCGTGACCCGTTGTACTGAACGTGCAGGAAGCTCCTAATCGCAAAACAAACATGAAAGCAGATACAAGCAACGGAAAGATGAACGGGTCAGGTCGCATATTTCTTTTATACTTCACACTCAACTCTGAAACCGTAGTCTCAGGTTTTGAGATTTCAAGGACCTTTCTGAGGAATTTGTTTGTTTTTCCGATGACAAAACGCTAAATGAGAGACTGCAGTCAGAGAAGCTACGACACTGACGGCCCCACATCGTGTCAAGATGAATCACCGTCAAGACAATAGAGAAACTATTCACATGCTGCCGTCTTTGAAATTGATTTTCTGTAAAATGCTACTTTGAAAATTTAGCGACATCCACTCTCATTTGTATCTTAAAAAGATCAGGTATGCTTTTAATTTTGACCTGTGGATGGCCAGATCATTTGTCTCCAGGCTTTTACTCTGCATAACTGAAATCAATAGGGTACACCGCACACGTCACACTAGAGTCTATTTTCTTTTATTAATTTAGGCCATTTCTACCAGTGAAGAAAAATATGATAAAGACAGATTGCTTCTATATTAATGGTTCTATAAATCTGGAATGTTAATAACTTTATTGCATTACCGCCTTCTGACTGACTTTGCAATGAGCTAATTTTGTTAACCTAATTATGCAATGAATTGGTTAAAGTTCTTAAGAATTATGGCTGACAAGAACTATTATCAGCATCCTAAAATAGTCTGAGACTGAGGGGCTTTGGTTCTCTGAATCCTCTGCAGCCACAATTGAGTGCGAAATCATTCCTAATCCCTCATAACCTGTGGGCAAAAAGCTGCATAATGTGAATTAGCTGATGGATATTTGTCCTCTTTAATCTTCATAGGACACGGCTCACATATACAGAGAAAGGGTGATAAATTTACACTTGCATAAAAAGCTCTGTTTGCCTAAAATGTGTAGTTTATTTTAAAAAATCCTCTTTCATTGTGCGTCTATGCGTCTTGTTAATGATCTAAAATTAGCATTACGTCATTGTTTTGGAAAAAAAACCATTTGGTTAAAATAACCTGTTGCTTTAACCCTAATGGCCTAAACGGCATAACAGCCCCTCAGAGCCATCCATCAGTGTCTTATTTGTGATAAGAAGCAGAGAGTGGGAGCTCCACCTCATCAAGAAACAAGGTCACAATCTGCACCACAGAAGAGGAGACAGCACTTTGGCTCTGGGGGGAAAAAGAGAAACAGCAGGAACACTGGATCAGGTTATCAAGTGTCAGTACCATATGGTTGAATTAATAATTTAAAAATGCATTCAATTTATCAATATACTGTAGCTGCTACAAATTACAGGGAAGATTTCCAGTGCTTCTCTGGCAAATGTCTAAAATCAATGCATATTAATCTGTATCTAAAAGCCGTAGTATCTATGTTAAATCCTGCAAAAGTGGAAAGTATTTTTTTGGCATTTGAGCTTTTATAAGATAATTTGACAGAGTCAGAGACAAACAGGAAACACAAGGAGAGCGAGGCTGTGCCATGCAGCAAAGGTCCTCAAGCTGACTCGATAAAGCGTATGTAATCTACACACCACCAAATCTACACACACGCTTTAACTCCCCCACTGTCTTCTATGAAGAAAACAATAAAATCATATACTCTAAAGAGAAAAAACATCTGATTTCGGTTTTGTCATTTCAAAATATTGGACACAAAGTTTGTGATCAGCACGTGCAGACGTCCACATATGGTCCATGCACACCTTCATGTGACGCAATGAGCAGGCGAAGAGGTGGATATAATTTAGCACACTGCTATTTATATCAGAGAACAATTTTATTTCTAAAAATGGTGTGAAATGTGAAACAGAAGAGAGTCAGAGTAGGTCAAACACTGACAACAAGGGCACAATAAACAAAAGGGCTCTTCTCTTTAACTCATGACCCGCCTTGAACTTGGTCATTAGGAAGCAGTGGCACAGTTTCTACGAGCGTTTACCGTTTCCTGCTGTTGCTTAATTTGAGACGGGTTTCCTCTTGTTGCCTTGTCCTAAAAATGAAATCAAAGCGGCTGCACATAACAAAACAATGGAACCAAATGTTGTAATGACTCCCAGTACGCCGGCTTTTTGTACTGTGATAAAAGGGAACAAGTGATTAATAGTGTATTCATTTTTCTCTTTGATGCCACACTTAACAAGCCTGTGCGAAAATAAGAAGAGGTAGTCATCAATGGAAGTCTAATCAGCAGATGTGTCCTCATTGTGCCTTTTTTCAGAACGAGCTTAAACGTGTTCAACGTTCCTCAGGAGGCGGCTTCCTTGTGAAGAAGCCAGTCGACTCCTGTTACACTTGTGGAGCTTTTACATTCCGGCGTGATGCACATTGTGTTTATTAGGAAGACCTTGGAGGATTGTCTCTCAAAATCTGTAGCAATTTTAAAAACAATGGGCCTTCAATTCGACTTTCCTGACGAAAGAATTAAAAACACTCCTCAGCACATCGCTACCGTCAGCTTTAGGACAATGACATGTCCGTCTGTCCACTTTAACCTTCTATGTTCGGTGATGCCGTCCGTCTACCTGTCCAAGTTTTCAAACAGTAGACGCCTTTTCCACGCTTTCATACGCGCCGACACGAGCACAGTCTCACAGCTACACGCACATTCGCAGTAGCACGGATGCATTTTGCATGTCCTGTGGGTGGAACGATCCGGAGAGATCAGGCTGCCAGAGGACGCCAGCTTTGCAATCAGATTGTACTGTGCTGTTCAGTGAAATTTCATCTGACATCAAAGATGTTTTTTCACACCCCTCTAGACTTGGCTTTTTGTTGAGGATCTTATTCCAAAAACTCCGGGCTGCCTGCTGGCAACTGTGTACTCTCCAATAACAAGATTGGGGCATCAGAGAGGGACTCTTTTAACTGCTTTTGAGGCGATGCATGCAGTCTTGTTGTAATGCAGGTTTTTGTTGAATTAAATGTTAATCCTACCTTCTGAATATTGCTTAAATAAAGCTTATCTTGCAACATGCGTGTGTGGTTGGCCAAAACACACTGTTGTCCCATAATGATGTTTCCCACATTTTCAAATACTGACATTTCTTAGTCGTGTGGCATCGAATACCAACACTCAACGTGTAACATCTGATGACCAAAGAGCGCTATATTCATTATTTTGGTTAAAGATGCGATTGATGTCCCCAAGAAAGTCGTAGACAGACAGAAAGGAAAAGCTTTCGATGAGAATCAATATGACAAAAGACGCAATCTTAGTTTGAAGGACAGAATTTATGACTATTTGCTTCCTGTTGAAATGATGTGTACACGTCTGAAGTGCGTGTACGTTATGGATTGTCTGCTGTCAAAAAAGCAGGAGACATGTGATTAACAGCTGTAGTTACTTTACATTACTGTCAGCAAAGTCAGGTAACATTTAAAGATTAAAGATCTTTAGCATCTTAAAAAGGTTTTATTCAAAGCAACTGGACTTGTTTGGTTTCTTGACGACGTTTCACCCTCCCATTCGGGAAACGTCGTCAAGAAACCAAAGTTGCTTTGGATAAAACCTTTTTGAGATGACTATGACCTGGATGACTGAGAACCTTATATCTTTAGCATCATGTATGAGAAGTATGAAACATCTGGTTTACGTTGGGCACAAGTGCACGGAGCTAGCCAGGTTTAGCTAACTAAGCTAATGGATGGTTGCTGCCCAGATGAATAAAATGTTTTTGCCTTCTTTCCTTTACTTTGCTTGGCAGACGCTTTTATCCAAAGCGAGTTACAAGGAGCTAGCGCTGAGTGTCTGGCTCAGGGACACACCTGGTAGAAGATGGATTAGGAGTCAGACATGGTTCGAACCCACAACCTTCTGCATCCCAGTCTGACGCTTAACCTATTGAGCTACCAGGCCGCCTTACTCTGCCTTATATCGACTCCATTCTTTCAAAATAATTATTATCCAAACTGAATGACATATTTACTGCTGCCGTCACTGTAAAAACGTACGAATCATGCGGCGCCTGGAACACATCCATTAAATGCGTACAAAATGACTTTAGTGCCCATTTTTTTCTGTGGAGAAAAACGACTTTTCACTCTAGGTATTTCAGACGTCTCGTGGACATATTGTTGACTGATCCAATGAAATCGATTTAGACTGCACAGCCCCGCAGGCACTAAACAAACCTTTCCATTGCTCCCTGTAGCCTTCACGCTGCACAGTAGCTAACTAATCATTTACCATTGATTTCCCTCCCGTTTGAAACACTTCAACAGGTAAAAGTAGACGGCGAGGCGTATCACAATTTGCCAGGGCTTATAACGCTGATTTGTCCTCACGCAAAAGAGTTTATGAAAGGATAATAATAGCAACTGAGAAGAGACAGGAGATTTATAGGCCTTTAAGATCTAGCTTTGCAATATGGTTTCGCTCATGGGTTGCGTCTATTGATAATACTGCAATAGAGCTACATTTGGAATTAAAGGAAATTATCATTTTGTGACTGTCCCAGTTCATCATGAAAGGGAAGTGAGCCTTTAATAAGCTGTGCTACCAAACAAAGGTAAAAATATAGGTAAACAAATGCAGGACTAAAGCTGTAAATCAAGAATAATGTTAGGCTGCAATAAGAGCCACGCCGCCTTCATTTTACTACTACCATAATGGAAAAGCACGATCCATGAACTATTCTTAAGGCTTAAATCTGTATCTCGTGTGGGATGTAAAGATCTTCCATAAAATTAACCTGCAAAGCATTTATTTACCCAATACTTTATAGTAGAAACATGCTTCAAACCCCTAAATCTGTGATTTATATGCCTGCGGTAATGATGAGAGAGACAGCGACACGGAGGTCAGTTGCTATCACACTGGATCCCATTAATCCTGAAGCTGTCTATAAAATCAAAGAAACAGCTGTAAGAGAGCACTGAACCAAGATCTATGTCCCCCATCGATTCACCCTGTTCAATAAGTCACTTTGATAGGAAACACCGTGGGTTGTTTAAACAGAGCAGCAGTGGGAGGAAAAATGAAAGAACGCGAGAGGAAGCACTGAAGGAGACTCTTTGCTCCCTGCATGCTCCCTGCTTTGATGGCTTTATTTACTTAACCCTCAGCACAACCCTCATTCATAAACGTCAGGAATGAATCCACGCACCATTTAGGAATCCCAATGTGAGCTACACCAAACATAGGCTGTGTTCCTGCGTGCATACAGCCACATAATCACCGGTCAGCAACAACGGCTTCAAACCCAAACACGCCATTACAGAAGGAGAAATGCGTTTCAGCGTTAGTCCCACATCTGTCATCACTCGGCACACACCACACGCCTACTCTGCTTTCCCTGAAGACATGCCAGCAAAGCAGACAAAGTCTGTCATAACACTTGACTTGTGGTTTAACAGACTATGGCAACATTGGAAGGTGGTAAATGAGATTGCCTTCTTTATTTGTATTTCTGTCTTCACAAATAAATCAAACCCAGAGCATGCATGTTGCACGGTACCCCTAAATAAAACGAAACTGCCCTGCAGTTACTCTGCGTTTTCCGATGGGACAACCCTTTTTGTTTCAGAATCTGATGGACGTGAACTATGTCCCAAAGGCAAAAGGTGTCCGGTTTCAGGCTTCGTGACAGTTAAAGGAAGTTTAGCGGGATGAAGGTTTCCACATTGTTCCTGTCAGTCAAAGAGAGGACAGAGAACGCACTGTTGTCAAACCGCTGTCAGGCTTTGATGTTGTAATAGACAGGAGAGCTCACTTTAAAGGCCATAATTGTGTAAGTAAATCAACGCCCATCAGTCACGTCCCTTCAAACAAATTATCATCCCCCCCTCAGCAGTCTAATTTATTTTATGCCTCCGATTTGACTGCAGAGATCAAGAGTAAAGATGCAGTTTGTGTTTCTGCTTGGCTTCATCAGAGCACGGAGAGGATGACGAGTTATTTAAAATTAAGGCTGTATTTCATCTTCCTGTTGAGCCTGGTGATTATTTCTACGCGTTGTATTGCTAACTCTGTTGCCATGTCACGTGTTGCCATGTCATCGCAGAGCTGAAATGTAAAGAACCGTGAAATATTCCGCCGATCACCCACCACACCTCCCTTTTTTTTGTTTGTGATGACAAAGTGGTCTACTTAGAAGGTTCGATTGAAATGTCCTGGATCTAATTTATCTCTCCGGGATGAATACATGAATGTGAAGTAGTGCCATATTTCACATACACACACGCACCCTCGGATGGAATATTATTACCGCTGCCCCAGAAAGTTGCACGGGGAACCGTTTTTCACCTGAACAAGCATTATGGTGTCATGTTGAACATTACTCACCATGTGCAGAGCAGCCTGACATGCTGTGAAATATTTTCTGCACTGACCTCAGATTTCTGCTGAAGTAGGACAGTTTCCCCTCCAGCTCCAAACGTACCACGAACTTTAGAGGGTGAGATAATGTCGTGATTTTCCAGAGAATCATAAATACAGATTACTCGCGATGCCTTTGAAGTGTGGATTATTCTTTTTTCCACTGTTCACCTCCTGCTATTTCACTCCCACTCGCTCTCTGTTACTCACATCTGCATTGGATGTTGAGTTACACTTGTGTTGAGCCCATTTTACGATGCACACCGTGCAGTCGAATGCAGTCCAACACGGCAGCTCTGCTATGAATTCTACTTTTACAAGGTTACAGTTTCTCAGTTCTCGTTGAAACTGTCTGAAAAGTGATAATTCTGGTATGTTTATTTGTTGAGGTCATAGAGTGGTGGAGCCATAACGGTGTTTAAGTTTCATTCATGTAAATAGAATGGTAAAAAGCAATTGTGTCACTCTGGCATTGACCTTGTAATCAGAGACACGTCTAGAAAAAATATTCAATACAGTCTAATATTAACAAACACAATCAAAGGGAGGGGTCAAGTCCAACTCCTCAACCAAGACAGTATGTAGGAGTTGGGGTCATTTGGCGTTTGTATCTAAATCTGTTGGCTGTTAGTTGTGAATGCAGGGTTGTGCTGCAGGAGGCTGTTTTTATGGATTCAGTCAGCAAAAACCGTCTCTACTGATATCTACAAAAGGCACAACGCTTCAGGCAAATACCAATTCTAGCAAAAATCTAGGAGTTTAAATGAATCATTTGTATCAGTTAATCCATCCATTATCTGCAGCCAATCCAGAGTCCAGCTGGCATAAATTAATTACCACTAGGATTATTGGTATATACTCCTGGGAAGTAAGAGCCATATCTCCAATGGTTTTCAATTATGCTTTAATAACTCGGCCCATTTGGTTGTGAATTGAATATGAAATTGCACTTTTATTGAAGCCTCTTCAGAAACCTGCAAGATTTTCTCTTACAAAAAGTGTAACATGCGCTGATCAAATGATATTAAAATCACTCATTAAAATGGACCATGTCAGAGGAATTACGTTGTGTTGTTCTTAAACAAATGTAGCACGCAGCGGGAGATTGTATAAGTCAGACGCCTTCTCACATGGGGAGAAACTTGTCCAGGTAATATCTGGCTCACCCGAGTAATGTCAAGATATGTTCAGGGTATCCCTGCATGTCTGAAGGTAGCTATAGTTTTCATGGAGGGTCAGCAGAAAGAAATATGACTGTATGTCTCATTATTCTCTGATTTCCACTTTCGTCGCTGGTGTTGTGTTCAATCCTGCTCCCGCTGATATGATGAGCTGAGCTAGCTGTGTCTAGCTAGTGACCGCTAGCTCACTAGCTGCTCTGCAGTTGGAAAAGTCCTCACAGAGCTGCAAGAATCACTGGCTGGAAATAAAAAGCGAGGTTTTTTCTACCATCTATGTGAAATGATGCCTCCACTGATTCAACTGGAAACCATGTCACTAGAGCTAATTTTATTAGCTAGCTGTTTAAAATTACTAGTCACAGTTGCCATTTGAGCTGGAAAAAAAAAAAACATTCTGGTTGCTGGCTAGAAATGCAGAGTCTGCAAAGACGTTCGCTTTTAGGTGTTCATTTGTGGTTTTTAATTACTTCCTGCCAACATGGTGCTGTAAATTACCCACATCCAGCCGGCATAGGTTTTCAGTGTCTCGTGTATATGTGTGATATATGTGTGTGTGTGTGTGTGTGTGTGTGTGTGTGGTGTTGGCGAGATGTTACAGGGGAATGTTATGAGAAGAACGCGACGATGTGCACTTTCCTCCACTGTCGTTTATGATAAATGGCTTTCAGAGCAAGACTGAGCGTATATTATATCACCTGTAAGGTGTACTCACTGCTGAGAGCATAACTCCTCTTTTTTTTGCACCGAAACAAACTGAAGTATGGCAGTGTATATTTCTCCACTCGACACATTTACGAGGCCTCCCTGTTGTATAAACTCTGTGATTGGTATTTCAAAGCACCTTGTCAAACCGAGTACTGAGCACTGCCAGCTGCCTCAGCTAGCTCAGCAAACACTGGGAGCGTTTCAGGCAGAGAAAGTAAGACTGGGAGAGTTATTGCCTTTGCAATAGTTGAGTGCCTATTAAAAAAAACTCTCTCTGGTGACTGTAAATTTATTGTGTTTGTGCACACTGCTGTTAAAATCAAAACCATGGCCTGGCCCGGGCAGTTCATTCCACTGAACCAGTTGGGAAAAATGTGTGTGCCTTATTAAGGGAAATCCCCGATTGTTGTGAAACAGTGGCCCAACAGGCAAATCCTTTCATAAATTTTTATATAAAGAGGCTTTTTTTATGTATTAATACAGATGGATTAGATCAGTAATTTTTTTTAAATGTCAAAACTGAGGCCATGAGTAGATTTTTACACTGCAGCTCATTGTATTTCTATATATCTATTTGGACTCTATAACTCAACTTGAACTCTTTTTAACTTCCCACTCTACTACACATCAGAGAGATTTTTTACAGCTTTATTTTGTATTTTAAAAACAAATTTAAATGCACAATACGCAAAAAAAGTGGTTTCCTTTTTAAATTACAATTAAAATAATTCTGGAGTTCTTTTACAGTAGAAAACATTTTTCACTTAAAGGATCCGGGGGCAGATTTCAGCATTAACCATCACATCCTGCAAGTATCTATACTATTTTTAAGCTCTATTTCTTCATGTATAATTCATTATTCTTACATTTATAAAAAACTGTAACTAAACATGACACCTGTGATCCTCCGTATTGCACCACTCATGGTGACTTAAATGTGAAAATGTACTGTATCACTTTCCCTCTTTTTAGTTGTTCTACTAGTCAGACCTGAGCTCAATGTCTTTTGTTGTTGTAATTGTTTATTACCTTTATTATTTGATGTTATAATTTAGGAAAATTAATTATGTCATGTAGTAAATCAGAACAGGACATTAAAGTCAGCCAAGCAGATCATATAAATGCTTACAATTGTCAAATTAAGTTTTTAAATTAGGCTGCCATCCAGAGCACACAGAGGAATATTATTTTGACACACTGTCACCCTCTGGGGGAACATGGACCCTTTTGATGTGTGAACTGCCAAGGCTTGCATCGGCTGGCAGATTTTATCAGCAAACAAGATAGGCAAGCAGAGCGCAGACTAAATAAAAGGGGGGTGAATGATAAAAATGTCAGGGATTATCTTCACTTTGTGGGGTGCCGTGATGTGGTATCAAAACGGATTTGGTGGAAATGATTTGGCAGGAAAAGAGGCAACGACGCCGGGAGGGGGAAGATACAGGTTGTGCCATGTGTGCTCGCATGAGTGTCCTATTTGACTATTCAAATGGTGCATTTGCTGACATTCTCTGTCCTGACAATAATCTAATTATTGAGCCCTAAAACAAAACCTAAGCACTTGCCTCCTAATATACCAAACAAGCGCCGGTGGTTGTGTTTATGTGATATTTGACTATAATTAAAATGAGATGCGGATAAATCAAAGGCATTTTTCTGTTGATCCCTTTAATAGAAGCACCATTTGTTCCAGGAAGCTCCATCCAGGGATGTAGTCTTTTATGTCCCTACCAGCACCAGTGGTGCAGCCATTTTTCTGTCACAGTCACAAATGAGGGTGTTGCCTCTGGCACGTCAATCCACGTGGAGAGCACTGGGAAGGTATTAGGGAGCCGTTACTTCCAGCACTGGCGCTTTTAACTGGCAGTTTTAACATTCCCAGTTTGCCACCAGTTCCAGGAAATGACTTTCAGTCAGGTTAGAGCAACAGCAAAACAAATACGAGGAACTACGTTTACAGTTTGACTGACGCCAGTCAGAACCCGTGAGTTGATGCTGTTTTCATCTGTGTGAATCACAGCGAAGAGCGCAACGCATTAAAGGGATTATGTGATTATTGTTTTGCTCCTTCTGTATATCTGTGTGTGTGTGTGTGTGTGTGTGTCGCCGGAGCAGTGTCATTCCTCCTGCCGCTTCACAAATTGACCCCGCCCCCCTCTATCCGTCCATCATGCTGTCAGAAAGTCTGGCAGGAAGGATTAGACCTGTAGATGCTGAGATTTCTGCACATTTGTTTGAACACAGCTGCAGTAAGACAGACTTTACCCATGGCCCACTTTTTTTTCTCTCTCTCTCGACACAAGGCCTGAGGCGGATGGGCGGGTTTCAGATAATGTGTGCCTGTGTGTCACTCCAACCTCGTCGTCTCCGCTCGACTGAATCCTGGCTGCCTGTAGATTATCGTTGTCATCACCTGAGTGGAATACAAGTCAGTCTCATTCTGTCATGTTTGCTGTTTTGATCTTTGAAGTATGAGGCGCACACACACACACACACAGGGGCATCAGCTGAGCTGGAGCGGGTAAAGACTCGAGCCTCGTCTTTAAAGGAAAGTGGAAGCTGCGATACGAAGTGGAATTTGCAGGAGTGCATCCGTTTGTTTGTTATTCTGCTTGTCAGAGGTGGTTCGCGCTCTTCCTCTTGCTCAACCCTTAATCCTCAGGGAAAAGACAAACATGAAACAAGTCCAGACAACAGGGTTAACAAGTGAGAATAAAGCAATGAAAGCTATTGTTTAAAAGTGGAAGTACATCTTCACCTTTGGCGTGTTGAAAAGAGGATAACATATGGTGAGGCACACCTTCTGCTCACAGATGTGGAACAAAGCACAGCTTTTATTAACGGAGGCACCTGGAAAACATTTCTCTTCTGCTACGTCGCTTCAGTTTTTCAGCCGCATCACTTGAAAATGGGCGACATCGACGAATGGAACAAGAGGCGACGACAGAAACGGCACTAAATAGATACGGGGGGATGTGGAACACACTGTCTAATCGTGCTGTCGCTGATCTTTATGGTGTATGGGAGGCAGCAAAAACAAGTCGCGAACACATCTGTGAGTTGATGTGGTGGTGCTTATTAGCACATGCAGCCGGTTTGGAACATCATTAGTCATCGCGTGAATCCACCTGGCAAATCTCCAGGTCCAGCATTCATTTATCTTTAAGCACCGGTTCTGGTCTTTTACCAAATCCAGAGGGAGATATCTGACTCCATTATCGCTGCATGCTCCAGTATGATCAGCTGACAGGTGCTGACTATGTCTGTCTGCTATGTGGTGCTGAGCTGAGGAGGAAGAATGAACCCAAACGTGAACATTTGTGCACTGGACACGTTACGCATGAGCATGTTCAACAGCATATTCTAATCACTAATGTCTTTGGCCACCATTAGACGTGTGGTTTGGTCTCAGACTTTTCCTCTTGGACTCGGCCCGCCCCAGTGCCCCTCCATGCTACCCTGCTGTCCGGGCAGCGCTTCAGTAAACAAAGCTCAGGGAGCAAAATGCTTTTGAATTGGTGCGTCCCGCTGGCAGGATCTGAGCAGGCTGTTTATAGAGGGGCTTGTCAGCTGTTAGCGCTGGGATGTTGCAGCATGTGGAAACAGTGGGGAGAATCGGCCTTTGATGCCTCCCCCGCTTGGTTCTCCCTCTTTGCTCCTCTGTTTTTTCTTTGATGGAGTTCTGTGAACTGTTCGTCAGCAGCTGGAGGCCGACACATTAACACCCATGCACAGGGGAAAAGAGATGAACACACACATGCTGCACAGTCCTAAACCAGCCACACACGTTTTTCTTTTTGCCTGAAGTGGACAATGTGAGATGAGTTAGGGCCTGGCCACACCTGAAAGTGGCAAAGTGCACCGTTGTGACAGGGAGAACTCGTGCCATTAGTTGATGCTGGAGAGGATTTATGGTCTGATGGTTTGTAAAGGCAAAGACAACATCAAAAATCAGCAGCGGCAAAGGGCAACTTTTGTGTGGACTAAAGAGTGGGGCACAAACAACGAGCAGCAAGCACGCCATGTGTCTGTGGGAAAAAATATAAAGGAACCAATGAAATCTAATGTGTGTGTGTGTGTGTGTGTGTGTGTGTGTGTGTGTGTGTGTGTGTGTGTGTGTGTGTGTGTGTGTGTGTGTGTGTGAGCGTGCCCACAACAAATGTTTTTTCCCCAACTCATATTAAAATGGCACAATGAAAAACACTTGACAACCTATATAATTGTATATGAAACAATTTGGAAAAGTATTTACTAACCCACAAACAGAACACTGTCGAGTAGACGTCTATTAGGTAACACTAAGCCGACCTCCGCGTTCAGCGTAACAGACACGGACGGAAAGCGTTGTAAGCACACAGGGAACCAGGAAAAACAAGTAGCAGTACGAAACCTCCCGTTATTCTCACCTGTAGTGCTGAGCTGAAGATAAAAGGCCCTAAAGTGCTGCAGACCTGGACAGACGTGAGCTGCAGCAACCATTAGACAAAGTGTGCTGCAGCCTAATAATAATAGTCCTCGGTAGCAAAATGCTGACAACCTTAACTGCTACAGAAAAATGTGACGGCTGTCTGAGCTGAGTAACTTTGCCTCATCAACGCCCCCCCCACCCATTATCTGAGCCGCTCAAAGTATGGAACATGGAAGGAAATTTGCCAGAAAAGGAAAATTATGCCACAAATGGTGACGAGAGACATTAAAAATGTCAAACTCTGCTGTGTGTGACGAGGGAGACGAAGGACGTCCGCAGGCCGAGGTCAATACTGTTCCGTCAACAGCGTTGTTGGGTTAATTTGATATATTACAGCAAGCTGCCAGGACTTGGGCTAAGAGAGTTTCTGCAAGAATATTACTGCATGGCAACAACCAACAGCACAAGTACCCGTGCGGGTTTTATTACACTCCCAGCCTGGAACAACTTCAAACTGTGTTTTTCTTTAAGCATTTCACGGAGGACGGGCTTCACAACCTTCCCCAGTAGCGCTTTTAGCTACCTTAGCATTTTAGTTAGCTTAACGCTGGTACTGTTCAGAGTCTGTGCTCCAGCTGGGCGCGCTCAGGACCCCACCGGAAGACTTCCACGAGCTGGCCAACCAGAACGGAGGGGGGTGGAGACTCACATAAGCCATTTTCATTCTGGCTGGAGAAGGTAAAAAAAGGTAAATAAAGACATTTCCCAACATGGATTTGCACTTTGAAGTTTCACAGCGCTTCATACTGCGTCTCGAGGTGGAATCATCAAAAAGCCCGATTGCCATGACTCATCTTCCAGATATCCTGGATGGACGGTGACGTTTCCAGTTGCAGCTGAACAACATTTTTTGGTGTGTTTTCTAACTTTTCACACAGTTGTTAATCAGTCCTATGTGGATTTACTCTGACTGCAGAGAATGAAGAAATACAACAACGGATCATGACACTGATGTTCTTATTTAAGGATATTGGAGGGAAATCACTTGCACATGTACATAAATAATAAAAATTATCTAATAGATAGAGTTTCAAAGTAAAAAAAAACTGATAAATAACTTACTGAAAGTCTGCATTTCTGGGTAATAATAAGTAATGAGCTTCAGGTAACACTGCTTTGTCACATGGATTTATGGCACTTTGGAAATGAACTTTTCACCCACGGTGAAATGCAGCGAAGCTCAGCTGCACCTCCGAGCAGCTGTCCCATCTGGCAGCAGGACACAAAGCCAGCTCACGGTTCGTGTTAGAGAACCGACGTCTGAAACGACTTAGATCTGAACACGTCCGACTTTCATGATGGTCCAAAGACACAAATGTAAACCAGTGAGAAATATGGTAGTTGAGTAATAAGTCCTGCTGACTGCTCAGAACAATGTCATGCATGTTTCACTTGTTGAGCGTGATTAATGCTAAGAATGAACCGTATTTACTTAGAGACTTGAGTTTCCCCTTTTTACAGTACTACATATGTATTTGTATTACTGCACATTATTGTGATATAATATATATATTAAGCATAGACACAGAAGGACCACAAAGAGAAACAACAACCATGAGAGAAAACAACAACAAAGGCAAAGAAGATCAAAACAACTATAGAGACACGAAATGACCCCAGACAGATCAAAAACAAGTGCAGAGAGAAAGAATACCTGCAGCCGACACAACGCGTGACGACTACAGCGACAGGAACAAACGGACAATAAACTGATTTTTTCTTTTTTACTTAGACGTTCAATAAATACATTCGCGTACAGTCCCATCACTGACAATGATCTCATCCGTCAACGCAACAAGTGCGCTGGTGGGGAGAGAAATCTTCAGCTTCAGCGCTCATAAAACCAACCGAATCAGACAGTGCAGAGGAAGATGAGACGACGGGAGGGAGCTGGCTAAATCATTAGGACAGCACTGTACCAGGCGAACCCCTTGAAGCTTTGTGTGATGAGAGCACAGCTTAACACCTGACAGAGAGAGAGACAGATGATTTACTCCAGATTATGGAACAGCAGACCCATTGTTCTCTCATCTTTCTCCCTCTTTTCTCTCACCCCATTTATCCCCCTCAGTGTATCATTGATGCCATTCATGCCCCTGAAATGCTACGCTGTTGTGATTATCATCTCCTCCGTCCTTTTGTTTCTCCACCCGCTTTTTTTTCCTCCCGCTAACCCCAAGCGTTCCCGGGGCACTGGAGGCTCTCCTCTTAAGTTCTTCTTTCCGCTCAGATTAAGTGTGACAGATTGGCAAAAGGAGCACATGACAGGAGTTCAGATGGCAGACAAGAATAAGATCAGACATGTGATGCGATATTAAGAGGTCACAAGAGCTGACGCGCGCACACACACTCACACACAGACCTCGCTTTCCACACACTGATTTCAACCATATGATCCACAGCCACATTATCAAAGCACACACCCTCCCATACATGCTGTCACGGAGATCTTATCTCTGTTTTATCACAACAGAAAGGGAGCAAGAGAGTGCACGAACCGTCAGCGGCGAGGGGCTGAAATCCAAAGTGAAGGGCTGACGTTTGCTATAACAGCCATAATTTGATTAGACTTGGGTGACATTCTTTCACACAACTCAGACGGGAGAGCAGCATCTGCTACTGCCAAACGCATTAACTTCTGTGAACTCAGAAGACAGGAAGAGTGAAGTATTGTTTGAATTTACTCCCTTTCCATTTGGTCAAACAACAGGCATTTTAATGGCTTCAAGACACTCGTGACAGCTCTGCAAAAGATTTATAATGCTTAAGAATTGTGAACACATGTAGCTGAAGCGGGACAGATCATATCACCGGGAGGAGATAGATGGGCAACGAGAAGCTCTAATAATCGATATATAGGGAGGTTTCTGCATGCTGAGATAACAACGAAACACCAGCTTTAATGTTTGATGAACTGCCGCTCTTGTTTCCTATTTTGCCGTCTTTAAATAGATGAAAATGCAAACAGAGGACAGTGGAGGCTGAAGGACGGGGAGGAAAAATGGCCCCGGCAGGAGGGTCCAGCAGGAAATTCAATAAAACCTCTTCAAAAACCTGGCCCTGACGTTGAAAAATAGTGAAATTATAAAATACAGCAGGGTAACGAAAGAGAGGAGTTATTGTATTTGGCACAGAAACGGGAAGAGAGAGCCCAGGGCCGCCACGTCAAATGAGGCGTCACTGACGGAGGGAGTTAAGCCTTGTGGTGATTAAATATAGCCCTCAAGCCTACTGCTGGCTGCCAGGCAGGCAGACAGCAGACATGTTTGTGCACAGGCAGCAAAATGAACAAAGAGTCAGGGAGGGAAAGCCTCATCGGAGACTTTTCAGCAGAGGTGATATCGAGACGGAGATAGAGGGAAAAACGATTCAGTTGTGTGTGTGAAGTTAAAAAGAAGTTCATAGAGAAAACAGACCCGAGGGGGGATTTCTCAGACTGCAAGAGTCACCTACGTCACTTCAAGGTAATCAGTGCCTCTGCTGAGATTAATCATAAAATAACATCACAGGGTAATTTAGGTGAAAAGGAAGTGGAATGTGATTTCTTTTAATGTAAATGTAACCTGACAGTCCCGTTTCCTAAAGTCATTCAGAGAATCTTGACTATGACCAGGACTAAGTGTCTTTTACACTGAAGCCATTTTTTTCTCCATTGTCCAATTCAGACCTTCTGTACCGAGACACAATATAGTGTTGGTCAACATGCTGCTGTCAAACTGCTCCAGCAAACTAAAATAACGAAGTAAACCGAGCAGGTGTGCTGCCTCTAAAAGCTAACCTCACATTAACCATAAACTATGAAGATTTTCCATATTTTCATTAAATTCTCGGAGCGCTGAGCGCCCACCTGGCCAACGTTAAAACAAACATGTGGCTTTAAACTTTAAAATGTTTAAAAAGGCAGCGTGATGGATCCTCTTATAGAGAAAAACGTCAAACCCAGACCGGTGTTACTGTGCTGTGAAAATATCCCAGACATACGTCTCAAACATGTAAAATCTGGCCTCCACAGCAGCCGCCGGTCACATGAGACACCAGCAGCTCCACATTGTCACCATCAATCTCCTCTCCTCTTTCAACTTGCCTTTCTCAACGTGTCTGTCTGTCTCTCTTCTGCCGTTTCTCTCTGGCTCACACTCGCCCTGTTGAGGGGTTACTGGATACTGTGTCAGAGTCTCTAAACTCCACCTGACAGGGTGTCGCTTCAAGCAACGCAGCTAATGTTACAGCGCGGCTCAGGAGCCAGACGGAGGGGGGGGGGCTGTAAATAATGAAAGCTCACATTTGGGGTTTGACATTAAAGATGACATCTTACTTATTTTCTTTCTCCTTTCATCGCTTCTCACATCTCTTGATATTAGAAGAGCTGGCGGGGTGCAACTTTCTGCACACAACGCTAATGGCAGACTTCTCAGGGAAGAGGCGGGAAAGGTGGCGGAAACAGAATGAGACAAGCATGCACTGTTGTACACGAAATCTGCTACAACACCAGTTTTGGTTTGTAGCTCAGAGCTAAAGTGTGACACTGACACACTGTGTGTGTGTGTGTGTGTGTGTGTGTGTTTGACAAATCCTGGAGAGTGACGGAAAGCAAGAGGACTGGGGAAGGAGAAGCCTTTTGTGCTTTGCACGAGAGCTTCTTTCATCACAAGTCTCTCATCAAAGCTTTTCAAATACATTTCATCCTCCTCGCCTCTTTGATTCCTGCCTCGGAATTTCAGTCGATAACCTTTGAAGCGGAGCTCCGCGGTGAGGACGGCGAGAGGAACGTCTCTCTGTCAGCACCATTGTGCCGTGAAAGGTATTAGGCGATCCAGCATTTTAGAGATTCCTGTAGCATAATTAACGGACAGTCCTCTTATCTGCTGGAGTATAAAGATGGAGGCCATGCTTGGCGGCACTGTCAGATTCTCTCTGGTACCGAACCATGAGCCTCATTGTCACACCCTAAACTGAACATGCCCCAACTGCGGCCCGTCTCTCAACTCAAGGAAGGCTTCACACGATGAGCCAAGGCCACTCTCACACCTCAGGAGAAGAGGGAATAAGGCACTGTACCATCTACTGTATTAATCACGTCTATGCTGGAGACCTGCCTGTAACAATGTGAAAATGACACTGCAACATGAACGTTTCCTTCAGTATTTATTAGCTACAGTCGCCGTCAGGTTGGATACCATTATCAGGTCGTCCAACATAAACGCCAACAAAGGTTGTTTGTCCCTACCCCCGCAAAATAGTAATGATGGAAAGTATTTTTAGACACTACGGTGTGGAAACGCCATTGTTTGGGCTAAATCTGGGCACAGAAGCAGCTGATTGTTGATCAGGATTGTGAATGGCGTTGGACCAGAAGCCTTCTTTGTTTTTGTGAGTGTCCACACTCGAATACGATCTGTCTCCACTGCCACCCCTACAAACCAACACCACCATAAAAGACTGCCACCTCACCCGTCTCTGGGGAAACCATGGAGAAGCGGACCCACCTTTTTAAACCTCACACCTATTTGTCTGTGACCAGCAGCCAGGTGAAGAGGCGGCTGGAGCAGGCTGCAGGACCTGATGGAGTCAACCCCAGAGTCCTGAAGGCCTGTGCTGATCAGCGCTGTGGGACCCTCCAGCACCTCTTCCACCTTAGCCTGAGAGCGGAGCTGGTGCTGGGGCTTTGGAAAGCCTCATGTCCGGTGCCAGTGCCCAAAAGTTCCTCTCCTCTCAGCTCACATGTGATGAAACTGCTACTGAAACACTGACGTTTACCATCTGTAAACTGGACCATCTATTTCTCAGTATATAAAATATAACCAGCATTTCTGTGTAGATGCATTTTTTCCTGTGCTAATCTTTATTATCTTCTTCTATTCTGATCTGTAATATTACTTTATCAAGAAAATCCCCTTTGGGGATCAATAAAGTATCAATGCACTTTATATCTGCTTAAATATATTTTAACACAGCGATTAGCCAGGGTCTAATTCAACTGCGCTAAGCAATGCATGTCTGGAAATGCCCTTAGTCTCCTTTTATCTTATTTTACCTCACCTAAGCAAACACAAAATGAGCACATGCTGAAGGGGGTAAGCAAGAACAGGCCAGTCCTGAATAACGATGTTTTTAAAATGTGGCTGGCCTTCTCATCTCAGCGCCTGTCATCCAAATTAAACGGGACCTTGATCTAAATCGAGCAGTGGACCTCGTGCACTGCTCTTTCTCAAGCAGCTTATGCTTTTCAGGACAGATCGCGATAAACTGCAGTTTATAAAAGCTGTTGTAAATCATTCACACTGCAACGGGACGCTGCGACAAAGGATCAGTTAACACAGTTTATTACAGTTCTTTGAGTTGGTCAGAGGTGGGATGCAGGCCAAGAGGCCTCGCCACCAGTCAGCAGGTGTTGCCTTAGTGCAAATAAACCAGCTG
Organism: Microctenopoma stevenorrisi; assembly: GCA_032270685.1. NCBI lineage: Eukaryota > Metazoa > Chordata > Actinopteri > Anabantiformes > Anabantidae > Microctenopoma > Microctenopoma stevenorrisi. Next base: position 2,256,432 of record JAUMTR010000004.1, on the reverse strand, counting down.
TGTTAGCTAATGCAGATACCCAAGCAGCATCAACACAAGGAACGGAGAGAACAAACACAGGCCTTCAGCTCCTCCCTGTCTTTCCTTTTATATGTTGTTTTAAAGCTCAATAAAACCAACATGAGCTGCAAGAATTAGCATATGATAATTAACATTTGATAAAGACTGTAATCTGGACAGAAGATGGAGATCGACATTTGAAGAAAAGCCAGGCCAACGAGAGAACCACATTTCTTTACTAGATGAGATACCGAGCCATAATTTTCACTTGAAAGCTGCCGTTAAACTACATGAAGTTTCAAACCACCTGTCATCTAATTGCAAAGCGTGGAACAAACCTTTCAAGGCACAAACAGCACGTTAATCTGTATCTCTCTGATCTTACCGCCTGCCTGTCAGTCGAAGGGTTGGGCTGCAAAACAACATACTGTAGGTATAATTCAGCATGACAGCCTTCTGGTGCTAGCTGAGGTAAGGAGTTCACTGAAAGAACAAATGCAGCATGTGTGAAATAGAGAAGCAGCAGCAGTTAATTTCACTATACGTGCAGCACATTCAGTATGTGTAGTGGTACAGCTTTACTGAAGAAAGAATCTAAGAGTTCGGCAGTTTGCGAAACACAGGAGCGATTGTTGCGAGACTTGGGCACGGAGAGGTCAAGTAACTGTAGCACAAGCAGATCTATTCAACGCCTTGAAAAATCAAGTGTGGCTATCAAACAAAACTTCTTTTATTGGGATCTCAGCCCATTACACTGAACATACTGTCTCTTATTCCACGTACTGACACTAAGAGAATGTCTCTTGACAAGGGTGAAGTGGACTAAAGCGGAGATTGACCCCGGGGCTGAAGCGGGGAGCTGTGGGGCTCCGAAAAGACTGTGGATGCATGACAGACGATGAGGAAGAAAGAAAGAACAGAGTGAAGCCGCAAACGGTACGGGTGTGATAATGGATTCCCACATTAGGTCAGTCAAGGTCTGATGAGAAATGGGATATGGCAGCAGCTTGGCATGGGAAGTAGACAATCTGGTTTGAAGCGAGGCAGTGAGCGCGCCGGTGACTCTGTGCTTGATGGCAGGCGCTTGGGGCTTGTGCTGGGGATTTTGGAGACTTCCCCAGGTCACAGCGCAGAGTGGAAACACATGGTTTTAATGCGTCTCCTACGCTCAGAGTGTGCTGATGGCCACACTTTACTCACTTGTGAAATGAAAATCCCAACATTTCACAATTTCCAGCCCTTACAGTTCACAGCACCCAGATCCTGGCTGTGTGCAGTCTGGTTTCCTGTAACACCGGCCGAGAGCCTCTGGGGTTAAAAACCATAATTTACCTGAGAGGGACACGAAGGCAGCAACAACCACAGAACCTTTATGGAGAGTTTCAGAGCAGCAGGGCAGGGTGTCGTGGAGGGGTCGTGCTTTAATCATTCAGACCAGAGGAGGGAACACAGGAACAAACACACACACACACACACACACACACACACACACTACGTGAAGTGTGATAATTTCACAAGGGGCAAGACTAGAAACATTTTGATGGTGGGTCAGAAACGACTGCAAATAGTCGCGAACACTTAACGATGACATCAAAACAGCTGAACAGAGGAAAAGAGATGAAACGTCTTTAAGAATCTCCGTCAAGTCCAACGCTTACAAAGAGGCAGCAACACTTTCAGGCCAAGCAGCGCAGATTCTCCGAGCTGTGGCTCTCAAAGTTTACCCATCTTTACCCTATTTATGCTTCAGTTCTTTTCCTAAGTTCGTTTTCAAGGACAGTTTGTTTGAACTTACAATGCAAAGATGGAGCAGAGATCATGATTCACAACCGCACGTGCACTAACGAGTGCACATGTTCACACACTAAGCCAAACACGTTTAAACACAGTAGAGAATGAGATCCAGGTGCGTGCAGGAGATTTCATTTTCTTTTGCTCCCTGCAGGGTCTTTGGGGAGTTGAAAAGGTGAATACACAACTCGGAGCACACACACTTTGAGACTTGAGCAAATAAAGGGCGACCTTTGACTCTGTTTGTTGGTCTAGACCCGGGCGTGAACCTCCAGCTCCAGGGCATGCTGAGAGTTTAACCAGGGGGAAAAGGTCAGTGAGACGAGCAGCAGTGTGACAGGGAGGTGACAGAGGGGTTAAACAGGGGTAACGGAGATGCACAGCTCACTGTTAGCGAGTTACAGTAGTTAATGATGGTTAACATGGCTATCTCATCAAAACGTGCACCGCTTGCTATAAAAGTTAAGGGTCACTAAAACTCTGCGATGTTACTGACTGAACAGACGTCCATGACATTTACACTGAAATACCTGCATGTGTCTGCGGGTGGTCTGCAGACTGGTGCGCGCCTCTCAAAACATGGCAGGTTGTGGTTGCATCGATTTTGCGATGCAGCCCAGCTCTCTCAGCTGTTGATGGTTAATTTGTGTTAGAGAACTGCAACGTTGGGGGGGTGACTGAGGCTCAGTTGGTTGGATAGTCCTCAAAGAAAACAACGGCTGGTCCCCCCATTCCTGGCCACATCTTGTCGTGCCACTGGACCAACTTCCCTCTCCTCTGTACACTAACCCCAACCGGTCGAGGCAGATGGCCGCCCACCCTGAGCCTGGTTCTGCTGGAGGTTTTCTTACTCTTAGAGGGAGTTTTTCCTCTCCACTGTTTCCTAGTGCTTGGTCAAGTGGGACTGATGGGTTTTCTGCATTATTTTGTTTATATATACACTCATATTTTTGCAAAGTCCTAAACCTCGCTATGTAAAGTGCCCTGAAATGACTTCGTTATGATTTGTAAGATGAACATAATAAACATCATACGTCCTAAACTTCATCTAGTAATAATATTATATTGTCATTGTGAACATGTCAGTGTGCTAGCTTTAGCAATAGCTGGAAACAGTGTCACCTCCCACTAACGTACATTTCAGACCAGGATTTCTATTCTCTTAATAGAAATACAGATTAAGTTTAGGTTTTGCTCCAGTGAATCTGCAGCTATCGCTGCCTGACTCATGGAGTCAGTCTGCATGAGTCGGGTCAATACTCCGAACAAGGTTTTCACATCGCACGCCTATAAATCCCCTTTATGACGGATTAGAGAAAGCAATGGCTTTTCCACTCGTTTACCCATAAACACAGCGACGTGCTCAGCTGGTCTGTGCTTCTCCTTAGATCACGGAAAGGGTGAGCTGATGTTTACAGCTGTCACAGAGCAGCAGTGAAAACGTCTCGTACTGGCTCTGGAGTAGCAGAACCACAGAGCAATAAGAAAATAGAGCTGCTCTGTAATGGAAAGGCACAACAGCTGTGTGATATGATTTAGATCTGTTGCGAGAAATAACAAGAATTTTTTTTTTTTTTGGGGGGGGGGGGTGTATTTCCTGCTGCACTTTGAAGAGATATTTCCCACGCCACGTTTTTATAAGTTTGTGTCTCATATATTTAGGATTAGCAATAACAGAGAGGAAATGAGCAACAAGGTAAAAAAAATTGAGTCAGGAAAGGCGAGTGGCTGACAGAGAACAGGTTAGAGAAGGAGGCAGGCGAGCCGTCAGACCTGATGTAGGCGTTTTTTCTTGACAGCTGTAATTCTCCAGCCTACAGAATTTCATCAACAGCAGTTGCATTTAAGCTGTGCCGCGGGGCAGCGGCCCTTTCAAGTCTCCGTGCTCTGACAGGTAGATTTATTAGTTCTGAAATTTGTACAGATCACACGTCACTCATGGCAGGCTGTCAGCATGTCAAAGGGGCCTTCTGGCTTTTTTGAAGGTGGATCTGCCCGGAAGAATTTCACCTCCCTCCCTCTCTCCCTCTTTCCTTAAGTTTGTCATATCCACCCGTTTTAAACAGTGGAATGTAAATGACAGGGAGGAGATTGAAAGCTGCCATCTGTCTTTTTCAAAGTGAAGACCAACTTTGGAGATTAGCTGTGCTGACGAGAGAGAGCAAGGAGTTTGATCAGTGAGAAAAATCTTAATGAAAACATATGGCAAACTTGATCAAACTTACTTCTAACCTTTATATGAAACTGCTTGCGCCAGTTTTTAGGGGTTTCTGTACAACTGGAAATGTACGTAGTACAAATACTACGAACAGCTTAGGTGATCAGTTTGGATTTTGTTAAATTAAATTAAAATGTTGACCTGATGGTGGCACTAGACAAAAATCAAGAAATTATGCTCCTAGAAATTCACCTTGTGGGGAACGTCCACATCTAATTTCACGGCAATCCATCAAGACCACCAGGTTTCCTTGTGATGTTGTTCTGAGTTCTTTTATCCAGCTTCAGTATTCAAAACTACCAACTGTGTGTCTCTACTAGCGCAACGTTGCCGGTCATATTATCAGCAGAATTATGGCTGAATTTAGAAATGGGACAGAGTGAAAAAAAATAATAAAATCACAAGCAACAGTTAGAACAATGAAAGAGCAAGATCGAGAGGGAGAGAAAGCACTCTGGAGTCTGTTTTTCAGTTCCACATCTGGCCCTGATATTTCAGAGTTAATTAGTCATGCAGGGGTTGTGTGTAGATAAATTTATCATCCCGCGGTGCACAAACCATTTGAGAAATGAAAGGAAGTAAGGAGATATACACAGTCCGAGCTCCTTCATAAATCACTGGCCCAGATTAAAAACAGACGCGGCTGCGATGAGAGGGAGGGATCCGAATTGAGGCTGGCCCTGGACTGTCTCACACAACAGCCACACGTCCATGAAAGTCAGCCAAACCAATCCATGAACGGTTAAAACAGTAATAAAGTACGGTTTTTGAAATCTATAGCCAAAAGTGGAATGATTATATATCCATTGTTTTTCTTCAAATGCTTGGAACAAAAATTTAACATAAAAAAGAGAAAAAAATTTAAAAGGCCAGATGATTGTATAAAGGCTTAAAGTAGCAACAGATAATATTTAGTTTAATGTACAATAATCTATGTACAAACTGTAGAAAATTAGTTCAAATATAGCTAGCTAAAAGCTTAAATAGGTAAAGTTAGCTAAGGTCACTAATTAATAATAAAAGATAACGTAGCTAGCTAACGGTTAGCAAATAACAATAGAATGACAATAGTTAGCAAAAGTTAGCTCAGTTAATTAGGATCAATGAATTTAACTTTTAACTTTCTTAAAGTTATAGTTTATAATATAAAATATTTTTTACAAACATTCGGAAATGCTTGAGGTTTTTTTCCTAGTTCCATGGTGGGATTTCTACCCTTACCGTCATAACTTAGGGAAGGTGTTAAATATTGACACAGGCAAACAAACTTGGCGACGGATGCTTCGCTTCGTAAACGCATGGTGGCCGCACATCTGCTCTCTATCTTCACACTGTCTCAGTCAGTGGAGGAGAGGAGTGGCGACAAGAGCAGTTAGGTTAATACATATATATTTACTAATTGATGTGTGAATTAAGTTCAGTATTTATACATTTAATGACACATTTAAATAGTTATTTAAATGCTCATTATATAGTTTTTTTTTCGGCCTTTCAGTAACACAGATACCACATGAGTATGTAACTATACATGTATGTATAGCTGTGTGGTCATCATTCACGGCCCTTTATTTTATTGTTTTATATCTATTTATTTATTTACTTATTTATTTATTTCAGTTACAGA
>JAUMTR010000004.1:2203633-2248949 GCA_032270685.1 Microctenopoma stevenorrisi | reverse complement strand
CCCTACCCAGAACAGAGCGATGGAGTCCCCCGGACGGAGGTCGAGCAGCCGCTGTGCCGAGGCCCCAGGAGGCCATGGCGGCAAGCCCGCAGGCCCCCCCGGTAGTCGGCCGGGGCCCAGCAAAGCCAGGAGGGCCAGGCCCTGCCAAACCGCTGCCGGGAGTGAGCTCATTGTATTTAACGTATTGTGTCTCTCTCCATACATTTTGAGTGTCTGTGGCCATACTTTTGGTCTCCTTCAGTTCTGACAGGGCTCTGTTTGTGACCTGAGGCACTCCTCTCGCCAACTTTCTTTCCACGCGCTGTCCTGGAGGAACAAGAGCGGACACACAAGGCAGCCTATAGCCATCTAACCAGGAAGCACTAAATCACAGATGAAACGGCGTGGCGGAAGCGGTAAATCACACATTACAAAGAGCCCGGTGAAAGCTTGGGAACAGTGGTCCACCATGACATCGTCCCTCCGTAGTCAGCCTTTAAAGCTGGCTCGGGCAGGAAGCAGTCATTCCCATTTCCTGTCTGCGCCGCTCAGGGGACAACAGCACAACTGAGGTGTGAAGAGGATCACTTTATTTTTTTTACGTTTGGATTTATTCTTCCTCCCAAGGACATGTGAATCTATTGTGATTGCGTTCATGACGGTTTTGTCTGAGCTGACGATACGATAGTAAGAATGTGAACTCTGACTGTGATAAAGCTGTTGTCGTGGAAACACAGATAATGGGTTTGTTGGTGTCAGGGTGAGTTTGGCTGAAAGTTAAGACAAAGGACTTTTCGGAACTATAAACGCCTCTCTTACTGTGTGCGTCCGTGCAGTGTTTTCCTCACCAGGCCTAGTACAAAATAACACACTGCAGTTGAAGACTAATTCTCCTCCACTGTTTCAGCGTAGTGAGAATTGCGGTGGATATCATGAGGCAGCATGCTGCACCAGACCACTGTGATGATGATGATGCTCATTTGGGTGCGTTTGATTTGTCACATTTCGGGGATGCAGTTAGTAAATGTGAACCCCATTAGCCCCGGCTCAGCAGTCTTGTTAGCAGCAGCACCTTCTGCAATAATTTACAACCCCTTCATCTCAACAGAATGTGTTTCTTGTAGAGTGTAATGGAAGTTATCCATTTTGCCTGTCAGCACTGGAAAACACTTTGTTTTCTGTACAAATTGTGTTTGGAGGGAATATGCTGGCTGCAGAGGAGACTAAGAGGGGAAGAAGGAGACGCTGCTGTTGATTTTTTAAAGGTACACCAAGTCTGAACAGGATTATATGTGCGTGGATTTTAAAATGCAATATATCTGGAGAAAGAAACTCACCTAAAAACCCAGAGAATAAGATTCAGGTTCACATCCAAAACTCGGCACACAAATATGCGTTAGTACTGTGAGTGCACAAACTGTGCGTTCAAATTGTACGAGATTTGATTACACTTAGTAATTCGTTCTGTTCGGTTCATTTAAATTCAGTTTATTTGTATCGCAACAAAAGTTAATCTGTTCGAGGGCAACCGGTAAACAAGAGGTGAGCCTCAGAATTCACCTTCACTGACTTCACCTAGTGATGATTTTCTTTTCTTCATCTTTCTTTTCTTTGGTTTGGCGTGAAACAACAACAAACCCAGTTGGTCCATACGTTCCTCAGATATTTTGGTAGAGAGCGAGAATTGTACAGTCGGTCTAATCAGAGCTTTTTCGCTGAAAACAGCTGCTTGTTGCTGCTAAAAATTAATCAATCAGACTGCAGGACAGAAATGATGCTAAAAGATGCTAAAACACGCCATAACATTACATTATACATCATGATTTAATCCAGTTGAGAATAAAATAATTGCTTAGCGCAGCTCTAAGTATTTAAGTACACATGTACATGACCACCAGTGACAGTAGATAGCTCACACGTATGCACATCAGTAGAGCGTATCATTACTTCATCCACATCCACCAAGCTAGTATTTTTCCTCTGCATGTTAATCTGATGTTCTGGGCAGTGTAGTAGATTTTAAAAGTGTTCATACTCACAAACTGGATATTAAGCTTGTGTTTATTTTTTAATTCTTAGTTTATTCTTGTGTTTATCTGGGAACATAGTCATTTAGCACGAGGGATAGCGGTAAGGACGTTAGCGCCCACAGCGGACAGCAGCTGCGCTCTGTCTGAAGAGCTGTTTTTAAAAAATGATCACGCTTTTCTCTTTTTCCACCCTTATGATACATTAGTATGGAGACTGGGATGGGTGCATACAGTAAATTATGCATTATATATTTTTATAATAAAGGGCTAGAAAAGATTATATTTCATCTGTGACTATGATTCACGATCACACAATTAGGCAATATTTGTTTACGGGATAAACAAACTGCTGACTCTACGTCTGTTCCTTTTATTTAAAGCTTTTAAAGCTAACTTTATGTTTTGCCCAACTTTCAAACCCAAGCGCACCCCAAAAACAACAATCCATCATTCATCCTCTCCCATTTATCTGCACCCTCCTCCTACTCCTCGCATCCACCCACTCTCCCTCATTCCTCTTCTACTGTAGCTCCCACAGCCCCAACAGTCCCATCCATAAATCCTGGGACAGCAGCGCTTTAATGGATAATTAATTGATGCTGCTGCAGCACTGTAATAAGACAATAAATTACGACACGAGCTGGTGTGCTGTGTCAGTGTGTGTTGCTAATGGCCCTTCAGCGCTGGGGCAGGAGGCTAATAAATTAGACAGGTATTAACTGTTGTGTGCTAAGTAGCCCTTCACTGCTGGCTGCCATGAGAGGTGTGGAGGGGGTGGGGTGAGGATGCAAGAGGGGAAATGTTAAGTTTAGCTGAAATTAAAGTTTATTTTTGTTATTTATAGTTAGATATAAGTATGCACCAACGGCATGCACTACATTGGTATTTTGCAGAGGCTGCGATTTATTTACTGGAATTTCAACTTTGCACAAAAAGATTAGTAATATATGTTTTATTGATTTCAATTGCGTACACTTGGTGCACAGCTTCACGCATAGCCCCAAACACAGCCCTACAGTTATGCCAGTGAATAATGGCTGTGAGGTGCTGCAAACATTGGATTTTTACAAAGTCAAACTGCCATTAAAACAAGAAAAACAAGAAAGAAAGAAACAATTTTAGCTTCCAGTACAAGAAAAGTCTCATTACGGCTCGCACATGTGATGTAAAGGAAGTTGTCGTGTAACCTGCCTTGTTTCGTCATTGGTGTGAGGATGGTGTCAACACAGTCGGTTTGAGCACATACGTAACTTACCCCGTTACAGGGTAATGCACCGTGTTTAAGGAACTGCTCCCTGCTCTGGAGAGTTTTGTTAGCCCAGTCGTTACGTCACGAGTCGCTGTTTTTGGGTACAGGTCACCTGAGCAGCTGCTACCAGCCAGAGAGACTCCAACACATCTAAGTCTGCTGCTACTTTCCAGCATGCCCCTTACACTAATAAAAAATGACTGCAGCAAATACCTGAGAGGGAACTATGGAAGCTGAATCTCTCCTGACCCGCCGTCTTTCTGCCTTTCCGACCTCGCTAAAAGGGTCAAACGCCCGCATCACCGTGTGAGAATCGCATATGAGTAACCAGGCTATGTTCCGTGCAAACATTAGCCTTTGATACAAGACACTGTAGATCAAATTCATAAAACAGATAATAACGGTGCAGACGTGTCCTCAACTCGTGTCACGTAGTCACTGAGTGGGTAGGTGTAACAAATTATTGTGATGTCACTGGTTTAATGTGTAAAGGCGGCTAATTCAGACACTACCCTGAGGTTCACTGGCCCGGTCGGTGAGCACGTGATGCTGAGGTTGTTGGTCTAAAATAAAATTTAACTAGTCTCCTCTTCTAAAAGAAAGGAAAAGTACACACAAAAAATAAGCACAGCATTATTTATATATTTTTCTAATTATCAGAGGGGCGTGGTCTCAGTGAAACTCTGATCGCGTCGAGTCAAAAGGATTGTGCTGCTTCCTAAAGAGGGAAAAAAACAAATCTCCCGCTTGGAAATGTGGAATTTCAGTGGATAGCCTCTAATCTCATTTGAATGGTTGTCTGATTAGGAGGTAAGAAGGATTAGGGTGTGAGCACAGACATGTGGTGTGTTGCATGTATCCACGCCACATGTACATGCATATTAGGAAAATTAGTAATACAGGGGAAACAAAAGGGGAAAAAAGTGCATTAGAAGTGAGCAGAGGAAGAAAAATGGCTGCTCAGTTACGTCGTTCTAATTAAATATGCTGCAAATCTCTCATCTCCTAATGTAAGCGCTAACGAGCAGGGCTTAGTGGCAGTTATGTAGATAAAAGCGCTTTCTGATTGATTCCAATGGCCCATTGAAGTTTGTTTGACTCCACCTTATTGATCACTCCCCGCTGGTTGAAAACTGCTAATTAATAATGATAATAAAAGTGCCACAGCTCATTAAAGTCAACCACACGAGGCTGAGCTCGAGTTCTTCCTCCCTCTCCGGTGCTTTCACTTCTTCGTTCGGTTTGTACAGTTTCAGTTTTTCAAAAGGCTCCAATTTAATGTCAAATCTGGGGCAGTTTATTACTCGACATCAGCAACACCAAATGTAATATTAATCCTACACTACAGCACTATTACAGTTAGTTTGTACTAATTCACTGTGGTGCTGTTTCCTTGTTTAGATTTTTAATGAGAGACATTCCCTGTTTTCTGCTTCTACTTTAAAGATTCACCTAAATTACGTTGAACTAAGCTTTATTAATATTTAACCGTGCTCGTTTAGTTTTTTATTTGGCCCAGCTCTGGCTTTACTGCTTCCAGCACATGAACATTGTAGGTGAATAAAGTTTTATATCATGGAAAACATGGTGTATTTACCATTTCAGTTAAACAGGGATATATTATATTATATTATTATACATAATTCTGTATGTGACATCATCATGCCTGTTGTTCTCTTTCCTCTTCCCACTAACCCCAACCGCTCGAGGCAGATGGACGCCCACCCTGAGCCTGGAGTCTTTCCTCTCCGTGTTGCGGTGTCCTTGGACAAGACACCAATACATTTGCCGCTACACAAACGAAATTGAATTTAATTGAAGTGAACCTCGCTCTCTGTGAAAGAATCTGATCCTACAGCTCAACGTTTCAAAGTGACTTCACACACACTCAGTTCACGCAGCGGTAGCAGCAAAGCAGCGGCAGCGGTGACTGTGGATGATGATAAAGCTGTTTGACTGAGTCACAGGCAGCTCTGCAGAGGAGTGGAGTCCTTAATTTATTATCAGTAGACACGACTGACACAACCAAAAGACGGAGTACCCAGTGCTGAGTTCTTGCAGCCTGGGACCTGGAACATTCCTCCGTATTTTTCACCGGCTGTCAGGTCGTCTAATAAAGCAGGGCAAAACGGAGGGACAGTGCAGGAGCTGAGGGTGGATGAAGTATCTAGCACTGATGTAATATGGCTTATAAATCTAATTTAATTACCCAGTGTGGGGACAGGCTGTAGAAGCCGTGAGTGGATTTATTGTGTCTTAACTTGGCATCTTAACGACTTTGTGCTTTTAATATCATTACCCTGTAATTTATTCTCATGCGTGCACGTACACACTCGCGCCGCGTAGCCACAGTCGTCCAACACCCACAGTGCAGTCATAATCTTTTTAAGCAGGCAGCTTTACAGATCATAGGACCCCTGAGCCGTGACAGCTATTGATCCATTTACTCCCACTTTGACTCTTCGCATCCGTCCCCACTGCATGTCATCAAGGTGATACCGCTCACACGGGACGCGCGGTTACATCTCATCACTGCCATAAGCTCCACATGCAGAGGGCGGGTTAAGCTGTGGGTTACTGCACCAATTTATCTGTTCATTCATCATAAACACTTTAACGTCCCTGACGGTGCTAATGCTGTTACTCTATACTCGTGCCTCCACAAAACTTCATTCATTCACGCTCATATAATGTAGTGATCCAGGCACTTTCAATCTCTCCTCAAACACAAATCCATACGTCTTTTTCAACGGACGCCGTAGCACTCTTTGTTCTTCCTCCACCTCTATTCTCCGTCATTGTTTCTTTCCATTCTTTAATCTCATTTCATCTGTTTCCTCCGTTCTACCACTGTTCCCCACTGGCCGTCCCACGCCCACCAGTTCAGCCTGTCGGCTTAAATCAGAAAGACAGAATGTGGAAAAACGAAGAAGGAATTAAGAAGAGATAGTAAATGAGGGATGGGAGAATGAAGGCAGCTTCACTCCTCCACTCTCTGCCTCCCACCATGTTAAGCAAATAGTTTCCAGAGGCCCCTGTTCCACATTAGCTTAGCTTGCTATTCAGCTGAGCCATCGACTTAATGCAATCCCCTAAATGCCTGCCGCATGGCCTCACTGACAGTGACGTATTTGTTTTGCGCACCGCGCTAAAGATTTGATTAATGCCTCTGCTTTTGGGTCCTGTAATTGGACGCGACTGTGCTGGCAAACAGTCACAAAGTCGTTGCTGCCTGCCGTTGTTTGGCGCGGTGTTAGGAATCCGACGAAGCGAAGAGCTTAATTCAACTGTACTCACCGACGGCAACTTTGATGATGACCAATCTGTGACGGACCATTTGTTGCACATTTAATTGACTGATTTGCACACATGATGTGGTGTGTGTGTGTGTGTGTGTGTTGCATAAGAGTAATACTCACGCAGTGAAGTGTGTTTTTGTGCTGTTGCATTAGCTGTGATCATCTTTGGAGACTTCAAGGCTCCATAAATGACCCGTTATGAATTTATTTGTGAGGTTTTACACACTTTGTCCCCCCTGCATTTATAAATCAGAGTTGAGCTGAATTTCACTGCTACTTTTCGACAGGAGCTCCGTGTCCCTCTTTCCCTCGCTCTCCCTGCTGCTGTGTGATCACTGAGGTTAAGACCGATGGTAGAGGCTAAGGACTGGAGACGTGCTCTCCCACCGCCCCTGACCTGACCCCGACTGTTCACATATGGTTAAAGGCATCAGAGGAGAGGTCAAGAAGGGAAACACTGACCCATATCAAAGCCAAACCGCAAAGGAAAAAAAAAGGAGACAAAGAAATGAAATAACTGAAGATCACAGACGACTGGTCCAAAATAGTCTCATTTGTCCTCAGTATAAAGCGTCTAATTTTTCTTTTTTTCCACACAGTGGTAAACATATTTCCCTGCCACGTTTTAAAAATACTCTGCTAATGCTCTTATGTAGTTAAAGTGCAAAGATAGATCACATGTGACTCGATTTATGAGCTTCTATCTTAGGCCACGAGTCTCAGATGGGACTTTGTTTGTACAATTATGTTGTTTGCTTTTGGTCTCTGGGGACGCTGTTTGTTTAGTTTTAATTGTGGGGAAATATATCTCTGTTTTGCAGCTTCTCTAACTTTTCGCCACTGACGCACTCAACAGAAAACAAGCGCGAACAGCGCAGCATCCTCATTCTTTGCAGCGTGGCTTCGTCTCCTCACATGTTGTTGTGTGTGAGGTTATTAGAGCACTAATGATTTATACAGAACCTGGCATTCGCTCTAACCACAATGCACATCCTCTCATCATTAAGACAACAGCTCTGGCAGCACCGCCTGCATTCATCGGGTGTAACCAGACTATTAGACGACCTAAGTAAAGTAAGTCCATGAACGTGAAGAGGCCAGTTAGCATCACTAGGGATTCACATGCCTTTTCATTGTGTTATTTTTCTACACAAATATTGTGTAGTGGCTGCGTTTGCATAAAGCTGCTGTGGTCCAATAATGTTCCATCAACTATAAATCACGTGACTACTTGTGAATAAAAAGTTTCAGTTTTTGTAGGAGCCTAGATCCGGTTTGTGGAGTGATATGATTAAGTTCATTATGAAAACTGTAAAGTTCATAATTCACTTGTACGTATGTTGTATTGAAATGGTCATTTAGATATTAAGAATAAGAGCAGTAGGTAGGATTTTTTCTTTTATTTTGACAGTCTGGCAGAGACAGGAAGTTAGGCGAGAGTGGAGTGGCGCCACGCAGTTGTTTGACCTCTCTGCATCTTTTTTGATTTTTTTTTACATATTTTTCAGCAAGATGTTGTGATGTTAAGTCCACAACGGTCAGTGTTAGTAGTTAAGTACTTACATTTAGTTTAGTTGAATACATAACCAATGTCCTTAGTTTGACATAAATAGTGGAAAATAACAACTAAGGACACTGACAGATTAAAAAACCCTAAATGTTTGGTATTACTTTTTCTCTTTGAAGTAAATACAAATAAATGTCAGAGGATTCTGTATTTCTCAAGCTATTTTATTCTTAGTAGGGTTGAAAGGTCTGTACCAGCACTAAATGTCTCCATTACGAGCCATGATCATGTAGCATGGATCAGCAGCTCTGAAAGGTGACGCAGGGCTGGAAAAAAACACACCGAAAAGAAACATCCTCCAGCGAAAACATGAGGGAAGCCACTCCCCGACCTGCCCGGCGGCCGTGGTCAGCGTGCGGCCTGCTGTCAAAACACGGCGTCCATGGCAGCGCAGAGGTCAGGGCTGGGCGAAGAGGAACTGGCACTCCTCACCCTCGCTGGATGGGAGAGAAAAGTGGGAGGTTTGTGAGTGACAGAACCCAGAGAGAGAGAGTCTATCAGTCACAGAGTGGCCGGCCTTGGCCGCAGACACACACACACACACACACACAGGGGAAGGACAACGTGGTCGCTCCACCGCCAGCGAAGTGTTTCTGTACAGAGAGCGGAAAATTTAAAAAGGTCACAGGAATGTTTGCTTCTTTTCCCTCCGCCACACACACACACACACACACACACGGAAACAGAGAGAGTGACAGAGGTGAGGAAGTATCGAGGCTCTTCACTAAACTCTGTGTTTATCTAATAAGAAGAATTAATTCATACTCTTAACAGTCACGTGTGAGTGCACAAAGTTAACTCTTTCTCCACTAAGCCGTAACCAAGTGCTGTGAGCGGCTAAACGCAACCATCAAAACGTTTAATCAAGCTGTTGTACTGACACATGTCCTTGTTCATTTCATTCTAACTGTTTACATGAGTGTATTCGGAGTTTAGTTATGAACTTAGTCATCTGGAAACCAGTGCTATCAACGTAAACACTTCCACTGAAGCACAGCGACGAGGCTGATGCCGAGACGGAGTCAACAAGCTCTGCAGCTGGCGATCAAACAACAACAACAACAACAACGTTTAAAAAAAAAAAACGATGACTGTGAGCTGTTCTTTTTTATCCACTCACAGCACCAGACGTGCCTCAGACTCAGGTACTCATCACACTGATAACAGCCAAGTACAAAGTACAATATTTAAGATGGAAACACACACACACACGTCAGAAATGCAGGGTTACGTGCTGGAGTTACTTCCTGGCTCTGTTCCAACGAGCAAACGCGCCCCAGATGACCACAATGAAAAAATAGATTGTTGAAATAAGCTGCAGGACATGTGTATTTTCTGTTCATATGTGGATTTCTGTGTGTGTGTGTGTGTGTGTTTCACTGTGTGATTACACTCGTGTGTGTGTGTGCGCGCGCTACCAAGTGATTTATGGGGCCTGTCTTCCTCTGCCAGCAGTTTGTCTCCTCTAGCATGGAGGATGAATGGCCCGCTGTCAGCCCCGCCTCAACCTCTCCTACTGGCTCTCTCTCTCTCAAATTACCTTTCTTCTTCTCCGTCCTCCTCTTCTCTTTATCTTATCTCCCCACATGCTCTTCCTCTCCGTGCACCTTGTCATTCTTGCTTCCTTTTCCCCCAGACCCAGCCTCTCGTCTGTTGCATAGTTGATTTAGTCCTTATTTCCTTTGTTTCCTGACCCCGTCCCTTCTCTCAAAGCACAGCGGGCTCTGCTCCACACTGATCTCTGATTTCAGGGACACCTCTTTACATATCTCTGTGTACATCTCTCATTTTCTCATCCCGTCTCATGTTTCACGGGCCACATGTTGAGTTTGCTTTAAGCTGACACAGCACAGAGCAAATTAACACGAATCCTGAAGGACAATTACTCTCTGTTCCTGCATTACTTCACTCTAGCACATGGTTCAAAATGTATTTTTGTTCAAAGTTGAGGCCTAAAGCTATAAATCCACATAAAGTATCTGATGTAATCACCAACAGCGCAGTAATAAAATCTATTTTCTAGTTTATTTAATTAATTGCACATTTGTTAGACATTCGCACAAACACAAAACAACGACGAGTTCTTCATCCTGTACCCCCGTGTCGTAGAAGGACTGTATGAAAAGATTTTCTATGCAACTAACACACGGGAAACCTCGAGTGAGGTCGTATTCGTTTGTCACTGAAGTACTGTAGGTATGTCTGACAAATCTGTTTGTGTGTATGTTGTCATTAAATAGGAAAATCTGAATCCTCATAGACTCTTCTTAGTAGCTGAAGTAAAATCGATCCAGTTTCATCCTGGAAAAATCAACCACCACTGATGCTTGCTAACGTTCTGCTCATCTCTGTCCTTAAACTCAACATCATCACTGCCCCGAGCATCCTGCAGCCGTTAGAGGAATTCTATCGCACTTTGTTGCCACCGTCAGATACAACCTACATCCAGGCCGGATGAAGATGCCGTTGCACATGAAGCGGTTTAGTAACTCGACTCCCAAGTTTATCACAGTATATATAACAGTCTATAAAGTATGAAATGCTGAAGCTTGTATAGTTCATCACGACGCTTAACAATGCACTGGAAGCAGATTCACGCCGTGCAGCCGCAGCAACGTGGCGTCACAAGGAATATCTGAAAGATTCATAGGCGCGCACACAGTTTATGGTTTTATTAATAAACAAAGCTGACAGATTCAGTTGGAGCTTTTTACAGTTCAACTGAGAAAAAGGGTTCAAGTGCCAAACATAAAATGTCCAAGAACTGGGTTTTGTTAACCTGCCTTTCCCTTCTGTTCGTCTAAGACGGGAAAGTTTAATTGCAAAGTTTAACATCTTATTTCGCATATGCACTCGTGCAACACAGTAAAAAAGTGATACGATCGAACTGTGTAAGGAATGAACTGGTGCCAGAGCATGAGTGTGAGCCTCCGACAGCCTCCGCATGTAGCACTGTACATCTTCAGTAACAGTAGCAGCTGCAATACGACGAAAGGTCAAAGAATAATGTCTCCCACCGTCATTAATTGTGCTGTCGTTATCATAATTTAACATCCCGCTCACCCCCATCCATCTTTATCACTGCCTTTGCTGCGCGGCCATTAATCAGTCGGAAGAAGGAGGGAGAGAGGGAGAAAAGCGTCAGGACAGACGAATCAAAATCAAAAAGTTACCACTCTATCAATCCCATTTCCGCCACGTTAGAGAGGAAGCACTTTTTCTTCCGCTCCTCTGCCTCCCTTCAGTGCTCAGCCTGTCTTTGTGCTCGCGGTAGATATACAGTGACCTGGTAGCAATCCGGGCCTCGGCTGCAGAGCACAGGCCGTATTGATCAGCGGCTGATTTATTGCAAGTTACCACTGATTATTGGCCCATTAATCAGTCTAGGATTACCCTATCAATAAAACTGCTTACGTTAGTAAAGTGCTTGGCAGGGTGCAGGGAAGGGCAATGCATGTCCAGGCCCCAGTGACACACCGCCTCTATTTCAGCTCGAAGAATATCTATTTAAAGAGAGATGATTTTCAGCATATTGTCTGAAGGCTTCTACCGGCTCATGAGGAAGAACGCGGTGCCTCTGTGGAGACAATATGTGGAGCGAATGATTGTTCGTACAGTGAATTAGATTCACCGTGTTGACAGAAACAAAAAGTTCCTAATATATTCACTAACAAGAAGAAGAATCCACGTTATTGTCATTTTTGTTACATGAAATGTGTTCTTCTGTATTTGACCCATCCCCCCTTGGGGGGGCAGTGAGCAGCCACAGGCGGCGCTCGGGGAGCTAGCGCTGGGTGTCTCGCTCAGACACACCTGGTACGGGGGATGGGCTGGGTGACGCAGCTGGGAATCGATCCTGCCATCTCTGCATCCCAGACTAAACCACTGAGCTACCAGGCCGCCTCGTAGAATGAGTACAGTTAGTACAATGTCTTACAAGAGCGAGATGTGTGCTGCTCACGCCTCAAACCAAACCCTTCGCCACTACAGTATCAACAAATCCCAAAGAGTCGATGCCATGAGTGTAATTCACAGCCCTAAACTTCTTCCTTAAATTAGTAGGCGAATAAAAAAAATACTGCCGCTGTCGGCCTGCCACCAGTTTTACAGCGTGCCATAAAGCAGGAGGCCGGGGGAATCTGTGGTGTTGTTTAACCCCCACCAGTGGCCACAACCACTACCTGGAACATGACTTTTACAACAGCTAGCAAATTGAGAATAGTGATTTTCCTATAAAAGCCCTCAAGAACTGGGAAGCCAGCATCCAGAGAGTTTAATGGGAAGGTTTGATGGCCATCCCCATCAAACAGACCGGCTTCCCTGCCAAACCCCGCTCGCTCTTTTTATTTGTGAGCGTGTTCGAGTAACTGATTAAACATCCCAGAACCTCGTGGACGTGCTGCCAGTGGTCCCCTCGCTGCCGGTCATAAAACCCGTCTTGACAGCGGCCTCGTAAAGCAGACATAATGCTGCCGTAAACATGTCACGACACCTGTCATAAACATTAATGACTGTTTATGAATGAGGATGTTAAATTGGAGGGCTCTGGCGCTTCTTCTCCTTTTTTTTATTATGTTCTGGAAACTGTTCAGCAGGTTGCGACTGGAGAAACACAAAGCTGGTTATGATCCAAACTCTGGCAGGCGACTCAAAACAAACCCTGTGCTCAGCAGGGAAAGTCAGAGCGAAGTCATCGCGTCTAGAACTGAGCTGTTGTTTTCTGATTTCAGTCTGTAATTAATAATCATAAGGCTAATTCCCGCTAATCTTTCCCATCTCTCTTGTCACTAAATATTGAAAGTTTATATAAAACACGCCAAATATTTCCTAACCATCATCATAGTTTCTGCCGGGCTGTTTCGCTGGGTCAAACAGGTTTGCATAACAAAGCGTCAGGCAGCATGTGTGCAGCTGATGGAAGCATGTAACTGCGAAATCAGAGGCTTGGCGCCCAGCGCGCCGCAGAGGAACAGATAGCTGTAATCCCATTTTCCCACCAGGCGGTCCAGCATGCCTGTCTTCGGTACTTAGAGATAAACATCACCGCGCACTCTGCGTGACCTGGCACACACCTGCTGAGACATGCTCTATCATAAACACACACACACGCGCAGGTGCAAAAACAGCACAGACTGCTTCGTGCACTTTGTCAAAGTATGAATTATGGTATATGGCGTGACAGTTTGCATTTAAGTGATGTCAGCAGATCCAGTGAGGCTCTGTGGAACAGATGTATGTGAGCTTTATATACTTTGTGTGCTATGCTGTCAGACATCCCTGAGGGGACAATCTAAGACAAATGTGTTGGTAATTTACAAGTGTGCTTAAATACCCATTATTCTTTCCTTTGCAAGCTCTCTCAGGAACTGCAGCGCTCATTTATCATCAGCTACACAGAGGCAGACACACTCATAAATGCAGGAAGAAAGATGGGAGGCATCGCCAGGCCTGTCGCTGTTGGGACTGCGTCAGCGTGGAAGCTTTAAAAGGATCTTTTTCAGTTTGATTTTTGTGTGATTTCCGTAGTTTTAGGAATCATTGTCACCGGTTATAATGTCACTGTTCTCACATTAAAAAATAAAAAAGCACAACAGCTTTGCTGCGGCAAAAACCTGATGCTGTGAGAGAAGACAAAACCTAAATGTTAATGTTACAGTGGCGTCTGTCAATGACGAGTCGGACGTTTGAAGAAATGAGATTGTGATGACTTGAGAATTGGGTCAGAAACTGGTATGTAGCAGCCCATAGCTACCAATTATATACAGACATGTAGCACCGAGCAAAGGTTCTAGAAACACAAAGGGTGTTTTCTTAGCTGCTGTTCCTCCCGTTCCCGAGCAGGTTTTTTACTAACTGGGCTACAGAAGGATAAACTTTACAGAGACCACGTTCAGTGTTTGTCTTCAACCTAAAGAAGTTGTTGTTCTTTTAGAGTTGTGTGCACAAAATAAAGGGATTATAATATCTATGGTCATGCTAACATTTGCGAAACAACAAATCTAATTGTGGCCTGATCTAAGGACGTTTGCACGCATGCTCACTTCCACTCTGCTCTACAGCCGAACAGGCCCGCTCCGTTGTTTTCTGAGCCGCTGCAGAAGTAAAATGAAATGTACTGTATGACAACGTGACAGTGCGGCAACACCAAACACTCGCTGGCACATCAATCAGCACAGCGTGGAGGAATGACGCCGCGTGCAGCAAGGGTACAGTAAATCTCACAGTGACGGTTTAATCCGGAGTTTTACAGGAAGAGAGGGAAATCAATTTCCCAAGTGAGCCTCAGCAAAGGTATGCTAATACCACAGAGGGCAGGAAACGCACAGGGGTGGGGAGGTTGTTTTCTCTGGGGCCTCACACCTTTCACGCTGTTTAGAGAGATTACATTCCAAAAATGCCACCGAAGAGGCAGACAGGATAATCAATCACGTGAGTACACAACACGCACGGCGCTCGTCTGCTGGCTGCGTCCGTCTGCTGGAGCCATAAATCAACGCCGTGCTGTCAGAGGGGTCCGACATGAGCTGCAGAGGAATAGGAAGCAGCGCTCGCTCTCCGGCGCTGCACGGGTGCCAGGCAAAGCGACAGAGGACAGATAACGCTGGGTGATCTACTGTGTGTGTCCTTGTAGCTTGCCACAGTGGCCGACAGCAACCTCATTAATGTAACACAGTGCAGCCGGCGCACAGGTGACCTCATTACTCTCCTCTCCAGTCCCAAAGTGTTGCCTGCGTTTACCCTCTGTAAGTGTGTGTGTGTGTCTGGCGTTTTCACAGTCATGAATCAGTGCAACAAACCACCGTCACACTGCTTTGATAGCAGCTCTCTCCTGTTTAGCTCGGTAATTATAAGGCGCGCTCCTGGATTTCTCCAGTAAATTCCTAATAAAAATTCCAGTGGTCGAGCGATAAAGCTCCAGGAAAACACAGGTAGGAACTGGGGGAAGAAAAAAAAAACACTTATTATGGTTTCTCTTGTTTAACGTTACCATTAAAAGTAGAACGTGTCCTGAAAACAACACGAAGGTCACAGGGCTGGTTAAATCAAATACAAAGAGAAACTCCCTTTAAAGCGCACTCCTAGTGGAATCTAGCTGCAAAATACTTTATAGGACTTTCCATTTGACAGGGAGGAGTTCTGTGTATTATCTTAACTCGTCTTGTTTCTGGCCATAAATTGGTGGTCCTCCACCTTTCAGCTGATTTAGCGATGCCATTAGTTAGCAGTTGCTTACTTACACATGCAGAAGTTGTGGAGCAACACTGTGAAATTAAATAGTGAAGACAATTCCAGTGTCATCTCTCCTTTAGCTCCGTTTTTGGTCTCCACCAACTGCCTCTATACTTTACTCTGCTTGGCAGAGGCTAAGTCACATCTGCATGAATATCTCAAGATGTGTGAATGTGATTCTGTCATTTGAGGGAACTGGTCCTTTAAGGACCTAGAGTGAAGCAGCCGAATGTTTTTTTTTAATGTGAGACAGTGAAGTGCAGAGCTCTTCGGGTAAGTACATGTTTGTGCTGTCAGGGACGTGATGTGGACAGCTGAGAGCTGTTGTAAGGGGATCTGCTGCTGATGATGGTGATGATAGTGCGGCTTATTGGCCTGTAACTCCGCTGTCTACTGTAATAGCAGCGCTGACAGATACAGACCACCCACTCTCCTCTGGCCAGAACACATTCATCATTCTCTGACTCTTTTTTTTTTCCCACCACTCCGACATGTCAGCCTGAGGGAAGAAAAATATATACAGAACCTGCAATCTGCATGTTTCACTTTCGAAGAGAGGGGATGTTACAGATTTGCAGGACGACCAGAATAATAAAGTATCATGATTTCAAGTATCTGGTTCATATTGAGGAGTCGACCGCAGTGCAGCAAGCACGAGACGCGGTACGAAATGTGGGCAGGAGGAAGCAGTTGCCATCACGCTCGCTCCTCTACTTTCTGTCCAGCTCAAATTAAACCTGCCACACACAAGTCAGAAAGGTAGAGAATCATATTTTACTACAGTCCTACTTAACAAACGTAACTTTGAGGCATGACGTCGCCCGCTCAGGCTAACTCACTCTCCCCCTGCTCCGCTGTGATCTTCTGCTTCTTTTACATTTTAAGTATAGACTAGATATGAGCCAGATTTTCTGAAGGTCTACGATAGCATTACCATTGTATTATATTAAAACCGATTTAGCCACTGGTGCTCCGTTTCATGCTGTTTGCGCCATATGGAGAAACGACCTGTGAAGAGAAACCAAGCTGCTATACTGGTCTTTAACCTTTGTGATGACATGGTTTTTGTATCTGCACACATGAACACAGAGTTCGATAAACTCGCTTTCCCACTCGAGTCTGGATTTTGTTTCTCATCCATAACTCACTCGTCTCCGTGAGATATCCGGGGCCCCCGGGAGCTGCTAGACTGGCAGTAATCCAATGCACAATCCATATGCGTTTGTCGGTCAGAGCGTGCGCGTTGCCTTCACTCCCCCCCCCTCCCAGTCGACCAGGACGTTGCTGCTTCACCGACTCCGAGCCCTCCAGGATGTGATGTCACAGCCTCGCATCAACAACAAAGCGGAGGCCGCTGAATGGGTTGATTCATCTCATCTCTGGAGAGATTCCTGCCATGTCTGCTGCGCTCCAGCTCTCGTGTCTTTCATCCTCCGTCTCCCTCCGTCATGACAGTGATTAATGACCCTCAGCTGCCATGTGCTCCCTCAATGACACTCCCATCTTACTTTCCTCTCCTCTTTGCTCTGTCTCACAAGATGAAGCATTAAAGTGGGAGAGTGTGGCCAGAGAAACAATTGATGCCACATGTTCTCAGAGGGGGAGAAAAAGTGGGAAAATACTGACATTGGTCAAGACGGCGAAAGAAGGAATCCAGGTTTTTCACAGACCTGGAGGTGTTCATGCTCTGCAGTGGTAGTGCCAACTAACTATAGAAAGGTTGAGGCTGAGCGGATCAACGGGTCAGTCTGAGCACTGCATCACTCCTGATACTCGCACGGTATCAGGAGTCAGAGGTCATTGGGAGGGAAAGGGAGACGAGAGCAACTCAATGAAACTATGTGAAAACAACAAATGCACCTACTCTTCGTGTTACTGCAGTAGTTCACACCAAAAAGGTTTATTTAAATGCATGTGATAAGTGCATAAAATGCTTTTTCTGGGTGTAAATTAAGCCTCAGTGTCTGAATGGTTAACCCTCAAACACCAGCTTTCTCCCAGGACGTGCAGGTGCTGAGAGGCAGGGAAACGTCTTTCGCCCTCTGTGTCACTTCCCGTGTCTCTGTCACTTCACTCCTTTATTTGTCCTGATGCCTCTCCCGTCACCTGATCCCCACGTGTCAGACAGAAGTGCCCCCCCCTCACTCAGCATGCCTGACAGCTGACAGACAGCAGGGCGGAGGGCAGCGGGGACGGCACGAGAATGACACAGCTAATGCATCTCCCTCGCTCTGTTCATGTCTCTCCGTCTATTCTGCCGCTACAGCCTCCCTGCATAGAAAAATCCTGCATTGTGGGGGGGTTGAGGGACATTTCTAGGAACCCATTTTCACTGCAATCGAACACAAACTGTTAGCTCTTACGCTCCACTAAGATGCATAACTCGGTGTGTTGCTGTTTCCAATGAAGTTCAGTTCAGTTGAGGCATTCTGCATAACTGTTTACTTTATAATTCGCTAAAGTTAAGAAATCTGCTGCCATTTCATGCATTACTCCTCCGAGGTCTGCTGGCGATGCAGAAACAGCAGACTCCACGTTCGCTGTTGGACAACAATGAACGTATATCCATATAAAACAGCCACTCTTTAAGTCAGCTCCGTCTGTTTTTTGCCATCTTACTTTTCAGACAGATAAATACAGAAGAATACAGAGAAGAGGGAAAAGGTTAAGCCTGGGTCCCAACATCAGCACCTGCCTGTTACACACACACACACACACACACATCATGAATTAACCATTAAGAGATAAAACAGCCGAAACAGACAGAGCCTGTGACCTTGGGATTATTTCAGTTTAAAAGCTTCCAAACACCTTCCCAGATTAACCCCTGATGACCCCCATCCATATGCTGAGACGTTATCGTAACGTTTGGTCTAAAGAGACGGTTTTTAGGTCAACTCCCAGACAGGCAGTCAGGATTCATCCTGACTTATCAGCCCCGGCTCCAGCTCGTTTCCGTCTACCACCCACTCCTCCTGGTCCTTCACTTTCCCTCAGCTGTTCAAACACAACTCTTCTATTTATATGCATTAGCCTGAGAATATATTTACTCGTGACCAGTGAAGCAGCGCAGTATGAAAGAGCATCAGTTTAGCTTGTCAAATTACCCCGTGCCTGTTCTGCGTTAGCTGCTAATGACAGATAATTGAGCTGCTGGCAGGTTTGTCCGCCTGGTTTTATGCTGAGACGAGAGTCCTCCATCGCATCAGTGCTGCTCCGCCGTCATGGCAGGAGTGATGTTGACGAATGTGTGTCAGCAGGGAGAACGTGGTTCCTGCCTCCAATGGGATTGTAATAATTATTATTATTATTATTATTGGAAAAATAGATAAATAAACTGACAGTTTTGACGGATGGACAAAAAAGAAAAGTGATGGAAACATATACATTAAGAATGAGCAGATAAAAAGATGCAAAATAAGGAAGAAAGACAAAAAAATATCAAATACAGCTGAAAAATTACAACAAACATTAAAATTAACTTTAAAATACAGCTGGTGACCAAACATAGACACAAAATAATCACCAAGAGAAAAAAACATGGACATAGAGTTGAGGGCAGCGGTAGTTCAGCTGGCAGAGCAGAGGTCTACACACCCCAGGGTCAGTGGTTTGATTCCCCGTTCTTGCTGACAAGACATTAAACCCCATAGTAGCACCGACACGTACTGTCTGACAGCTGTCCAACAATGTCCCTGAGGGGATCAATGAAGTATATTATTGTTCATAAATGCCCATAAACACCCTAACCCTAACCCGATGGAGCCAAACATGTTCAGAATGACCACTAACACATGGAAAAACAAGCAGACCCGGGGTCCTACATACAGCACGGGGTCAGGCGCTTCGCCCTAGCTGGGAAGGACATTTGCGATCAGCTCATATCATACAAAATAAACTCTACAAACCTGAGAAACTGGTTAACGGACTCGACAATACACCAGAGGCACAAACGAAGACTGGTGTGGAGCCAGCAGGAGCCTGTGCAGCAGTCGTTTCTGCATTTTCTGTCCCCTGTACGTTTGCCGCGCAGCTGCAGCCATTTAACCAGTGTGTTCTCAGCTTTCCACCCACAGCAGTGTGGGCAGCAAAGGCCAATTTATGGTTCATTTGCTCGATACATCCAGTGTAATTTAATTCATTGTCAAGAACCTGTGAAAAAGTTTAATGGCGGTATAGAACGAAAAGAATTAGCGATACCAAAGGAGATTAGAAAAGCATTAGGATCTGGGAGGCTCGGCCGCGGTGCTTAACGACTCCTCTGTCCCGAACAAATCAGTTTTACAAAGCAAAGCTGCTCTCAGCAGAATTACAGCCGCGGTTAGCCACTCTTATTGCCTGCCCCCATTAACTGGGTCCTACCTGAAGAGGGATCGGTGGAATAACAACATTAATTCAGCCTGCTGTCAAACAGGTTAGTCTCTGGGAAAAAGAAAAAAAAGTTCTCATGAAGTAAAAACGGCTCCTCCGGCTTGTTTCCTAGAGTTTGCACGAGTTCTTCTGCTCTATTTAGTTTGAGTAATATATAATATCATCAAATCAAATTAGAGCATTTAAACCACAATGTCATCAGGAAGTAAAACCTACTGTAGCTGCTCCCTGTCCTTTAATATGATGGGAGGTTGTTTGACATCTGACTGACCCTTCTGATGCACCTGAACGAGGCAGTCGCAGGGCAGGGGGGTAGGGACAGGGGTTCATGAGGACCAGGACCGACCCAAACCTTCAGGAAATGAGGAAGTAGGAGACCTGGTGAGTCCTTCACAAATAAAGCCTTATTCTCCCCTGCTTTTGGTTTGAAGTGATGCTAATTTTAAATTAAATTTAGTTCAATGAAAATAGTCAAACTGTACTCCGTGAGTAAATGTGCTTTGGACATAATCTGTCTTTCAGGTCCTAAAAGGACCGAAAAGTTCGGCGTTCCCACAGGAAACTGGGATGCAAAGAGCCAGATGTGAAAGAAGTACAGTGCAGTGTGATACAGAGAGAGAGAGAGGAGCAGAGCGAGGGTGAGGGTGAGGGAGGGCGGTGCAGAGGGGAAGGGCTCGTATTGATCATCCGCCAGGTGTGATGGATAGCGCAATAAGTGGCAGCGGCCAGCGGAGGAGAGGAGGGAGTGATTTCTGCTTTTCAAAGTCCTGATGAATGAGAGCGTCAGGGGGGAGGCTGGCGTCCTGAGCCCGGCTCGTGATGGACTGCTGTGTCAGACGGAGAGAAATTGAAGGAGAACAGAGAGGTGAGGGGAGTGGAGGGAGGACAAGAGGGTGAGCTCGGGGATGGAGGGGGGAGATAAAAAACTTAAACTTTCTTTATCTGTCACATACACGCAGTGAAATGTGTTCTCTGCATTTGACCCATCCCCCCTTGGGGGGAGCAGTGAGCAGCCATAGGCGGCGCTCGGGGAGCTAGCGCTGGGTGTCTCGCTCAGGGACACACCTGGTACGGGGGGTGGGCTGGGTGCCTCAGCTGAGAATCGAACGCGGGGCTGCCTTAACCACTCTGCTACCAGGCCGCCTTATCAAGGGACATCAAGGAAAATGTGAGGAGGAAGGTAAGTGAGAGGGGGGGGCGCGGTGGGAGCAGAGATTTTAGGAAGGAGAGAGAGATGAGGGCAGGAGGCGACAGCAGAGTCAGTTCATCTTTATTAATGGCCAAAGAGCAGAGAGGGAGTTATTAAAAAGGAAAAAGATGAATGAAAGAATGAGTGTGAACCAAGGGGGGTGGGGGGTGACAAAGGGAGATGTGATATATGCCTCCTCCCGGCTTTCTGAAATCCAATAATAACACTGAGCAATGGGCCAGCTGGTGGACGGGGGGGGCTCCTACCAGAGGAGACCTGACGGGGGCAGCAGAGAGACTCACACCGGGGAACGGATGTCATTCAGCTGCCTCTGTTACCCCTCAGGGTAGGATCGTGTTTTTATTTTTAATTCAGCGGAGTCCTGAAGGGTTCAGGCCTCGGCCGTGTTGTGGATGTTATTTAAAGATCAAATTTAGATTTATTGAAACACATCAACTGAAAACTCAGACTTTTAATTCGGCCCATTTAGCATCAATTACATCTTGAGGGTCCTCTTGGGCGAGTCCCTACCGGACTCCCCGTCTGGATTTGGGCTGTTTCTCACATCTTTCCTGGCACAGCCTCTCAAGCTCCGTTCGACTGGATGGGAAACGACTGTCCACTGACATCTACGGGTCTCTCCACAGATGTTTAATGAGGCTTAAGTCTGGACTCTGAGCGAGTCAGAGTCTTTCAGCTCATTTCCAACTTCACTGTGTTCGTCTAAATAAAAAATAAAATCAGCCGTCTACACAGGCTGCGTGTCGTGTTTCATCTGCTTTTTTATGTACATGCATAAAACAGAAATCCAGCAAACATGACTAAGTTTCATTCTGTTTTCAACACTTAAACGTAACCCAAACATCAACTGCTTTCATTACAGAGGCGTTGTAACACAATATATTTCTTACAGGAGAACAGTTCAAGTATGTCTGAAGTGCAGTAACTCAACTCTGAACAGCACCATTTGTCTTTGGGGTTGTCTGAATGTCAGACTGCAGGTGCAGGGCGGTTTGCAAAGAGCCCACCTGCTCAACACTGTTTCACATTTCAGACACGGAGTGGACAAAATCTTGGAACCTTGACAAGAATCATCTCTCGGCATTGAAAAATGTCTGTTGTTAGAAAACCAGGGAGCAGAGACTGATCCAGACGCCTGAAAAAAGAGAAACAAATAAAAAAGGACCGGTAGATGCAGTAATAATATTCCTGCATTTGAAAAATGACAGTTTATGCTCAGATGCCAAACAAACAGTCCTGAATCGTCTCAACGCGTAGTTTGGGAGGCGGCTGAGCATTAATGGATGTGTGGGCACGAGATGGCCACAACTCTGGATGAATAAATCACGGCAAGCACTGAAACAACAGGTTCTGCAGCTACGGTTGGACAACAGAAGACGCTACCTTCATCCTCCATGACCCTCTTTCCCACGTGTGTCTGAAAAAGAAGTTGTCCTTCGTGGCTTCCAAGTAACTGACAAATGAAGACGTATTAGCTGGGAATGTCATCAAGCTGCAATAAATATCAAACAAAGCTCCGGGAGAACAGGTCATTCAGCCAAAAGTGGTTTGGGAGTGAGTGTTTTAGGATGAACGCTCTGTTTAGGTCTCCCTCCTCTGCAGTGACACAGTCTGTATAAATCTGCATTCCCAGAACTTCATCCATTACGGCTGTGATTTCCAGCCTTCAGGACCCTCATGTGTATTATGGCCTAGGATTATGATGCATCTTCCACCGCAGAATCAATGTGAGAGCAGAGACGTTAAGTCAACACACCGTCTCCGTAGCTATGGCCTCAGAAACCAACAATCAGAACCACTTCAGAACCACTGAAGCGCCGCTGCACAGCTACGCCTGGTGCTGCGTTATGTTTGGGATCCTGGGGGCCCGAGCGTCACCTCCTGTGGGACAAGGTGACTCCCAACGAGAGGTGGCACCGCGTATATCTCCTAATACGGCCATTCACAGCTCGCCCCACAACACACGCACAGACACACAAACTATTGCACAACTCCTTCATCTGAACTTCTTAACACACATTAGCTGCTCGAGCACTATGGCAACCACTCATCAGCCATCATTAGCTGAGCAACCTTTACTGCCGTGAGCCCAGCAGAACCACTCCACACGACGTAGGAACCTATTACCCGGCATTGAATTCACTTAAGCACAAATGTGAGGTACTTTCATTTTACTTTATATTTGTGTGGAACGATATTGTCGACGGCAAATTAAATGACAAATAATTAGGATAAATGTATTTTTTATCATTTCCAGACAGTTTTGTGTTAGAATATATTACAAAACATTTTCCTGTTTATACAAACATTTAATTAATATTTTGTATATTTGTATTATTAGTGCTCTCACTTAAGTGAAGCTGGAAAAAACTACTCAAATCATTACCCAAATAGAGAGGAGATCAGAGGTGGCTGACAGAAAAGCCATTGTACACGGCGCTGGAAGATTGAAGTAGTCAGCTGAACAGGGGATGAGAGGAGAGGAGGAAAACGGGAGAGTGAGAGAGAAGGAGGAGCTGAAGCAAGACAAGCTCATTAAAGAGAGGGCAGCAGTGTGACAAATGATGCATGGAGCTGGCAGCATTGATCTCCCTCCTTACGAGCAGGGTGTCTGGGCAGGGAGATGCATGGAAAAGTGTGTGTGTGTGTGTGTGTGTGTGCCTGGGACTGAGAAATACTCAGGTGCCACTGCTCTAATGGAGAGGCCAGTGCCGCCAGCCTGTTGACAGATGACTTGTCAGTGGAAAAGGGGGAGAGGAGAAAGGAAAGAGGAGAGGTGGTGATTAGATAGTTGTGCTAATGCTTGACCCGCTCTACCCCAGTGTCTGTCCTTCATGGAGGCTGGAGCTGGGGGGTGGACACGAGGGCCAAGCAGTGAGGAAGACTAAAAGAAGGAGAGCCTATACAGTAAATGATAAAAAATGTGTGACGATGGTGGACTGACATGTTTAATCGACAGTTTTCTTGGCACTACTCAAATCTTAAATTGAGATTATTTAAATTATACGTTTAATAAATCTACATCTCACCCTCTGTCATGCATTTGTACTTTAAAGGCGATTGAGAAATGTCTGTCCAACCAGTCTCTTTTTATTTATTTTATTTTATTTACTAAAGGTAAAAAAGTATTACAGAGTTTAATACTTTATCATTTTTACTACCCTATAATTCATTTTAGTCATTAGCTACCTTTCTAATTAATAAATTCTATATTAGATTTGTGGCCTTGTGTATGTAAAATTACTGAGAGCTTAATGTTTAAGGAACTAACGTTGATTTTCATACTTTTGGGCCTGATTGAAGCGATTTTTCTGGGTTATGATAACTCAGATAACACTACAACCATAACCACATGCATGATAAACACATTTTTAGATTCGGGTTGACTTACCCTTTCTGGTGATAACATTAGTTCTGGTGTCCACAGTGAAGAAAAGTCCATGAATCCAAAAAAGACGCTTCTTAACCGCAGAACCTGCCTGAGAATCTTCACATTTTTACGTTTTTCCAGTATAAAAGGAATCCAGTGACAGTTGAACAAATACTGATGTACTGTAAACAGTAACTGTTAACAGTTAATACGGCATAAATTTAATGATGCTAGTTTGTCAATATGTGAACCAATGTAGCATTGAACGCACATAGCTAACCACTGACATTAGTATGCGTCCTGATTACGTTCCCCAAAGCATTATGGGGTATGTAGTTTTTAATCAAAACAAGACGACAACAACCAAACAAAATCACAAATCATTATTAATAATACGAACTTCTCTAAACTATCACATTAAAATCCTGTTCATGTTAATGTGACGCAGTTAGGTTGACCTGTAATGTGTTATTTATCATGTCTTTAGCATGTTATTTATCATGTCTTGTTATTTCCTGATAATTTAGGGGTAAATCCACGATAGTTATTTGTGTATAGTTTCTACTGTTGGGTTCAGCTGTTTAAGAAGTATTTAGTATTAGTATTTCATTTTTATTCTATTTATGTACTTGTTATTTCCCCAAATTTTACAGCATTGGTACAAATACTTCCTCCACCACTGCTGTATTCAGTTGCATTAGCATTTAAATTGTAAGGTATACTCAAAGTACAGCCTAAAAAATGTGTGAGGAGACGTACCAGGCAATGTGCCAGTGGGTTTGTGGTTGGCAAAGAAAAGAGCGGAGCAGCCTCACTATTGGCAGCAAATACACAGCTTCTGTGTGTAACGTCCAATATCTGTAGAAATGTAGTTATCTGGTTCAGTATAGTAATATAACAACACTGGGGCTTAATGTGCACTAACAAGACCTGAGGTACAATGTCACCATTGTCACCATCTCCCGTTTATTATCTCACAACCACTAAGATTTATGACCCCCTGAGTTGGAAACCACTGGAACAAAGAAGCTGGTTAATTGGTAACAGGTGAGGTCATGAGCGAGTATGAAAAAAGCACCAAAAAAAAACTCTGATACAACAGAATCCAACTTTTATAAAGGCCACTGTTGAATGTGCATGACCTATGAGCACTCAGAAACCGTTCATGGTGTGACTCTTTGCCTGCGGTCCAGATCTGTTTGCTACTGAAAATGTATGGTGCAAAGACGTTTGATGCACTGAGCCTGACCAACAATGAAACATTTCCCCAAAGGTATTTTGCACTTTCTTGTTCTTCGCTTTTAAATAATCGCCTGTCACCAACTAATGAACGTGTGCACTAAAGAAGCTCTAATTTACCTAAATTCGCTGACAGCTTGCCATGTAGTAAACACAACTGTGCAAAAGGGTTTGTCAATTTTATTATAGGTTAGAATAAAACCATTATCCAGGACGACAGTTTTATGGATTTCTATGTGTATGCG
Source organism: Microctenopoma stevenorrisi (assembly GCA_032270685.1). Lineage (NCBI taxonomy): Eukaryota > Metazoa > Chordata > Actinopteri > Anabantiformes > Anabantidae > Microctenopoma > Microctenopoma stevenorrisi. Next base: position 2,223,160 of record JAUMTR010000004.1, on the reverse strand, counting down.
CAAAGATGCTAATGTCTGTGTGCATTATTGGCAGATAGGCCAAGACAACTGTGAGGACAAAGTAAAAAGAAAACTGTTTGCAAAAGAGAGGCAGCCATAACTGGAGGGAAGGAGGCAGGAGAAGAAGAAAAAATGAGTAGGTTTGTTGTGATTCAGGCAGCCACACTGGCACTATCATTACCATACATCAGGACAATAAATGAGGCTTTCAGCAAGCGGTAATAAGAATTTGATAAATCATGAGCCAAGAATTAACTAGACGTCAAAACAATGAGAGCACCCTGATAGATGAAGAGAGGATGATGGCATAGATTAGTCAGATCTGAGCATGGGAGAAGAGGAGGGGAGAGAAGAGAGGAGTCTGCACAAGGTCAGGCGAGGTCTAAGGACGGGTCGCCCGCAAGGAGAAGATTCTCAATTTGCACATTGAGGAGCAGGAGTGAAAAACATCTGAGTGAAAACACTGTGAAGCGAAAAGGCTCGAATGCACAGTTAAGGTGGAGAAGTTGGTGCATCAACTGAAACGATGAGCTGAACAGTGGTTGAGACGTTCAGTGTGGACTGAAGTGCCCCGAACTGACACTGCCAACACAAATTTTTACAGCTCATCTGCCTTTTATTATTATTTTAAACTTCACCGTCTGTGTCGCTCAAAGCTTTTCCTGCCTCCAACCCTGCTGCCACAGTGACTCCTCTTTTCACAGGTTGAGGGATGTGACAGGAGGATGTTTATTTAATGAGAGCAGTCTGGAGGGGGTAATGAAATCTACCCTAACACCATTAACAAGCTTATCAGCTCCTGGGACACACGTCAGCATGCTGCAGCCTTTTGTTCTCTGGCTGGAGGCTGCCACCATCCCCAGAAGGACAGACTGCTGACACCTATCTTGAGAAATTAAAAACTGACCATCAATCTGTGTTTTGAATCTATCGTTTTCCACTTAGCGTCTTATAAAAAGGCGCGGAGGAGACGGGATACGATGGCAGGTGTCTGACAGGCGCGTGTAAGGTATCTGCAGAAGTGTGGGAGGCGGAGGGTTTGTTACCTGACCACACAGTCACTCAGTCTCCCTCTGTGTTGCAGTAAATGATGCTGATGGATGGCCTTGAATTTCTTTTTGGCTAACACATGCACAGATAAGCCTCCACAGCAGCACATACAGGAAGTCTGCGCATGTATGGGGCAATAAGTGAGCTGCTTTTTCCTCTTCGTATTTTCGGGACAGAAGTTCCAGCCTGGCGTTGCTGTTCCATGTGAATCATACAATATTTTCTGTAAGGCTCATTTGCTGAGCATTACATTAGAGCGAAGCTGCTGATGGCCACACAAAAGCCATGTAAATGAGCTGTGAGAGAGGCCCATCAATCATCATGCCAGATGCGCTCTCCCATTATTATTTATGGCCATAATTGGCCCGTGTTTCCTCAGGCAATGACTCTGCACTGATGGATCTGATGATGACTCTGCTCAGCCAAACAATCAGGAAAACGTCAGACGGACGGGAAGAAGACGGAGGACAGAAGGTGTGCATGTGATAAAATAAGTAAGGATGTGTTTACATGATACAAAATGGTTCCTAAAGCAAGTTGGCTTTAGATTTAATGTGGCACAAAATGGGGTAGAATCACTTCATTCCGAATCTAATTCTTTCTCCCAATTTATTCGTCAAGTTTCCACCTAATAATTTCCAAACAGTCGATAATAGAAAACTTTCCACTACTGGCACATCAAGATAAACAGTCAGTGGCACAAATTTGTTGCAGAACAAGTCTGCATAATGAGATCATGTAATTAAAACATTGTTAGTCCGAATGCAATTGTTGGAGAACAATGTTTCATGGATTCATTCTGAGAAGATTGAAAAGTGGAAACATCCGCCACCATTTTTCATCTCTTTAGTGGAAACAGAAGCGCAGACGATGGTTAACTCACTTGCATCACGTGCACCACTGTTATTTATTGGCTGTTTCTTTTTCACTCGCTATGTCTCAACAGATGTTACCCCATAACAAGTGGTCGTGAGTCAGAGGACAGACAAGCAAAGAATGTCTTGAATCAAATTACAGTTTTTGGTATCAACGTATAATTCTTCTCATTAGCAATTTGGGTTACAGATATCGAGGTAGAGTTTATTCCTACATTCCTGCTCAGTGTTCTGGACGTTTAAAGTGTGCATGTGAACAGGTGGAACGGAAACTTGCTCGCTGACTCGCGGTGTCATCATGGGCATATAATACCTTACCTAGTCCAGGAAGCATGATAGTGATTTCAACACAGCACAGGACAGTCATGCACACAGCATTCTTTTCTCTTTTCTGTCTCTGGTGTAAGGTTTTGGTCAAAGGTCTAACACCCTTTGGACACAAACCTGAGTCCAAATTGACTCATTCCACAAATCCATGGCCCGTTCAGGGTTGATTGAACGCGTCTGATTCCAGTCAATACGCGCTGGCGTTCTTCGTGAGAAACACTGAGGGAATTGAGCCGTGGACTGTCAGGGGACAGACGCCGAATTTCAACAGCTGACTTGAGCATTGATGGGCAGAGCTCAGAGGTCACTGGGTAAGTGGTCTACGTTGGGTGCTTATGGTCACTTTCTCTTTCTGCTCCTGCCTTTCCTGGATGTGAGTTAATGGCTGTGTTCAGTCAGGCTGAGTGGAGTTTGTGTTGAGGCCGTAGGAATGTTGCCCGTCACAGTTTGTCACCAGTCATCACGGATGTGTTGAAGAGTTCTGTCAGTATGCCTCTACCTCCTCCAGCTGGCAGGTAGACTAGTCGTTGGCAGGTCTATTTCCCCCTTGTCTTACACCAAACGGCATCACGTTAGATTAGAGCATGTGTTGTTGAGTGCAGGTGCACTGAGTATGCATGGCCAATGAGTGTGACTCTGCCAGGCAGACTCAGACAATGTGTTTGTCCGAGTTCATTTGGCCCAGAAAACGCTGACCTCTGTAACTGATGATCGGCATTTCCTCAAGGTTTTCCCCTTTTTGAGTTTTTTTTTGCACCTAAGTTGTTGCGTGCGGATTGTCGTAACCTTTCTGACCCTATTATTACACAACTCACCGAGGAGGTCACAGACTTTTACTCTTTCTCTCCACGCCCAAAGGATGCTGCAGCAGTAAATGTATTCATAAGAGTACATTTCAATCGAGGGACAAAGAACGAGATTCCTGTAGCCTTGTAAACCAGTTAATGTTGATGCCAGAGGTCGAAGGTTAAATTCACACTGAATTCACATTCATGCACTTCTTACGGCTCACTTTTGTCAATGATATGTGACAAACACGTTTCTTTTTTTGGTCCAGCCGAGTCAGATAAATGTGTTGCAACCAACTGGCCTGTTTGTAGAAAAACACATGAGCATTTGTTGTACTGTGCGTTATTCTGAAACAAACATGACATCAGAGGATGATGAAAGCGGTGGGTAATGTGAGCGAACGTAGATTAATGAGCACATGCCACGGCCATGGGAGGTGATCCTGGAGTGTGTTACATGTGAAATAAAACATCTGCGATAGACTCTTTCCAAACACGTAACCCGGTCTCACCCCAGAATTATGTTATTGCACAGGAACTCAACCCTGACACTGAAAGGTACAATTAGTCACAACCCGGCGTGTCACGAAATGCACTCTTTGTGTTGGATTGTGAGCGAACTCGCAGTGTGTTTTCTGTGGAGATAATGTGGAATGACAGAGCTAGAAGGGAGCTGTCGGCTCAGAGCGTGTCTAGCTCGGCGCTGACAGACGTGCAGTCATACTCGGCTGTATCTTGGCTGCTTCCACTTGCTCAGAAGTACAGTGGAGGCAGAGCGAGCGGACTGGGCCACAAACTCTGTCACATTCAGATAGACATGTGGTAGTGCAGTGTGTCTGAACCAAAATGTTGTGTTTGGTTTTTTTAGCCTATTTTAGCCACATTTGAGGAAAAGAGGCCTGAGACGATGACGTTGCAGGTCCGTGCAGAAAGTTGACCCACCCCTGATTCTCTCTGAAATCACACAGCACTTCAGCAATAGAGATTTGTTTATACAGACATCAGCGCTGCCAGAGGAAGAATCCCAGTGACATCTCCTCTGGCACCACCATGAAGTTGACATTTGTGGTTTGGAGTCATTGATTTGAACTGTTCTGAAGTGTCTAGCGCTGTTTGTGAATGGACTGCATTCACTGAATCTCAGGGTTCTTCGAATTCACAGTTTTCCGCAGCGAAACAAACTATTTTAGTAAGAAAAGAACCATTGTAACCTTCATGAAAGAAGATTTATTGAAGCGTTGTTGCATTAGTAGTGGAACAGCTCATTAGCAGCATTCAAAGTGCCGGTACGTGCATATGATGCTTTACTCTAGTAGATGTACTAAATACTTGCTTTATGTACACAAACACTGTACACTAAGCACAAACATACAAGTACTTCTTGGGGAATTTAACTTGAACTTTTGCAGCTTATGCAAGTTTTCCCAAAATACTAGCATCTTATCTTACACTCATTATGCAAAGTGAGATGCTGGTTATGCCTTAAACACGTTCAGCCGCTGTGCGCTCTGACTCGGGTAGTTACGGTTATGTGAGACCATGTCCCACAGAAGGTCCAGGACATATTTCCACAGTGGTCTTGGATGTAAAAACAAAACTTTATGAATGCAGGAGTCCAGGTGCTTTATATTTCCGTGACATTAAACCTAGAGACTGAATGAAAACACTGACACTTTCAAACAAAATTACAGAAAATTAAGACCCAGTGAATGATTTCTTATATTTCTTTTTGTCTTCTTTGCTTCCTGAACACCCCCCCCCCTCCCACAGGCCCCCTCTGTCTCTGGCTGTAACACACATCTTTCAGGCGATGGAGGAAGTCTCTCTGACAAACTGCGCTTGCTTTTCCTTTCAGGAGAGGATTGATGAGAGTCCCGTCTCTGTGACTGACAGACTACATAAACAGCTAAATGTGTGGCTCAGAGCTGTCTGGCAGCCAGCCCCCCCCTCCCTCCCGCCGCCCCCCCTGTGCAGGCAGAGGCTGTACTCACACTGACGTCCTGAGGGCCTGTGAGGGAAGAACGAGGCCGGGGGCTGGCACTGTTCTCATACGCCTACACCCCTGATGTAGATACACTGTGTGCAAGCTGCTATTCCGAGCGTTGCATGTAATTTGGTGTGATGTTCTCATAGTATTAACTTGTAATCTTAATTAATTCATGAACATTTGGGCGCATTTCAGAAGCATGTGTGATGTTCCAAGTGATATGTCCCACAGCAAGTGTGTAATTCTACTTTGTGATGCCCAGAAGGGAGGAAAACAGACGCGGCCAAATTACGAAATGCTGTTTTACACCGAATTTTCTTCCACATTAGTCGAGTTTGTAAAAGAGAAATAGAGCATAACAAAGGCCTGGTTACAGAGATTTTCCAAAGCAAAACAGCTTCAGTGGTATGTTCATTCGCTCTACCTGCGTTTCCCTGAGAAGCTTTGTTGGGCTGCTCCCCCCTGGTCAAAGCAGGCGTGTGCCTCCATCTGCTGGTGACAAGCAGCGGCTACAGTTCAGCTTCATGCAGTGTTAGTAAAGATGTGAAGCTTCACCTGATGAAGAACCAGCACAATACTTTATTTTGTGTTATTTTTTTTTTTTTAATTAACGAAGACCATTTAGAGATTTTCCTTACAAATATTTCCCTCTAACCTGTTGTAGCATTCACATCCAAAGTAGTTTTAAAGGGAGACACTCAGGTAGAGGACCCGAGTGATGTGTTTAGTGATCATTTCCAATGTCTTTCATTTACGTTTATTTATTAAATATATATATAACACGTCAGGAAACGGGATTCAGTAAATATGACTCTGTCTATTTGTTTCATACACATACTTCTTTTTAAAACGCTTCCAACTGCTTGTGTGAGCTGCATATAAAAAAATACTTTCTTCAAAAATATATCTGTAAATACAGTGAACATTTAACATAAAAAGAATTGAAGGGAAGGACGTTCTCATGTGTAACAGACATGGAAGCTGCATCTTCTAACACTGACATAAGTCACATATGTGTCAGTGAGACATCAGAAATGTGACACAGAGAGGCCGGTACATCGCTTACAGGAGACGTCAGACCACCACCTGGAGGATTTCAGCCGCCTGCTTGGGTTTGGACTGGGTGCAGTCTGACTTGTTTCCGCCTCCTTTCTCTGCCGTAGCCGTTTTCTCACAGCTCTCCGTCTGACCACTCTGCTGGTGGCCGAATTCAAAGCTAATCCTGAGCTCCCCCATGCGACAGCGAGGGAGGACGTCTGGGGTCCACTCGATGACAAACGGACCGGCCTCCTTCAGATCTGGACCGCCCAGTCCTGGCACACACACGACGGGACAGTGTAAGCACCGTGCAGGACAACTTTTGCTCATGCAGTCACAGCTGGCACTCACCGACTTTGAGGAAGGTGCGGAGCTCCATGGGTCGTATCGCCTGCGGCCTGTATCCCTCTGGTTCCGGCGGAGGATCGGGACAGCGGAAAGGTGAGTAAGAGCCATCAGCGTTTCTTACAAAACTCTGAGAGAGTTCCAGAGGCACCTGGAGACGTGGAGACAGACACAAACTTTAGTGCTGAGTAAAGCTTGGGTTTTCTCTTCTTTAGATTTTGGCAGCTGGACAGTTGAAAGGTTCCACTGGCTGACTCGAGCATTTACCTCCGGTGTGTCAAAGATGCGCTTGACCTGCGTGAGATTAGTGATGTGCCAGGTGTACTTAGAGAGAGACCCGAGAGGAAGTCCGTCATTCCTCACAAACGCTGACATCAACAAAGAAAGAGAGGTTTGTTAATCCAGAGGTGCAGAAGCATGCTGTAACATTTCTTCTTCTCTTTGGTTACAATGTCTGCTCTGTGTCTCACTTCAAACGCTGACGGCTCTATGGTAGAATATTTACATGATTAATGATGTTTCTCCTACTTGTTGTGAAGTTAGGCAGTCTCCTCTTCTTCGACCCGAGCGACAGACGATGCTGCAGAGCGTTAAAGAACCCCTGAGGAATGTGGTACACCAAAGGTTGTGGTTTCCCTGGTGGGAAAAAGGGAAATAATTAGTGAACTTCAGAGGTAGGCTAAGTGCAAACGAGCTGCATTAAAGGTCTAAACTCTGAGAAAACGCGCGTCAGCTTACCGTCGAACCGGTAGTGCATCGTCTGATGGATCCTCTCTGTGACACCGGTCAGCCACTGATGGAAGCTCATCGTCACCGCATCCTCATCGACAGCCTGGGAACTCCCTGAGGAATGCACGCATGGGTTAGTTTAGATCACAGAGCAGAACAAACTCTTTTCTGTGTGTCTACCTTACTTAAAATGAAACTTAAAGTCACTTTCAGACTTTGTAATACTTTAAAATCCTTGTTAGCGAAAGTGCTGAATGTTGCTCTCTAGTGCTGCAGGATTAGACAGAGGAACGAGACAGATAGAGATGTCAGAGACGACGCGAGGCTTCCACACAGACACAGAGGAAAGATGTAAAGGCAGAGAGTGTGGGAAGTGGGGTGTTCAGCACCTAGAGCCTTCAGCCCGCCACCACCAGGGGCTTTCCTCTGAGCAGCTTTCCTCGGGCCGGAGGCTGGCGCTCCCTCCTTCCCCATCCCACAGGGAGAGGCCGCTGAGGGGGCTACGCGGAGGCGGGAAATTTGAAAGCGCCACAGGTTGTGAAAGATAAAGACAAGACAGAAGGAGAGAAAAGATTCAGACAGACTCCTGCTCTGGAGAACCGTCCTGCATTAACAATCTTAATCTGAATCACTGAGGAAGGACTGTGATGAAACCGTCAGAGAGAGATTCATCCGGGCGAAGCTTCTTTGCTTTGAGGTTAGAGTTGACGGGTTCGACCTGCTGCGGAGGCTTCTCACCGGGGTTCATCGTTCTGCCAGTGGCGCTTAGCTGCTGACCTGGAAAAAACACAATTAGCTTAGCGTAGCATAGAGCCTGGAGACATGGAAGGACATCTGTGTCTCTGCACGTCTCCACTGATGGGCTCATCTCAGATTATTTTAAGCTGACGGAGGAAACAGGTTGTGTTGCCGTACCACTCGAGGTGTAGTTGATGAAAGCAGCAAACTCAGACGCCAGTTTCTCATTGCTTGCAAAGGCACACACGCAGGCGTAGAAGTGAAGGCAGGGTTGTGGCGCGGCCGAGCTCGGAGCTGGAGGACAGTCGGTCGATCCGGCTGCTCCATCAGCACCAGGTTTAGTCCGTCTGCCGCTGCTGCTCTGGCAGGCGCAGTGAAACACAGACAGCTGCTGATGCTGCGCCCCTCTGCCCCTTCTCTCGCTCTTTACGCCATCAGACAGTCCGCCTGCGCCCACAGTGAGATGCAGGAGGCCCAGAGGGCGGCGGGTATCTGTGTTGCACTTCACCACCAGAGTGTCCTTTGAAACTCTCTGCACCAGGGGCCCTGGGGACTCGGTGGCCAGCCTCCACAGCTCCTCCCTGACTCGTATAGACGCCTGCAAACCCTCCAGCACGGAGCTCTTGAAGGTGAGAGGCGTTGCACAGCTCTGACATTCAATGGCTTGTTTGATGTGGACACAGAGGCTGTCGGACGACTGTTTGGAACTCGCCGCCGGCGATTCTGCCTCGACCTGATTTGACCTTCTGCACGACTGCAAAAAGCAGCGGCCCAGGTTGATCCGGGTTAGCAGCGTGGCTCCGTCACCAGTCGCTATAGCGGTGTCTGTGGGAACGAGCTCAACGAAGCCGAACTGTGTAGCTGTGGCCCCCCGCCCTCTGTGACACACCGAAAACACCTGCACTCCTCCGTCCGAGCCACCGGCCAGCTCCCCGTCGCGCTCTTTCTCGCCTCTTTCCTCACTGTCTATTATCACCTTCACCACCTCCACTGCACATTTCTTGCTGCTCCCACCCCCCGCTGACGGATTTCTGAGAGACACCCCACAGGCCTTGTTCTTGCAACTGAGCCCGCGGGTGCCGTTGTAGACGCCACACTGTGGGCACTTGCGGATGCCCCGCAGGGTTGCCCTCCCCAGGTTGGAGAGGAAGGCAGGGGTTGAGGACGCGGGCTTTCTACTGTCCCGCTGTTTTGCCGGGAGCTTGGACCGGGCCTGAGGCGTGGCGGACGACACCACGTTCGGTGCAGATGACACTGTTACTTCCGTGTCCATCTTCAGACTCTTTCCCACCAAATATTTGAAGGTGTGCGTTTGAAGTGAAGAGACTTAAACCTTGACAAAGAAGGAAGAAGATACAAATCAGGATGCAATATTATGACCTTGAATTAATGTTTTTACACCTGTTTTACAAAGCAACTACAAACCAGGCAGCTAAAATAAAAGGTGAACATAAAGCTAAAAAGTAAAAATATAACTTAAATTAAAAATGGAAATACTTAACTAAAGTACAACACTGCCCTCAATTACCGTACTTATTACAACTATTTTATAAAAAATTATAAAATATATAAAAAATCTTTACTATTTCCTGATGGTTTTTAAAAACTGTAAATCAAACAAGTAATTAAGAAAGAAATCGGTGCAATATTAGTTAATAAACAGCTTGTAATAATTACTTGCAGTCTGTAGATAGTTCAACCAACAAACAAACACTGATATGACTAATAAGACAATAATACTTTTTGCACTTTTGCCAAGTTATAATTTAAGGATCATACTTACAAACGTTTACCAAAATACATTACGTTCATATGTTAATAGAGTATTATTGTAGTATATCAGTACATGATGTTAATATGTTCCTCTACCACTGCAGAAATGTACTTAGTTCCTTTCCATCAGTGTTACAAGGTCTGTAGTGTGTGTTTTATTTTATACATTCTCACTAAACCTGTACATACATAAATCCAAGCTTACATTAGGAACAGTAAATAATAATGGTGCTTTTGTCTTGCAAACGTGTTATTACATATTAAAAGTTTCATTACAGCCACAGTGCCCTCCTAAGTTCTGCTAACAATTTCTCCGCACCACGCTCCAAATGCATCGTCTGTATCCACGCAGCAGTAAACACGCCACCTGTCTCACACGTGATCTTAGCGTACGTGCTTTTCGGATCAGACGTTCAAACTACCTGTGATCCGCTTCTGTTTGGTCAAATTCAGCTCGACGCTGTCCTCCAAAACCGCCTCGGCCGTCGCCATTCCTCCTTACATCCCGACCACCGCATTGCGCCTGTAACGGCACTCGGCATTGGCCAGACACGGTCACGTGGGAAAGAAGGGGCGGGGCCGCGCAACAATGCGCGCGGACTCATGGGAATTGTAGTAAATGGTTGAACGAGAACGAACGAAATAAACACAGATCTGGACGAAATGTGCGGCAAAGCTCTGAAAATGCTTTTTCTATGTACGTATCATTATAAAAACGATGCTGGTGGAAAAACTAAAGTTAAAAAGTACGTACATTTAAATTTACTTAAAATTTAGTACATTTAACTAGCAATTTAAGTATTTTTTACTTAACATAAAGGTAAATGCTGTATTTTTCACAGTTGTTATTTTTAGATACTTGGCACATACAAACTTTTTTATGTTTGTGTACTGCTACTACCTCTTCTGGTTTATGCCAACACGTTTCAGTTATTTTGTCCACAGTATTTCCTTCAAAAGGACTTGAAAAAAAATAATTTGTCTATACCCCACAGACTCCCAGTGCAGTCGAACCAACTGACTTAACTGAACAATATCACCTTCGGTAACAGAGGATTTCTTGCAGGATTGTTGTTTTAAACTATCGTTAGTTTGGTGTAGTACAGAATAAACTGACAACTGAGCGGAGAATCCTCCTTACGTTTCCGGAAACCCAACATTCTTCAATATTCGACACCTGAGTTTAAACACTTGACGTTAAAACTTGATTTAAATACTTGTACGCAAGGCATGACTTTGCTCCCACAGAAAAACAGAACATCTGGATCCTTGGACGTATAAATAATGTTCATTTTGATAGATAGATGCCTCCTCCTTCACTACCAGATGTATCTGTGCTGGACGTTCGACTGCTGCTGAACACACTATGTTAAGTCGCTCATTAGACTGAGATTAGTTTCCAGGAATCAAGCTTGTATGCGTTAAGTCTTTCCAACACATCATCTGGAGTAGAAAACACAAGACGGCACATTTAGGCCGCATGTAAGCAGAACATATTCATGAGCAGAAGGGGACTTTAAAGATAAGGATGCAAACAGTGTAAGTGTGAGCTGTTTTAAGCATCAGCATTTTAATGGGACAAAGCAAAAACGAGCCATGTTACCGAAGCATCAACAGAACTTCCCTTGCCAACACATGGGTTGAAAACATTCTTAGGCACCACCACCTACTCTCTGATGATTTTTGGTTAAATTAAAAATAACTCACTGATAATAAGGCAACACAATGGATTTACCTGCTTTGTTAAAACAACGGTGGCCACAGTGCCAAAAAAAAGAAAGAAATTGGATCCTTGTAAGGTTGTTTCTTAATCTATAAAAACAATCGTTCTTTAGGTTTAAAACAGAATAACTTAAATGATGTATTACTTGTCGATCTAAAGGCGTTTGCATTACATAGCAATGCTGCTTGTCCTTCAAGCCGCTGGAAGAATCAAATGTTGCACTGACTCGACTGTACACGGACCAGCACTGGACGGGGACGCTACTGTCAAACAGCTGCTTCTGGAATCCATCATCCCAACCTCAGTTAAAATGTTGTCTTTATACAGATTCAGTGTTAGGATATTTACATAAAACTGTTTCCCAAATGACATTACAAAAAGAAAGTGGAATGCAAAAAAAAAAAAAAAAAAAAATCCTAGCATTTAGAATTTCGCGAAAAGATAACGTTAGTTATTTGTGCAATTTTCGTCTGCCTGTAAATAAGAGTGGCAGTAATCCCTGCAATTGGTTTATTTGAGATATTGAAAATCTAATTTTTTAAAAAGAAAGTTGACAGTTGATAGCCACTTAATGTTTTACAAACAAACTTAGGACAGTCCTGGAATGAAACACAAAAAGGCAAAAGCTCTTTATACAACATAAGCATTTTACATTTGCTCAAAACAACCCGCCCCCCCCAAAAAAGAAGACGAAAAAGGAAAAAAAATGACGATGACACTTTGTCTAGTTTATCTGTAGCAAAACAAACGAAAGATGGCGCAGTCCTTTCTGTTTCAGGGGAAGATGAACTGGACACTGTCTTGTGTGTAAAAGCATCAGTTCATGCACACACATAAGCGTGCACACACACACACACGCACACGCACACGCACACACACTCCTTATCCACAGACTGGATTCTCAGCCTGTTCAGTCCATTCTGGGAGATGACGAGAAGGAGCACTGAAATTCTGCCGGTTTTGTGGCGTCCACTTTCCCTCAAACTGTCTTCTTCTTCTACTACTCAGTGATTTCCTACATTTCACAGAATGACTTGACAACACCCTGAGGACTTTCCTGGACTTGTATTTCACTTTAGTAACAGGTGGACAGACCAACAGTGAGAGCAAGAGGTTCCAAAGAAGAGTAAATTAAAAAAAGAAATCACACCCCTTACACATGACATGTCTTGTGGCTGCGCTGCATTACTGTGGACTATTGTGTACTTCCTGTGGAAAAGCTGGTAGCCTCTCATCCCTGTAAAATTCTTAAACACTGGTATAAAATTCTGCCCTCGCTCATTGGCTCGGAGGGGCTGAAAACAAGCAAAATTTTGCATTTTAATAAGGATTTAATTCATGTTTAACTAAACTGTGGCTGTGCTAGAAATATATCGTCACATTATATAATTTACAGTTTCCCAGTTACCCGCAGGCATTGGAAAAACAGACTAAATGATAAAATGGGCCCAGGAAGGCAAGATGCATTAGCTGCTTTAACGAAGTGTTGTGGACTAAATAGTATTGTTTAAACTCTGGGCAGAGGTGAGGTTATGGGCTGGTAAGATCGATAAAATGGCGCACCAGCCTGCCTAACAGAACAATTTTGTGTGAGAACAGACAGAGAGAGCACATCTAATGCACTCCGTCCCCCGCAGAGTATCATCCTTGTGGCCTCGGAGGCTGAGAGAAAGAGAGAGAGAGAGAGGACTACTGTGACCAGTGATCAGTGGGTGTGGTAGCCAGCGGCGCTCATGCCAGCCTGGTTGGTTAGCATCGTCCCATTTACTCCCTGGCCGGGCTCCACCATGCCGCCGTTGCTCACAGTGCCCACTCCTGTCCATCCAGCACCAGTGTGTAAATGACTGAAAGTTAGAAACAATACAGTTAGACAAATAAGCGCCAAACAGGTAAGAGGCTCTGCTCTGAGGCAGACAGCATATTCAGCATATTCATTTTTACGTTCCATTGCTATGATTAGGTTTTAATCAGGGAGTTTTGACGTTGTGTTGCGTAATGTAGGCAACACCTGGCATCTGAGAGAACGTATGTTTGGACTTGCAGGAAAAATGTTGGCTTCTGAGCCATTCCATTCCTGGTACTCACTTGTAGCCCTGCTGATCCCAGGTCTGCCCATAGACTCCATAGCTTGGCACCTGCCATCCATTGGGCACATACTGACCAATCTGCTGTGTGTTACCGTACCACTGACCCCACTGACTGTAAGGCTGCGCTGCAAAGCTCACCGTGTTCTGCTGACATACAGAAGAATATTTTAGGACGCAGGGTATCATATGGCACCAACATCACACGGCAGTAAATTCAGGATCTCAGTCAAATGAACTAAGCACTGTCGGGGAACAGGAATGTAATGTCATTTAATGGCCATACCTGTGGCATCTGCACCTGCTGGATGGGGCTGACCATGTCAGTGGTTTCTTTCCCCCAGTAACACTTAACAACATAGCCCTCTATGGATGTTCCGTTGACAGAAACTATGGCATGAGCTGCTGCTTCATGAGAGTTAAACCTGAACACAGAATATATATATATGGTTATATATGGTTGACATGTAAGCCGGTCATCAAATCTATCACCAGGACATTCAGCTTACCTCACAAATGAGTAGCCTTTGTCTGGGAAAACACGTATTTCCATTATTTGGCCGAAGGGTGAGAAGGTCTGTCTCATAATTTGTTCTATGAACAAACAAAAAACTGTAAATAAACTGCAACAGACAGTGGTGTAAAGTAACTCCATGCTTTTTCTTACGTACTATGCTGGAGTATAGTTCTGAGGGATTTCTACTTTGAGCGTTTACATTTTCCTCTGCTACACAAAGCTAGGACTGTTACTCCACCACATTTACTTTGTTACCACCAGTTAGCAACTATCCAGAATCTGATTAATGAAACTAAATAAAGACATTCATAAGCTACCCAGCAGCATTTAAATCAAGTATTTCATATGATTATCAAAGCAGAGTGTAAGGCGAGTAAAAGAAGCTCCACCGTCAGCATCTGTTCCATCCAATACTATATATTTGTAGATGTGAGGTGAACTATTTGGCACAAAGAGAAGTTTTCCTTTTGATACGAGACCTGTCTTTGGATTTCCAGGCTGTGATACACCGATTGCTTCTCATATCACAGCAGACAATCAACTTGTGGCTCACCTGTGAGACCTGTTGTGACTCCTCCGCAGTAGACGGTGCAGTTGCTGGGACTGGACTGGCTCACCACCTCATCGAAAGACAGCTGTTTGGTGTTGGTTGCTGAAATACAAACGTAGAAACGTTGTTGGAGCTGTTTAATTCTTCTGCTCAGGTTTCATTGGTGACTCACTATCCCATTGCTGTTTTCAGGGGTTTGCTGGAGTTTAAGTGAGACCTAGGGTTTAGAGTTTATGGAAGGTCCAAATGAACTGTAATATACATCTATCTATACATGGTACAGCTCATCAGTCAATCTTTCATTAGTGTGAACTTACTCTCATTCGTAGTTTTAGGAGCAGGCTTTCTTGTGGCCCAGTTGGTCCTGATCTGCCTTCCTCCCAACCACTGTCCTCCCATCTGCTGTATGGCATTCTCTGCATCCTGATAACGAAATAAGGAAACATAACAACCTTACTGACTCACCAGCACTTAGCACAGAACATCTTCCTGAAAAACCCTGCTCCCACTTACCCATTTGTTGAAGAAGGAGACAAAGCCATATCCTTTAGATTTACCTGTGGCCATGTCTTTCACCACTCGACAATCCCTGTGGACAAACAACATCTTCAGAGGCCTTCCCAGTTTCACAATGTTGGATCCAAAACTGAGCTTCAGAAAAACCCAACTGAACCAACATTGGTTAAAAAAAAAAAAAAAACGCCAACCTTAATATATGTGCATGTGTAGGCAAAAAAGAGACATCTAACCCTAACCCTAACTCCAAACCGAGAGAGATAATATGACCATATTCTACCTGGTTACAATACCTGGAAGTGGGTCCAAGTTCTAATCGTCAAATTCATAGAACACTGCCCGTCATTTGTTCTCCGTCACTGTAGCATCACATGGCTATAAATCGGTATCTCAATAGTTTCCCAGAAAAGCATAATTTATTTTATGCTAATGTTATCCAACATTTAATTTTTTTAAACACAGTGATTAGCTGCTGTACTTCACATTGTAAAAAGGAACATCACATTTTGGCCCATTTTTACCATTTAAGCCTCGAGTAGAAACAGAACGGCTGAGAGACAGACTTAAGAATAAATGAAGGAAGACATGGTCTTCTCATGAAATTCATTGGCAAAGATTTTAAATGTATTGAACTGCACAGACTAATGGACAATAAACTTACGATATTTTTCCAAACGGAGCAAAAGCTGCTTTTATGTCATCTGTGGTGATTTCAGGACTTAGATCTCCAACAAAGACATGAAAGTGACCTAAAAAAACCCCCAAAAAACACACATTCACATTGTAATTGACAATAAAAACCAATAACTCAACGTCATTAGTATGAAAGTACAGTTTGTGTATTAATGACCGCTAAGTCTGATCCCCCGTAAAGCACTTTATGGCTTCTCTTACCTACTGATTTATCTACTTACTGCTTGTGTCCTTCTTTTGGCTGGTTGGCGTCGTGGCCCAGTTGACCTTCACCTCCTGGAAGAGAGACAGATGCAGAAAGCAAGGAAGAGGAAGAAAAGGTGAGACTTGGAGCATGTTTGCAGAAGGCAGGAAGGTGCTTTTTCTTTGATTAGATGTTTTCTCACACACCCGTTTTAATTAGGTCATATTTTGTGATTTGAAGTTTATTAATAAGACGTTCTCTGTATGCCACACTGGGGTTCTTAAATCACCACTACAAACTGGTTGATCATTTTCTGGTTTCACATACCTTTGCATTATAAAAGTAAAATACAGTGGAAAATATAAAAGGGACATCAAGAGTTCGCCTTCATAACCAGGAACATTTCACTCTCAGTCTAGTAATAATTTGGAGCAAAACTGAAGGAAGTAAGGTCCAAATAACAAGGGACTTACAAACAAGTGATTTTTACGAACTTGTTATACTCCTCAAATGGTCCTTCAATACCTGTTGAGGATAAAATATTTTCAACTGAGTGTTTTTTCTTTGAAGTTGCTCTTATGTGGATTCTATGTGGAAATAACTTTGCAAAAGAACACACAGCAGTACAGATGTAGGGCGACACATGTGCATTAGTTAAAATAACAAATGGTATATGGAGCATCATTAAACAACAGGGCCACGTTACATTAATTCATACACAGCAAAAGACACTTAAGGAAAATCTTCATTAAAGCACACAGTGTGGAGCAGTGACAATAAAAATACTCAAATAGCATTTTACATTTAAACGTAATTTACACTGACTTTTACCAATTTAGTATTATCCACCTCCATCATATAATTCAAAATCAACAATACCACCATGGCTTGACCACTTGTAATGCTCAGTATTTGCAGTAACGGTGTGCTCCTTTAAAACCACAGTTTATATCAGTGAGTCAGTGCACAGATCAGATTTTCTGGTGGTGTAATACTGCTAAAATCAATTATATTAATGCCTCATGGCTTCAGTGGCTATGCAAAACAAATGAATGGGTGTTAATAGTGTCAGTATATAATAAAACTCAGTCTGAAAGTTATAGCACAAAAGGACAAAACGCACTAAAACAACCCAGTAAATCATGCAATGATCCAATTGATCTGTACAAAAGCTTTCAAATTTGAATCGAGGACAGTCACTGGATGGTGTATTTACTGAAATAGTTAGAAACCATCGCAAACATAACCAAAAGCTCACACTGTCCCTGCTGTTGCCATCTCTGTCATTTGAGTGCACAGAAAAACAACGTGCACAGTAAAACATATTAGGTGAAGCAGCAGCAGGAGAGCAGTGAGATAAGGTTTAGGAAGCCACTTCATTTCAACCCTGCCCACCCAGCCTTGTACTAGTTTGCTCACCCAGGAGAAATGATAGCTTACCTTACCCAGAATTTTCCGACCATTCATGGCTGCAATTGTGGCAGTGGCATGTCTATGCTCATAGAACTCCACAAAGCAGTACGGATCATGACCTGCTGTCTAAAGTGGATAGGAAACACACAGATTAAATCGCTGTAACCATTATGAAAATACATAATAAATATAACCATGTCATCATTTAGCATTATTTTTAACTGATAACACTCGACAGAACACGACCGATACACTGGGAGGCTAATTTAAGATAAATAAGTTTAGAATGGTGACATAACAAAACTTTAATACAACAGCACAAATAGGTACGTGAGCTACTTTATTACCAGTGTATTTCCCCCCTCCACCAGAGAGCACTGTAACCACTCTATTAACGACAAGCTAGTCGATGTGAGTTCACATCAATGTCATAGGAGGTGGGTGCTAAAAATCTGTTTGTGGTTGAAGAGGGCACTGTCATCAAATATATCAATAAAGTCTGCATTATACGCTCAAATGACAGAATGGAGATGGCATGGTAATGGTAACAACCCAGGGCCCCTCATTTCATATTTTGTAAGAAAACAATCATGTAAACTTACTATGATACATCAATAACAATGATAAAATAAATACATTTTCATTTTTGTGTATGCGTTTGCGTCAAACATCTGTACAATAATTTTACGTTATGGCAACAGATTTATGTGGTTGACACAAGCAAAGCCAAAAATATGGTGGGGGAAAAAAGAAAAAAAAACATCCTTGAGGTGCGTCACATGGTCAAACAGGTCAACTGTGTCAGAAGAGGTCCCATAAGGTTGATGTCAACAGCAGGGCAGACAATGTGCGACAACAAATAAAGCTTACCTCTGCTGCTAAATTAATTAGCTAAGAAGATAGCTAGTGCTAAAGGTTTTTGATGAAAGACTATATAAGCCAGATATACAGAAAAACAACATACATACATACATGCATGCATGCATGCATGCATGTATGTATGTATGTATGTCCACTACCTGTGTTTCAGTACAGCTACAGTGAGTGGATTGGAAAAAACATCAAGGGTTTTAAAAACCTTTACTTGGTATATTGTTATTTTTTTATTTCTCAAAAATCAAATTTTTTTAACTTTTAAAAGTTTAACAATCTTGTATCACTCGAGATAGCTGCAAAATTTATTGTAGATCAACTGGAAGAACATCTGGGAACAATGTTCTTCCAGAGAAACTCAGTTTATTTCAGAAGGAAGACTGTTGTGCTGAGAGAGAGGTAATAAACTCACATCCACTATCATTTTACAGCTCTTGCAGGGTCCAATCTGGCCAAACAACTCCAAGATGAGGGCCTCTGTCACGTCCCGGGACAAATTCCCCACATACCTAGATACATAAACAATGAACAGAAGACACAGAAACCACCAATTACCATCTTGCGATGTAACTGGTGATTTGACAACTTGTGTGTGCACGCTGAAAAAGACAACACGCTACATATCTGTTTGATGTTTTTTTGTATGTCAATGTAAGTTCCTGGACAATTAAAAATGAATGTTTCCACAAAGGTGAACATGCTTGTATGCTTTGGATAACTGTCCTGTTGCAGAAGCCACATGGGCTTGAGATCATGAACTAATGGCTTGACATTCTTCAAGATTTTCTGGTAGAGTGCAGAGTGCAGAGTGAATCATGACTCCTTTAATTGTGACAGGTTTGTCCAGGTCCCGAAGCTGCAAAGCAGCCCCAGATCACACTACCACCATCATGTTTGACTGCTAGTAAGATGTTAAAAGTTAGGTTATCCTTTGTGTAATACTAACATTTGTTTTATAACCTGAAGAAAAAAATGTAAGGGCTATTTCATGCGTATACAACCAATATTATTTGAGAAATTGTTAAGAAATTAGGGCTATGATGCCCTGCACGGCCCACATTCTGCAAAGAACGGTCAGAGTTTCTCTGAATGACACTGGATTTGAAAGTGTTCTGGCCAAATGTCGCAAGATTGTTGGACATTTTAAGTGTAGTCCAGCAAATGTTGAGTAATTAAAGGAACATTTTGTGTTTTAAATATTGACTTTCGTGCACCTTTTGGAAGTTCAGCTGGGATAAAGATGTTACACATTGTTGTTTAAATGTTATTGTCAGATTCTAAAAGAAAATTAATATTAAAGCTAAAATCTTATTTTAATGGCCTT
>JAUMTR010000004.1:2164600-2203533 GCA_032270685.1 Microctenopoma stevenorrisi | reverse complement strand
CACTCCATTGATTAGTATCTCAATGATATGACGAGCTAATTATCTTTTTGCTCACCAAAGATGCAAACAGCCACATGCAATCTATATTTGATGACCATCTTTAACGTTACAATTCATACCACAACATCACCTGTCATGATGTACAGTTGTATCTCTTATGAGATCCGTGTCAGCAAGCAAACAGGCAATTCAGTACAGCCATTTAACATACACAGTGATTGCTATTAGTTATTTCTATTTACTTTGTGATTCACTATAAAATATAAAGAAGGATAATGTATTCTAGTTCTATATCTACCCTTGTAATGACTTCTTTAAAAGATTAAACAGACACTGTATATAACCATATCTAGGTCAAGTAAATGAGGACAAAAACCTTTATTAATAATCCTGACTTTCACAAATCCTTATGCATAATCTGTTAATTCTAGAATACTTGTTAAAGGTTAGAAATAACTAATGCAAGTAGTATAGACATGATAAAATAAAAAATATTAAGAATTGTTAACTTCAATGGCCACAATTCTGACAAAAAGTCTATGTCACATACATGAAGTAAATTACACACATCATTTCATTACATATTCACATAAGAATTCCAATCACAAGATGGCTGTAAATGCAAACAAACACCAGTTTTAAAAAATTATACCTTCATCTAGCTGCATTTAGTTCTTCGACCAAATAAACAGTACAAGTAACATCATTGTTTCTGAGTTTCTGACCTTGCTTTGGTTCACTGCTTGCTTTAAATAGAATTAATCATACCCAAGTTTTAAAAATAACTAAAGCTAAATTAACATCAGCGCCAGGATATGTTAACATTAAGTGTGATGCACGAGAGACTGCCTTGATCCTAAATGTGCAGTCATGGTTCTTTCGGCAAAGCGACGTTTAGGGGGAGATCGTGCGCCAAACTCTACTGAAAAAAACTGGTAGTTAAGTGTTGTGCTCAACGTCAACATTATTTGCGGTGTGGAGCGGTCTACAGTGGGCGAATGGTCGCGCTTTTTCATTCGGCACACACAAAGTTTGCCAAATGTGTTCATTTTACTAGGAAATCCGTTTTCTGTTCATGGGTTTGTTAAACGACCAGTGGAAGGCGACGCGTTAATTTTTCTGGAATTAGCTAGCTAGCGTGGAGCCCTTTTCGGCTGGCAAACAATGTGTTGAATTTACACGGAGTTGGATCATTACAGTGTGTTTTGAATCTTCAAGTGGTGGTAGCATGTAGCTAGCGAAAAACGACATGATATTTAAATAAAATTGGGGCCCCGTTTCACGATGCTACAGACGCTCGGGGTAACAAGCTGCCATTGAACGTTAACGTTATGTGACGAATGCAAGACACTGGCTGACGGTATCGCAGGCACACACTTACAGCGTTTTGGGCTGGTCATCGTCCATTCTGTTTAACTTGCTGACCGTGAACAAGTCGCAACCCTGAGAGCAAATCCACGACTGTCGCGGGCAGCTGCCTGTGACACCCTCAAGTTATTTTATTGCGCAGTATCAACTGATTTACCACCGCTGTTAGCTCCAGAGTGAACAATGGGGTAGCCGACAAAGATGGCGGAGCGACCGGGGCCGAAGCAAAACACGCATGCGCAGTTCTTCAGTCGAAGGCAAATTACACAATAGTGACCAGTAGCTTCAAGTACTGTATTTAGATAGAAATTTACCGTATTTGTATTTGACTTGAACCTGTTAATATTCTACAATTTTACATTTCTACTGCACAACAGAGGTAAAAAAAGTATACAGTTTAGATTTAGATTAATACTACAATATGAAGTCGCCTATATCATGCTCAATAATCCAAGTAAGAAAATCCAAGAAGTTTGATTCTGTTCATCTGGACCAAGTTTTTAAATAGGAGAAACTTTAACATTTAGTAAGACATGTTTATATTATATACTCTCAGGGAGTCAATGAATAACTGCATGGGCCAAGGAGTTAGGTAGATCTTGGTGTTCACATGGAAATATTGCAGAGTCAAAACACAACAATTCAACATAAACATCCACAAGGAAATGCAAACCAGCTACCAAGATACACAAACACACAATTACTAACCAAGTGTTGCAAAACAAATAATGAAACATGCAAGTCTGGGTTTTTTCAGCAAAAGAATAAGAGATGCAAAATGACAAAATAAAACTAAATAGCAACACTGACATGCATAACAACCAAAAAGAACAACAAAATATCTACAAAGTGATGAAACAAGCCTTTTAAAAAAACTTACAAAAACAGAATGACCACAAAACCACCAGCAGACATTTAATATTGTCAAACTACTACAAAAGGACCACAATCACATGCACATCCTAAATACAGTAAAACATCTACAAAGAGATGGGGAAAAAATCAAAGATACGCAAACAGACACTAAAAAACGAAACACACAAATTCATCACAGACACAAATAGACACAGAAAACATACCACCTGTAGTAGATAAACATTTTTATTGTAACATTTGTACCTCTACTTATTATTCTGCACTTTCTGTACATCATTTCAGTCAATTAAGATAAAAAATGTGTTTAACAGTCCTAAAAAACGTAACTTTCCTTCACCACCAATATACATTTAAACAGCTGCACAGAGGTCTGTTTTCTCAGCAGTGAATCTTGTTTTAGGTGAACTCACAGAATCAAAAAATTCTTAACTTTAACACCACTTTCTTCTTGCCATGTCTTTGGTAGCAAAATGTAAAAGTGCATTTGTTTCAATGAATTGTTGTAAGAACAACTTTGTTGTCATTTAAGCGTAAATAATTTAATATTCTGCCAATAATAAACGCACAAGAAGAATCAGCCCTTCAGTTTCCAGTAAGGTCAGCTACAGCTCAAAGATAATCACTTACAACAGAACTGTGTCTGTAAAATAAGCGACTATGTAAACAGCAATTCCTCGTCATCATGACAGTTTAATTTGCCCTAAATTTATTTCAAATTTCTGACAAATACATAAGATACATTTACCACCTCCCAGTAATTATCTAGGTAAGATGGAAATAAAAATGTAAATAAACCACAGTCCTAAAGCATCCAGTGGTTCCCATGCCTGCTCCACGTTGATCCCGTATGATGCAGTATAAAGATCTGTATAAGCACAGATGACTCCTCTCCCTGCTCAGTCCCCACTTCATCTCGGGCAGATGTTGTGGTCAGTTACAAGTTTCTCCATCCTCTTTATCTTACGTTTGTTCTTGGGCATGGGTTTGTCGTACATGCCGTTCTTCAGTAGATGCTCCTTGCTGTGATGAATCTGAGCGCCGTGCTGCAGCTGGAAGGAGCACAGGGCTTTCAGGGGCCTCAGCAGAACCTGGACAAATAGATTGTAAAAAGGTGGAGTGATGGAAAATAAAAAGAGTACCGTACTGTTCATGTTTGTGTAATTAGTAATTCATTGTACAATCTATAGGTCAAAAGGTACGACAGGTGCAATAATATTCATCACAATTTCGCCTCCTCACCTCTTGGATATCGTCATTCTGCTCCAGGATGGACAGGGCGACAGCGGCACATTCCAGTGTGGACAGACAGATGTTGGAGGGTTGTGTACGGATCACGTACTGACTGGACAGAGTCCTGTTGAGCTGCACCTATTAAACCAAAGCAGGTGTGATTGACAGTGCGAGTGTGACCTCCTGCTGACATTTGGATTTTAATGTTATTAGTCTAATGATTTGCATCACAGCATTCATTATATTTAAATGACTTATGTACACCTGAAATAATTCTGTGTTTCAATTTCATCTGACTGACATCAACCTATTGCTCAGGTTATTAATCTAGAAACATTATTGGCAATTGTGTGTGGAGATAAACTGTTTCTGAATCTCCTTGTATCGACTCAGATTTGTAAATGAATGAGTGCAAGAATCTGTGAATTTGTGAACATGTAAATGAGTATTCAGATTAGCTAGTCGACACCGAGATCTCAGAATGTGCAACAGAAACTGTGAAAGAGTAAAAAAATCTGTGAATGTTGACACATATTTGTAAATAGTGTAAAAGAAGCTGTAGATATTGATGAAAACTGTGACTATTCAGTTTTAGGTTGAAAAAAAACAAATCATTTCTTTTTCCTGCTTCTTTCTTTTACTATAGTTCTGACATGACTGAATGTGTGGAGCTCAGGTTTTTTTTCCCTGAGCTCGGGGTGACAGGTTTGTGCTGCAACGGTGCCTTCTGGCTGACTCACATAATGCCGCAGTAACTTTTCACCTGACAGGTGTCATTTTAACTACAATACTGCTTGGCCATTGTGGTTCTGCTGCAGCAGTTAAGACTACAGACTTCAAAACTGTAAAATGCAGAAACCCAAGATTTTGTATATGTAAATATTGAAGTCCCAGAAGAGAAATTTGTATCCGTGGCATCCAATCTATGGAATGACAGTAGTAATTACGAAAGCCTGGTTCTTGATATTAGCAAGCTGCACTCAAATCCAGCTGGTCTATGACTGCATCCAGCCCAAACACTTTCAGGGAAACATGGGGGAAGAAAAGAAATGCTAATAAAGCCACAGCGTTCACTTGCTTGCCTACATTATGACATTTTTTTAACTTTCATGTTCTATCAGATGTGGGTGATGTCGATTTCCCACCACTGGGTGTAACAGAGCATTTAAGATGCCCAGGTGTACAGGGCTTCTCCTCTGCTCCACCAAGATTTTGTGATTTAGGCTGATGGACAAAACACATTTTTCAAAATAAATCTAGTCCAGAACAGCTGTAAATGGACAAAGATGTTGAAACACATTATCTATCTATTAAGAAAATAAACGTCTCATTTGTTCCACACCTAATCTCACCTTCTTTTACCACGATGACCAGCTGCACCTACCTGTTTAGGTAGGTGGAACAGGCTGTTTTTGAGGAACATATTTTTCGCCTGGCTCCAGGTGCCATCGATGATGATTACGTTGTGCTTCACAGTGCCCAATTCTTGGTACTGAACTAACTCCTCCAGGTTCTGTGATTTGGGACCCGGGTACAAGATCAGCGTTCTGTTGTCCCGACATACTTCAGCCAGCTCCGGGTGCCTGATTGGAGTAAAGGCGGAGATGAAAACTTAAGTCTTGTATATGTGAGTGGTCACAGTGATGATGAGATGATAAGAGATCAGAGTGTCCTTACTTTTCCTCACTGAATCTTCTTCCAATGATGACATTGCATTTTCCTTGTGGCAAACAAGCAGCAAGTAGTGGCACCGTGCGAAGCACTCTGCTCTCCTGAAAATACATCAGACGTTAGAATTGTCAGTACGGCGTGGCTCAAATAATTCATCCTACTCTTTAATACTAACATGCTGATAAGACGCTAAAATAATCCTGTTAATTCTCATTCATTTTATTTGGTTTTTTAAATCATATATACGTACTGTATATTTTACTGTGTTGCTATGACAACTGCTCCAGATGCAAGCTTAAAAAATAGAGGTGTGTGTCAAATACATTTGTGGAAAACAGTTATTTACATATAAAAACAGGGCCCAGATGTGCTAATGAGTGATACTAGCTGTCATGATTAGAAAAGGCAAATTCCTTCCTCTCTCTGCTCTGATAAAGTTCTTCTTCGCGCTTTATGCTCTGCACAACAATTCAGGCAATTATGGGAATATAATAAATAAGCTGCAGATCGTACTTACTACGTGCACGTTTTTAATACTTCTGGTAGTCACACACACTCACCTCTGCGGGATGCTGCACTACGTATAGCCGGGTGGACACCTCCAGGGGTTGTGGTGGAAGAAAAGGACAGAGACACACCTTCTGAGGGCGACTACATGGGGGGAAAGTTGAAGACGCGGTGAAGAAGCTGTGATATCCCAGTTACTCCCCAGTCATAGCCCCCATCTCTCTGTTTCAGCTGGTCTTGCGTTTTCTCTGTAACGACATAAATCTGTGCCCTCATTAAAACATGCCAGTTACTGGGGGAGACGTAGAAGGAGAAGGAGGAGTTACGGGGTAGGAGGTTTTCCATCCACCAACCTCAGCTAGCTAGCTAACTAGCTAGCGTTAGCTTTAGTTGAATTCAGCTCACCGGCACCGTAAGCACGTCGGTCTTCTCTCGCCGACCTCGACCGGCAGCGCGGCCAGGTCTCCAAAAGCGTCGACTAGTCCATCCTCCGCCGAGTAGCTGTCAGGGGCTTCTGGTCCGTTTTCGTCGGGAAGGACCGAGGAGCAAATACCGGCGACACTAGCCATTGTAGAGCTAGCATGAAGCTAACTGACGCCAGTACTCAAACACGACGCCGAGGAGCGACGTGCGACATAGAAATAGAACAACTAGAACCGGTTGACTGAGCTAATGGCGTACTACTTTATTTTTTTCCTGGGGAAGCGGGGTGAAATAATGTCTTCTTGGCTACGTTAAAGTGCATTAACACAAAAAACCGCTATGTTGTAATTACTAATTTATCTATTAATACACGTATAACTATCAGTAATCTTTGTACAACATATAATTACGAAATAATGATCTAAACAATTATTAAACATGATAAGATCACTTAATTATGAGACAGGTTTTGGTGGCTAAGACAGAGTCGGGTCACTCTAAAATCTGGTGGATTCAGAAATACTTAATTCACATAATTGAACCTATAAATAATACAAACCAGAAATAAGAATTCCGGCAAGGATGGATCTTGGATGTTAAATGATTAATTGGTGAGAGTTCATGTGAAAGTCTCCATGGATGTGAGGTTTGCAGATGACATTGTAATGTGCAGAGAGAGTAGAGAGCAGGTGGATGAGAGCCTGGAGTGGTGGAGGTGTGCTCTGGAGAGAGGGAGACTGGTGGTAAGGTGAACATGCAAGGAGTACAGTACATAGATGTACTGTATTGCATGATGTATTGTATACTGAACACTGTAGTATATATACACATGTTACCGTAGTTTATTGTATATGAGTTTATTTATAAGAGTGAGTGCCACCACATTAAACAAATGTCTAGATTATTATTTGATTATCACAACAGCTGCAGACTAATTTTCTGTCAACCACTAATGATTCAAATGACGATACAGCTCCCAAAACTATGTGTGATATCCACTCTACCTACTGTAATTCTATAGGATTGAAGGTCTATTAGCCCAGGTGATGCAGAGGCGTCAACTCACAGTTGCCACCTGGCGATGTGGAGGAGAAAAAGGGAAATAAAATATGCACATTTACACGATGTAACACTGGATGTCACCAAAGCCCACGAAACTAGCGGATGAGCTCTAACACGGTGGACAAACGATATAAAATAGAGTGGACAGAGAGGACAGAAGCATTAAAACTATCCATTTGTATATAAAGACAACACCAGTCTGTTTTGCTACCCTCGTGCTTCTGTTAATATACATAGACCATATTTGTGCATGTGCAAGTTAATATCTTTTGTGTGTGCTTTCAGTTTCCTCTTCAAGGTCATGAGGCACGGGATCACTGCTGAGCTCCAGATGGGACCTTTGGATTTAAGCCTGGAAGCAGTATCAGTAAATAATGCTCGACATAAACCTGCTTTAACGGCCACATGTGTAGGTTAAAAACTGCACTGCCAGTGCTGTCACTTCAAAGTCTCCCCGACAGTGTTTTGAATATTCGCTGGTTTATTTTCTACATGCAGAGAGATGCATATGCAGGTTTGATACTAACAAGCTTTAGCTTTAGTCAGATTGAACACATGGTAAAAATGTTCATTCATGTTATCATAAACATTGATAAACGTATGCTGTCAATATGCACCTTCTAACATATTCAACCCTTTTTAATCATTGTTTACAAGTTGGTACGCAGACTCCAAGCTGAGACGAGGTGTCAGGTTACCAGCCAGTGAGGCTTATTTATAGCTACCATCACACAAACACAGGCACGTGCACACTCATCCTTCTTATCTACACTTTTCTTTTCAAACACGGTATGACTCATGCACTATTGCCACTTGGAGAGACCTTGATTTTAAAACTGAATAAAAACACATCAATAAACGCAACTGAGTTTAAACCTATTAATAGATATTGAAACTAGACTAGAGTATCACACACTGTCCTTTGTCTTTAGCTGGCTCACTTGGTAAGGTTGGATCCCCTTCTTTCTCTGGATGTATCTCTGCTTTAGCTGGTTCTGTTGACCTATTATCTGCCTCCTGTGGCTGAGTTTGCTTCATAGATGTTTCTGCTGTTTTAGTGTTTTCCCCATGTTCTGTCGCTGGCTTTATATCTTTGACATTTGTTTCAACACTGTCTTTTATACTTTCCGTTTGTGAAGACCCAGTCTCCACTGCAGTCAGTTCATTCTCAGAGGAAGGCTCTTTGGTTTCCTCTCCATCTCCATCTCCCTCATCTGCAGTCTCCACTGGTGATGCAGTTTCTTTTTCCTCCTCCTCCCTCGTTTCCTTTCCACCAGCCTCTTCTTTTTCCTGCATAATAACATCAACTGGGGTCAGAGGTGTTAGGTCCAGACATGTCTTTGGGGGGGACATTGCCTTTCTCCTGGGAGGGGCAACTGGCATTTCATTCTCTAAATCTTGTTTTCTCAGGTCCTGATTTCTATGTATGTTGGCATTGTTTTCGGTAGGATGATCATCTGTAATTTCCCAGTCTGGTTCCTCTGAGGGAAACTCAAAGCTGGAGATACTAAGGGAATCTACTGGGATTTCAGCAAATTGTTCCACGGTTATCGAGACACTTTTGGTGGTCTTGGGTTTAGTCTTCGTCACTGATTTGGCTTCGTCCTCTTCCAGTGATCGAGGGAAAGGATCCACATCGCATGGAGAAGAATTGGCACTGGACCTGAAGAAGTCTGTAATTTCTTCTTCTGATTTCGACACCTCACCCTTCTCAGGCTTGGAAATAAAATCCCCAAAATGATACAAATCTTGGGTCAAAACCCGAGGACCTTCCTCTGGACATTTTCCTTTATCAGCTTGCTGAATCTCCATTGCTGGAGTCTCATCTATCAGCACATATTTCTCTAAGTATCCCCTGGCCTCCCGGTCTGAGTGCCTGCTGTGGAAGGACTTCTCAGAGCACAAACTTTCTGTGTCTGTTTCTTTTATCCGACTGCCAATTGCTTCTTCATACAGGTCAGTGTAAAGGAAGGCCATGGCTTTTGGCTCTTCCAGCAAAATCGGGTCGATGATTTTGAGTGGTCCTTCAGGTAGAAAGATTGGGGTCAGGATGTCCTCTTGGCTTCCAAATAAAGTTGAACCGCTTGGTTTGGAAGGGAGCCTACAGGGTACCCCTTCATCCTCTCTGTCTAGACTCTTCGTGGTGTAGTCATCTGTACTACCGTAGAAGACTTCATCTAGAAGCTCACTAGTGATTCCCTCCAGACTGACGGTGTCTGACTTTTCAATATCTAAACAACTGTCTATAGTTGTTTTTGTGGTGGGGATATTGTCTTTAGGTTGCACAGGATTCCTTGCATCCTGGCTCTCAGTCATATCCTCTTCCACTGACGCCACCTGTCCCTGTGAGATCACAGCAGGACCTCCTGGAGCCTGAGCATCAATGAGGGTAAACGCCTCCATGTAGTCCACATTTCTAGGTGCTCCTCTGCCTGGTTGTCTAGCTACTGGAGCCCCTGGTGGATCCATTACGTAGGGACTGATTAGAGACAAGGGATTGATCTGGTCACCTCTTGCTGCACTCGACACTGTTAGAGCACTTGATGACATCAACGACTCATTATCCAGGATCTCATTACATGGTTTAGGGATGGGCGTCTCCTCCAGATAGGATAAGTTGTCTACCATTTCTTTGCTTTCCTCTTCATCCACTGTAGCCAGTTTTGGAGGAACAACAATGTTGAGGATCTCAAAACCTTCTGACACTAAACTGAATAGTCGTTGCTCTTTCTCTACCAGAGGATCAGCTGGCTTTTCTTCATCTTCTTCTCCTTCAGTTTTCAAATTTGGTTGTGAGAATCCGACTAATTCTGGCCTTCCTGAGATGTTCTCAGAGCTTTCTCCAAGGAGTTGTCGTTGCCTGCCTGCGTTGGTCTTCTGACTGCTTACCCTCTCTTTAGGTTTCTTCTGTCTTGAAATCAGGTCATCATCCATGACAAAGATGATCTTTCCAGCGGGGTGAGACCCCACTTTTGCGGACTGTACTGGCACTGAAGAGCTGGGGTCCACAGTGGAGTTTCCAGCTTCAGATGCCCAGGGTGTGGTGCATCGGCTAGGTGTCGTCTCCCAAGCAATCCCGCTGTCCTCGCCTTGCATAGTTACCATAGAGAAGGAGGTGTCCATCATTAAGCACTGCATCTTTGGCTGGACATTGTCATCGTGGACAGCCTCGCGCAAACTGAAGACACAGTAGCACACAAACAATGGGGTTTAACAAACATATCTGGAATCTTGGTTTTTGTCTTAAGAGGCAAATTTGTTGCTAATTCTTTGTTTGTTCCTCCTTTTTCTACACTGGAGTCATGCAAAAATGATTTTCAGATTCTTATGTTTAATCTTGTATGTAAAGTCTTTCCATGGAAATTTTGCACGCATATCACTTTGAATGTGTTGTTCTCTGAATCCTCACACTCAGCACATGCACAGTCAGATTTGTTGAAACTGTTGTAGAGGTGTTGACTCCACTATGACTGATTTGTACCTGTTTCGAAGGTTCTCTACCTCATCACCGGCCTCGAGGTTTTGCTCTGCAACATCTTCAGGTTGCAACACTGTCATCTCAGTGTCAACGTCTGAGCGGGCAAAATCTTCTGTCAAAGTATCCATTGTTCAACTGTCTTGATGAGTTTGCTTTAGCCTCTCAACACAACTCGCTGCTGCTCTGTTGATCACATTCTAGGCGAGGGTGCTTGAGTTGAGTTTTTGTGCTCAGCGTAATCTTGAAATAGAAAACTGGTGCTCCCGTGTTTCATCTGAAGCATTTGCAACATGTAGGGAGGTCAGTTTGTCATGTATTCACATTGACGGAGACCTTGCTTTTGATGAATACGTAAATCAGCTTAGTCTGGGTTAATTAGTTGCTATCTGTGATTAATATGAATTTAAAAATGTGCAGCAGCATGAAGTAAATGTTGCTGCTTTATTTTTTCCTGCCAGGTCTAAATATAATTCTGAGCTGGAAGCTTAGATCCAATGTCACAAGCCTGTCTGTAAGTGCACCATAGGCATTTGAGAATGTTCAAAGACGTCAGTTTGTTTTTTATTTGCATAAATAAATCACATGTTAATAGTTCACAGTGAACCAGTGAGAAATACAAGTGTGGCAAGGTTGAGCTCTAACATATGTATTTACCACCTTTTCCCCGTAATAAAATATATTAACATAATGTGCTACCTAAACCTACAAACGTGGTAAAATAAATCTGAAAATATTATTTTTTCTATTCTGATCTGTGCTTCTATGGGACCATCAGCCTTGCACCTGTTCATGTCTGTCTGGCATACTTTGTAGGAAATAAAGAGTGGGTTCGCTTTGAGTTTGCAGATTGTATCTGTTTGTGTGTAAACTAGTTTGACTGATTCTCCAAATTGAAATTTGGAAATTTACTTTGTCTTTAATTAAGTAATTTATTTTAGTTAATTATGATTTAGTCAATCGTGCCACCAACCACTGATTTGAAGCTTAAAACAACAAGAAGGCAAAATGGAAACATGTTTTTACTATTTGTTTTAAAAGCCGTTGTTTTCATGTCTCTTAACCTTAATGCTAATTTGTTTGCAATGGCACTACATCCAAAGTAAGGTTGCTAAAAGCAGGGTTTTGTGCCAGAGTGACACACATCCCCAACTGTGTGTGAGCTTGTTTACTGCAATGGACTTCCACAGGAAAATGCCAAAAGGGCACATCTTCTCTTGCTGGGTTTACAGAAAGGCCACGCACAGTAATCAGTCAGAAAAGAAGCAGAACAGAAATGGTACAACTTTTATTTTAATTGTCATTGTTCATATGCACGTTATTTGCAGCAAGTAGACTACACAAATGTATGGCTTCATCTTATCTTCATCATCTTTGTCTGGATGCACCCTGAAGCTGGCATGGTGGCTCAATGGGTTAATTGTCAGGCTGTCTGAGTCATAGTCCTACCTCTACCTGGTGTGTCCCTGAGCCAGACACCCAGCATTAAAAGCGTCTGCCAAGCAAAGTAACGCTGAACTACTAAATCAAATTTATGTCTCTGTGGCTGCTGTCTGAAATTCATTCTTTTTACATCTTACTTGCAAGACTAAAAGGAACACACCAAAACCAAGCAAGACATTGTTGTACAAATTACGTTGTTATTCTTGAAAACATAACCACGGAGGACAGGTCAGATTCTGGGGGCTGGGGGGGGGGGGGGGGGTTCATTTTTGCCCTGTCCCTGTTTAAGGTTAATCTGGCCGTGGGTGTAGTGGGCGCTGTCTCCTTCACTCTCTTTATGCTGCAAAACAAAAACGAAAATTTGCTATTTATTGTGATTATACCCAAACACCGGAAGTGAGGAAACATGATATTGCCAATTACGTCAGAGAGTCAACGTGATGACATCACGTGTTCGATGCTCCGTCAGGGCAGCAGCAGAGAGGCTGAGCTGGGGATGAAGATGAGGGGCTGAGAGCTGGTCTGAGAAGATGACCTGGGACGATGGATCCGGGTTCATGGCGCGTTTCCACTGAACACTGACACGAGGAGCGCGTTGCCCGTGCTGTGTCCGAGCCTTTGGACCACATCCCCGCCGCTGACGGCTGCTGTGCGCGCACACAACCTTTGGATGGAGGGGACGTTAAAGTGTGGAGCATGCACCGAGCGTTTTCCGTATCTGCCCCCCAAAAACAGCGGGGATGAAGCTCAGCAGTCTGTCACCAGCAAGCGGCTCTAAACGTCTTATTCGGGCTCAAGCATTTTAATGGCAGGAAAGAGCCAGCGGCTGGGACGGGGATCTGGGATCAGTTTGTTGACACTGAAGGGCGAATTTTAGATTTAAATATATATCTCTGTTTACTTCTTTGTGTGGCCAGGTTTCACAGCACACACAGGAGATGCTAGCGCTAGCTTATGTTGTTAACGGTAAACTAACGGTAATCTATGACAAACACCGATCACATTTTTGACATTTTAGCGACGTTTTTTTTAAGGCAGCTCCGTCCATTTGCGCGGTAATTTGGCAAGTGTTGGGCAGCTTTTCCTGTCAGTCAAGAGTTTAGCTCCTAATCCTCCGCCCGAACGTAACGGAGGAGTTTTTATTCGCGGGAGTTAGCGGGCTAGCTAACGGCAGCCGCCGGAGGAGCGTCGCTCATCATGCGCGCACCGACACGTCTGCGCGGGTGAAGCCCGACGACACCCTCCGACCAGAATGCACCCGAGAGCGTCACGGCAGCGGCAGCGCGGAGTCATGTCGGACTGACGGCGACGCGGCGGCTCAGAGCGGCTTTATTAGTGGAAGAGAGGGGATCAGAGGAGCCGAAGCTGGCCTCCAGCCCTGCCCGCACCGCCCTCAGGAGAGCAGCGGCAGAGCTGCAGCGCCGACTCGGCTGAGCCACGAGCATCCAGCAAACATGGGGTACGTGACTTCCAAACTCGACATGTCAGGGTTTGTCTGACTTTGTTTGTGTGGATGTGAGCAGCATAAAATGACTCCTCTCAGCACCTTTCACCTCAGGAGTTCAGCACTAAGCAAAGAAATGTCAGTGACAGCAGATAACACACAGACACTAGTAGCTGTCCGGCAGCATTAGATGCTAAAAGATTAAGCTTCAGAGAAGTAGCTCCTGTTGGTGAAGTCTATTTTGGTTTTAAAGACAAATAAAAACCAGACACATAGTTTCAGCCCTTTTTGAGGAAACTGTGGGGAAAAGCCAAATATTTGCTCTCTGGTGAAAGAGGTTGGTCCTTTTTTAATGACTTCTAAAAGAGAAGATATTTCTTCTTAAGCTCCTTATTTTAACCCGAATAATAATGCATGCAATAATGCATTTGGATGTCTTGTTAATGTTTTTTTGTTGTTGTGTTGTTTTGGTCAAATAAAACAATTTAAGAGGTTCATCATTATATTCACTGATACATTTTAGATACAGGTGCCTAAAGATTAGTTTGGTATAAATTAGACAACTGTGGGTGAAGTGATGGCAACGTGCAGGTCACGTATGAGACATCATGTTGAACAAAGCAGTGACTTTTCATGGTACAAAGTAATTCAAACAATGTCTCGGATTTAAAGTTTATGGGGACTAAATAATTAGTTTGGTTTGTAACTGAATATTCAGCTGCTATTCTCACAACCCATCAATCACTGGAGTAATTATTAAGATACTGTGTGAAAATAAATGCTAATCTTCCATCTTGTGAAGAAATTATCCACTGCTCTTTGTTAAAACCCATTGTTGTCTAATACAGATGTGTGTGATGGTTTTCACACTTACAGCTGGAAAATAACTGAAACAATTAACTGATTATAGAAGTTCACTAAGCGCATTGCAATTTTCAATGAGAAACCAAATGTTTTCAGCTGCTCACATATTGCATTTGCTGCTTTTATTTATATATCATTGTAATCTGAATGTGTATGTGTCTTTATACTTCTGGCCAAACAAAACGAGACATTTAAATGTGCTACCCTGAGTTCATCGTCTGTTTTGGAGCGGCAGTAGCTTAGTTGGTTGGACAGTTGAACCCTCAGGGTCAATGTGTCCTTGGACGAGAAACAATCTGTAATTAAAGTAATCATTAGCTTCAGCCCTAGTTATATGCATTATTGATTTTATGACCGTTCCATAAGAAAAAAATTTTGATTTGAGGAGCCCTTCAACAAATATCAGCGGCGTAGCAAAGCTAGCCACCCATGGCTACTGCTGTCATCCCTTTGTAAGAGCGTGGTGGCCTTTATGTCCACTCACAGCCTCCATACACTGACATCTTAGATTAAAGAAGCCAAAAGATTAGGCTGTGCAGAAAAAGACAACTGTCTGTGACCACAGAGAGCAAGTCGAGTATCGGAGCTCAGAAGGGACAAAAGTTGTGACTAATTTGATGCAGTATTATTTCAAATTGATGTTTAGGAACTAAGACATCCAACCGTTCTTCCTCTTTTAGAGAGGAGAGAGATAAACCTCCCTAAACCACCGTCGCACAGTAAGGAGCGCGTGAAGCTGAACCTGCAGATGTACAGGATGGAGATTCTCCTGATCCAGAGCGACCTAGTTCTTAGTCCAGATGAAAGCAGATGATGCAGCATGTGATTGGTTTGTTGTCATATTGTGGTTAGACGGTGGGGGTGGGGGTGAACTGGTTCCCTCCTCCATCCTCTGTAATTCTCCGAGCCAATGGGTATAATCCAGTTGACAATCAATTTGTCCAGCACAGAAAGAGAGCATGTCCTGTGCGTGCACTTGCACCGTTAATTAGCGAGTCAGACTTGGCAGGTCCAACAAGTGCTGGAGCTTCTGTTCTCGCGTAATAGATGGCTGTAAACAAGCTGTCCTCCTGAATCCTGGCACTTAGAATAAAGCAGCGTCCAGGCAGTATTTTCTGTTCTGCCGGTCAGGCCAGAGGGTCGGAGACTGCTTTGTTTTTACTGGAAACAGAAAATTGTTTTGGCAGCACAGTTGCAGCATGTGCTCGACTACTATCACTGGAATTTAGGTCTTATGAGCTGGAAGTCATTTGTAGTTGTATTACACGCGAACTGATACAAAAAGCCCTTTTATTTACACATGTAAAGCTTTGACCACATTAGGCTTTACTGAAATAATATACTGAGAACATGAGTTTTTTTCTCTCTATTTGTTGCTGATAGTGGAGAAATGAGGTGACAGCAAAAAGTCACATGTTCTCCACGTTCTCCTTTTTGTTCAACCAATGATATTTTAAGACAAAGAAAACCTGCTAATTCTGATTATTTACAACATGTTACCTTCAAATGTTTGGATATTTGCCTCTAGGTTGCTGTAGCTGCCTCTTTGAGTTTGCCTTGTCTATAAAAAGATACTGACCAGTTTAGATAAGAGGGACTCCTGAAGTTCAGCTGAGCTTTGTTGGGGGGTTCAGGTTAGGTGCATCGTGTCCCTGATTTCTGTACTCACGTTCTAGGTGAACTTTAAAACAGCTGAAACTACTGTTTATATTTATATCCACTTGATGCACGAGGCATCGCTGTTATTTGGAGAAATCGTAGCAAATCGTGTTGGCACATGTATTAGTGTGTAATCAGGCTCTCCTCTGTCTTCCCTTGATGCTCGCAGCACAGTGAACGGATGTTATAAACTGGATGGCTCCGCCTCGCCGGGCCCCCCGCTGCCTCCTCCTGAGCGTTAGCTGACAGGGACGCTGAGATTGGATTGGGCGAGAGAGCATGTGTGAGGGAGGCGCAGGCAGAGAGTGAGCGAGAGAGAGAGTTGTAGGATGACCAGCTCATGACCAGCCCTCGGTCACATGGGCTGTTGCCATGCCAACGCCTTCAGCAGCTAAGTTAGGAATGCAGGTTTATTTCTCCTGCCGCCGTCGGTGCCGGCTTGTGGTCAGATTATTTCAAATGTGCTGTAGGCAAAGAAGGTTTGTTTCATGATGGGATGAGTTAAGATGACTTAACACGTCTATGACTGTGTGAAGGAGATCAAACATTCAGTCACACAGCTGCAGTTCGACTGGGTTTCTACAGGGCTCGCCAACTTTTTATGGCTTCTTACTTTACTTTGCTTGGCAGACGCTTTTATCCAGGGAGCTGGCGCTGTGTGTCTGGCTCAGGGACACCTGGTAGGGGATGAACCAGAAGTCAGGCAGGGTTTCGAAAGAAGGCAGGGTGGAAAACCAGCAGAGACGTGATTATTATCATATCACATTTTTAGTACTTCCCAGCAGTATTTAACAATAATTGTTAATTAGATACCTAATGAAATGAACGCAGTACAAGTCTGGATAAGTGGAAGGTGATGACAGACTGTAGAGATGAAACACTGTACGTACTGCTTCCCGTAAAGGTTTCCAGCAGTTTCTCAGGATAGATGTGGCATTGATCAACGAGGCTCCGTGAGAGTAGCTGAATCTGTATCTGTTGTGGTCGGTGGAGAACGGCTGATTTGATAACATCTGTGGTCAGATTTCTCTGTCATTGAGGCCTGAATGCCACAGTATGTTTCACTGTATAAAGGGATTAACGGTCGCCACACACTCTCAGAGCAACACACACCACCGGGGCCGACTCTGATCTAGGCCAAGCTTAATAACAACACAAAATATAAAACCATCCACTAGAATTTGATACTTGAGCTGAAAGCTTTGAGTAAATGAGACCCCATCATTGTGTGTAGCGGTGCCCGTTTTAAACTGAACCTGACTTGTTTTCTAAATGAAAGTAATTCTTGTAAACATTCTGGTGATATCACAGTATGTTACCATCAGCTGCGTTCCTCACAGTCCCCCTTTTCTGTTGTGACCGTGTGTTCATTATGAAGGTTAAAGGATGCAAATCGCATTAGAGGAAGTAAAATGTGTCTGTGATAAGTGATGTGCTCAGTGCACACACTGAGAACACAGCATTTAAATCCACCCTTCACTCCGACAACTTCATTAACACCGTGTCCCAGTGGACACCTGGGGCACTTCGCACGCGAGCAGTCATATCTCATTTCTCTATAAGATGTAAAACCAAATTTCCAACAAGCCCAGTCTCAATAGAAAGAGCTTGTTATCACTCTGCAGAAAACCCCAGCGTGCAGCGTGCAGCGTGCAGCGTGCAGCGTGGCTGAAGCTCTCTGAGGCTCACGATCGTTGGTCTCTGTGACTCAGTTAAGTTCCCAGAGGCTGAACCCTGCTGATCTTGCTGATTCTCCTGACTGTCGGATGGATTAGTATTAATTTTGTTGTCCCTGAATAATGAATCCTGGTGGTTGTCTGACTTATTTTAACAGTTGTTAAAAAGTGGGTGCTATTAGAATCTCTTTGTTTAACTCTACCTAAGAAGACGTGAATATTCTTCCAAAATAGCCCGCCCTCTCTTTGCTGGTGTTTTAAAGCAGAATAAAGTGACTCTGCTTCCGTCTGACCCACATGCACAGAACATCTTGAGGTTTTCTAGCCCACATCATTTGTGCATGTCATGGAAACGAGAGACGGCTCACGGTATTGATCTGGACTTGCACAATCGTTCGCTCTAATCAACTGACTTGATGTTATTTAATTAGCCTGACCCTTTTTTGTCATGCTAGTTGTGCATGATTCCTGACAGCCTGCACACCTCTGCTGTGTGGACAGTAGCCTGGTGCTGTCTGTCCTCCTCTCTGAGACACAGGGCGTGTGTGTGGGCGCTGTTCAGCTCTTATTTTAAAAGTAACATTAGCATAACTGCCCTTTCCCTGGCTGCCTTTGAAAAAAATGCATAATTCCAGTCTGGTTTAATCTTATCGCCCACACGCGAGGCAGTAGGTTTCAAGAAAGACGCCCCTATCTCAGAGTCTCAGTCTGCCTCCTTCCTCCTCTGGCTTTTCTAATACAGGGCTCCTTCTTCTTACAGTTTATAGCTATTGTTCCTATTTCTATACTGTTTATTTAATCAGATATTCCCTTTTTTTATCAAATAACCCGTTACTCATCAGTTAATTGCTTGCTGCTGACTGCAGAACAATGAGGTCATCACTGCATTTAGGTTGTTTGCATCTGTATAAAAGTTAATATCTGCAGATACATATAGTTTTGCTCTTGGCATTGTGTGTTTTAGTATTTGATCTCCCACTCCCTTCACTGTTTGCGGGTTCAAAGGGAACTGAATGCGCTGAGGGTGAGGTTAAGTGCGTTCGTGTCGCACTTTGTACATTAACACAGTTATTTTCTGTACATCTCCCCCCTCTTGTCGAGCAGCACAGCAACGCATCAAGAAAGTGAATTATGAATGTGCTGGGATCTGGAAACTGTCTTTTACCGTCATGTGATTCATCATGTTCCTAACGTCACTCTTGAGAATCACAGTGTTGCAGATGTTGGTTGGTTGTTGTTGTGGATTGTACAGTCCCCAGCAGACTTTGAGCTCTGTCCTCTCGCTACCAGGCGAAGATGTCACGTTACATCTTTATTTTGTCCTGTTCTTTGGCTCAGAGATGCAATGATTGGATTGAGTGGAGTGATTTTTAATAATTCACTAGTATGAGCTTGTATTTGAAATATATTTGCACGGTGCTGAAAGCTAATCATTTGATATAGTTTTATACTCTTTGGGGTAATCAAAGCCTCTTTCTCCTCCTCAGGGTCTTGCGGTATTTAACATATTAGTGACTTAGCTCCGTCTCACCTTTCTCCCCCTCCTGTTCTTCTCTCTTTCTGCAGAGAGCAGCCCATCTTCAGTACACGGGCCCACGTCTTCCAGATCGACCCGAGCACCAAGAAGAACTGGGTCCCCACGAGTAAACATGCTGTCACAGTCTCCTACTTCTTCGACAGTACCAGGAATGTTTACCGAATCATCAGTCTGGACGGATCGAAGGTGGGCACGAATATGAAAGTCAGCACAGGACGGACGTGTAAAGTTTTCTTTAATAACCACAAACATGTGCCACGACTACTCTCAGCTTGTCTGACTCGGCGTGGCCTCTCTGAAGCAGGGGCGCTCGGGTCTGTCACGTCTCTGTGGCGGTACTTAATTTGGTCTAGCGAGAGGTGCACGGGTGGAGTTAGAGTTTCTCTGTGTGACTACTGCAGCCGTCGAACCAGCAGGCTGGCTGCGCCGTGCTCCGCTGGAAATAGCCCAGATTGTGTGGGGTGGTGTTGGAGGACATAATCATCCAGACGACAATACGCTTCTCAGCAGTGAAAGAGAAAACGGATACAGACGCCATGCAAAGAAAGATCTGTTTGTGTTGCTTCCCACGTTTCAGACGTGACTTGATGGAGCGGTTTTCTTTGCTCTTTGTGTTTGCACTCGCTGCTCCAACAAGCTGCTGTTTGGTTCCCGTTCAGAACCAAACAGCACAAAGACGCAGTTCGAGCTGAGCTGGTGAACAGAAGGAAGAATTTAGCTATTAGAGGAGTTTGGTGTGGACTAAAACAGAGCAGAAATAAAAGTACATCTGGAAACGACTCTGTTCATAGACATGGGGCGTTCAAACCAACACGAAATGCAAATCTTTAATTTACTGCATTTCATATTTATAAAGCTCTAGTTTTACAAAAGCTAAAAATGTTCAAGTTCGAGTTTAAGGTGAAATCGGTGAGTAAAAGAAAAGTGCTTATTATTCTGCATAGTGCTTGGTACTGAGGAGAGGTCAGGCTAGAAATCCGGGAACGAAGCTGTTCTGCAGTCGGTCTGTGTTTGTGGATTGCTCTGTCCGTTCTAACTGAAGGTGCAGGATGTCTGGTGGCAGCTGGGTCGTTAACCAGCCCGTGCGCTTCTCTGCTCTACAGCTGCACCGTGTGAAAGATGTGTTCAGTGTTGATGCAGTGTGTTAGCTTCCTTGTTGAGCTTCTCTCACTTGGTAGGAGATGTGAAGACCTTTTGTGTCCCCTGTGTTCCCTGATTATCAAACGAACTTGGTCGTTTCTTGGATCTGGTTGGATTTCACGGCAAATAAGCAAAAATCAGGCTGCTGATAAAAACCATGTAAAGAAAAACTCCCAGCTACACCTCGTCATTTAAGATGTTGTCATGTGTGCAGCTACTCTGCTGGCTTTGAGGGTTCCTAGCTAACAGTAAATGTGATTTTCTTTTTTAACTATGAACCCTCATCACCTCCTGAGCTTCCCTACTTCACTCCCACGCTGATCAGTGACATGACAGTCAGTTGGACTCACTTCAGAACTCCTCATTGATTGCTTCCTGTTTACCCAACAGTGGGAATACAAACTCGCATCAGTAGAAGACAACACGCACACGTCCCATGGTCCCAGTAGATATCAGGCGTCCAGCTGCTTTAGCCCGAGGCACCTGCTCCTGAGTGAGCGGCGCTTCAACCATCCACTGTATTTACGCTACCTTTGTCCTCCGCAGGCCATTATCAACAGCACCATCACCCCCAACATGACA
Source organism: Microctenopoma stevenorrisi (assembly GCA_032270685.1). NCBI lineage: Eukaryota > Metazoa > Chordata > Actinopteri > Anabantiformes > Anabantidae > Microctenopoma > Microctenopoma stevenorrisi. The sequence continues at coordinate 2,182,576 of JAUMTR010000004.1, read as the reverse complement.
TTCACCAAGACGTCGCAGAAGTTCGGCCAGTGGGCCGACAGCCGGGCCAACACGGTCTACGGCCTCGGCTTCTCGTCCGAGAACCAGCTGGTCAAGGTGAGGCCGCTCGTAGAGTGCCAGAGAGACCCAGACACGCTGCGTGGGTTCTTCTTGGTCTGACAGTGTTTCAGGGAAAGAGAATAAAAGAACAGGGAGCTGGGGAATCATCCTGCACGTACACAGTACCGGTTACTCCTCTTTTAGTTTGCAGATAAGTTTGCTGAGTTCAAGGAGGCGGCACGGCTGGCCAAGGAGAAGTCTCAGGAGAAGATGGAGCTCACCAGCACTCCCTCCCAGGTGACAGTGATTCTTCCTCTCGCTGCTCATATCGGCCTTACGCAGCTCGTTTATCCGTCAGCTGTGCCGTTAACACCTTGTGGCTTGTTTTCCTCAGGGCGGGGCTGCAAAAAGAAATGTGTTGTCAGTCAACAAATCTGGTAAAAAGAAGGTAAAGAGAAGCGGGAAAGATCATTTTCATGACACTGAACCAATGGACCCTTTTTCCCAGTCTTATCCTGACTCTACTCCCCTCTGGTGCCCCCCCCCCTGCATTTATTCTATGGCTCAAGTTAAATTAACATTGAGTTACGTACTTTCTTTACTTTAGTATTTACAGATTCTTCCTAGTTCACTTTATTTCAGAGGCGAGTCGTGAGATTTCACAAGCTGCTGAGCCAAATGTCCAGTTTCTCCGGATTGTTTTTTGACCTCATGTCAGATTAACAGTCAGGAATCCTGTCCCCGTCTCTCCTACAGATGACCCTCCGGTTCTCTGGTCCTCCTCTCACAGTCAAAGTTCAAAACTGTTGAATTACCCCAAAACACGTTTCCAAATAAAATGTGGCGACGTTTTTTTAATTTTCATCTAAAGAACATCCCTACGTGGATTTCAGCAGAAACTCCTGTTACTGTTTGAAAGCACGGCGTCATGAACACGGATTTCTATCTCCTAATAAAAAAAAGGATTCTTTTGTCATTCATACCTGTACCCGTTAGCTTAGCATAAACCTGTCACACACACACACCGTCTTTGTGATAAAATGAATGGCTAATGGCTGCATGACATGAGACAGACATGAGAGTGGAATCTGTCTTTTCTTCTTTCTCTACAGGAGAGTGAAAAAGCTAATGTTTCTTTTCTCTGTTTCACTGAACCAGGAGTCAGTGCCAGGTGACCTACAGTCACCTTTGACCTCGGAGAGCATCAACGGTACAGATGACGAGAGAGTCACACCTGACACGCCTCAACACCCTGAACCCAGAGCGGAGCCTTCCCAGAATGCACTGCCCTTCTCACACAGGTAAACCACGACAACAACAAACCCCGTTTTCCTTTTAGTTACTTTTCATCCTTATTGAATAACTTATCCCGATGATGCCGTCACATTCAGCAGAGTGAGTGTGAGTTTTCCTTACGCCTGTCAGCGACTCTCCAGAGTGTTGATTTAAAATGAAATTGGCACAGTGCATCACAGAGCACTGCAGCCGGTGTCGAATATGTCGATTCAGTCGTTCATTATTAATCTGGTCCCCAGGCCTCTGGACAACATTAAAGCATTACATTAAAACACTGCATGCATGCTATTTATTAATTATAAACCGCTGGGAGTGGAGAAAGGTTTGTGCTTCGCCTGATCACAGTCTCCGAGGTGTTAGCTGTGTTTTTGGAAATATTAATGCAGCAGAAAAAATCTAAATAATATTTCTTAGATTAGAAATCACTACTTTAAATGAATGAAAGATATATTTTTTCAACTGGGAATGATCCTGTTGTTTGATTAGCCTCGAACCTCATCGCTAATTGGCCTGCTTTCAGGAAACGGGTTTACGTGTTCATTCTTTTATCATAGATATCATTAAATCATGGACCAAACCACGACATTAGCTGTTGGATGTTTTCTTTGTCACAATCTTTCAGCTCATCCAGCATCAATAAGCACTGGGAGGCAGAGCTGGCAGCACTTAAAGGGAATAACGCCAAACTGACGGCCGCTCTGCTCGAGTCCACAGCCAACGTCAAACAGTGGAAACAACAGCTGGGGGCATATCAGGAGGAGGCTGAGAGGCTGCACAAACGGGTCTCTGAAAAAAAACAACCTCCACAATCATATGTAACGCGAGACATCCGATCTGATTTGTTAAAGTCGTTTTTTTTGTTTTGTTTTCCAGGTGACGGAGTTGGAGTGTGTGAGCGGCCAAACAACAGTCATCAAATCACAAAAGACCGAGCTCAACCAGACGATAGAGGAGCTGGAGTTGGCTTTGAAGGCCAAAGAGGAGGTGTGTTCACAGACGTGTTAGTGAAACCGAGCAGTAGTACGAGTAGCACAATCTGTAACAATCACAACATCAGCTCAACAACTGTGTGTTGTTTCTAAATTCAGATTATTTCCAGCGAGCTTGATAATATGTTATATTATCCCTGTCACCACCGCCGGCAAAGGCTTTGATCTTAAAATGTACTTCCTCTCTAATTGTTTGCAGGAGTTGGAGCGACTTAAAACGGAGGTAGAGTGTGCCAATGAGTTTCAGTCTCTGAAAGACTCCCTCACACAGAAACTACAGGTCAGTGAAGCTACTCGGGGACTTGTGCCTTTTTTGCATGACAATACTACATAGCACCACCTGCTGGTAGAGCTTTTGCCTTGTGGCTTAGACGAGTCCACACTAAAGCATGTTTAGGCTCGTGGCTGTGAAACAAAACGTCCAATCATACTCTGTCACATGTTCCAGGCCACAGAGGAGAGGAACCAAGTGCTGGAGGCCCAGCTGGGCGAACTGGAGCAGCACCTGGAGAGAAGCCAGCTGGAGAGAGAAGCCTTTCGCAACAGCCTGCGGTCCTTGCTTGAGCTGCTGGACAGCAAGATCTTCGAGCTGACCGAGCTGCGGGACACGTTGGCCAAGCTCCTCGAGGGAAGTTAGAGTGACGAAACGAGGAGACACCTCCACCTCCACCAACACCACCACAGCAGCCGGTGCTCAGACAGCTGCTCGGAAGAAGAGATCACCTGCATGTTGGCACTCACTTTGTCACCGACACGTACAACAACTTGAATTTTCTTTATTTTTCACGTGTTCGCCACGTGTGAAAGTTTACACCCAACTTTCTACATTAACAGTGTCGCACATTTTGCTACGTCCACATTGTTTACAATCAGCCAAGCGATGCTTGGACCATGCCTTCCCTGCTGGAGCTCCGCTCTGGTTTCTTCTTGACTCACGACTGACACAGAAACTCTGAATGAAACCGATTCGATTTATTTGTCTCTTTTTCGCTTTCTGCTCCTTCACTTACCGAAACGTTTTGAGCTTTGCTTTGGTGCAGACAGTCGCCCGGAGCTGGTGACTGTTCTTCATACTTCATCTCTTCCTCACTTTTTCAGCCACTAATGGTCATCGTCCGCCAAACGAACACTTACTTACGAGTCAGGGGAGAAAGACTCGAGATTTTCCTTCACTCGTTTTTTTGTTCTTTGAACTCTGGAGGGTCGAATGTGACGGAGAGATAGCGACCAGTGTTCCTCCTGTGACTGCAATATACGGCCGTGGACGACTACAGTGTGACGCATATTCTTGTACAGTATATGAGCAATACACAAAGGGAGCATCCGAGGGTAATCAACACTTTCCACTCTCACTTTCAGGTAATTTTACTCCTCTCTCGGATAGGCCACAAGCGAGGCAGGATTTTGTTCTTTGTTTCTATACACTTTTTTTTACAGAAAACTACCACCGATACACAGTGCACTTGTAGAGACTGAGTTTGTGTGTGCGTGAATCAGACTAGTTTTTCTTTCCTTCCTTGTTTCTGTTGCGACTTGAAGTGCAATGAATCCTTTTTTTTGTTTGTTTGTTACTAAACTAACTTAAGATTAATTGTGATAGAAGATCTTTATTTACATTGTTTCACTTACTCTTTTTTAGCGTCTGGTACTAATGTTTATTTTGGAAAAACGGGCTATATTTTTGAGGCGCTTGTTGAAGGAAATGGAAAATATAGTAGGAGGATCGCTGTCTTGTGATTTATTATTTTTTCCATTTGCCAAATATGTTTTCCTGTACAGATTTGAATTTTTGCTGATGTTGCCTTTGGTACAGAGATGCATCATTGGTAGCTAGCTAGTGGTACTTTATGTATGTGTGTGCGTGTGGGACTTATTGTTGCCAAAAATACAGTGACGTGATGAAGATTAAAGTATGGACACCTGAAGAACACTATTTAAGGGCTTGTTGTTGGTTTGGGTACATTTGGGGAAACTTGAATGATTTTGACTGTGTCACGTTTAAAACTCTAAATATTCCAGCTTCAAAGGGGAAAAAACTTTGAATAAAACATTTTAAATGTTGATTATACTACATGCTTAAAGACACAAAGTTTATAGTAAAACAAATTCAATCAAATCCATTGTTCTGTGTCATGTTTTTTTTTTGTGATCTGAATCAACTGGACTTATTTTCATATTTCCATTTAATGAAGTAAAGGGCCAACTTGTGTTAAACTTTTCCTGAAGTTTAACACAAGTTCTTGAGAGATCAGCAATAAAAAGTGTACAATAACAGTCATTTTTTCATGAATGCTGGGCAGCGCTTTAAAAAATGTCGTTACTATTAATCGCATGACGTTTCTGCGATTAATCGCACTGTTATGGGTTACATCTTATAATGGATCTAAATAAGTTTATTGTGCACATTTATTTTGTTCTATGAACAGAAGTGCAAGAGCGTTTGGTTTGACATTGAAGAAACACTGCAGTATTTACTTTACACAGGAGCATTTTTTTATATATCTCCACTTAAATATTTGTGCGCATGCGTCAACCAGCATGCAGCCTTCTCAGGTGCTCCCATCTTTTCTCATACTTTTTTCTATTATTTGTACTCTGTGTCCTCCCAATTGTGTGTGGAGGGTTTTAATCACTTTTATTGCCGTGGAAATGTTACCCTCAGTGACGTTTGGGGCAGCTTAATGCACTACAGACTTCGTTTACTCCAGGGGCCAGACGGCTTGTTGGGCAGACAAACCTGTGGATTCAGTCTCTAAATGGTTCTATGGCGTTTACTGTTCTCCTCTGGTCCCTGTGTCTGCTCTGTGGAGTTCTGTCCCGATGACACTCGCGCACACAAACGCACACGTCGGCAATCGGTCAAAAAAAGCGTTTTCCTTGATGCAATCCACAGCCAGTACTCAATGTCCCGCCCCTTGTGTGACTCATTGTTGGTCTGTTCGTGTATTCAGACTTAGTGAGCAACAGACTTTCATCATCATAATAGTAATAAAAAAAAGTTCAGATTTAAAAAGCTGCAAAAGTTTGGAGCTTTTTTTTATTTTGAAAGGAAAAAATATATATAATCAGTGAGATGTAGAAAGCAGAGAGGAATGTCATGATAGGAAAACCAACAGGAAACATTATAAAGTACATTTACATTTGTATGCTTTAAAATATGAAGTTTCAATAAATACTTCAGTACATTTAGGCATGCAGATATATTTTCATGATTTACATTTCATTACAGTTTAATTCATAAAATGACTTTTCATCATTATTGCACTTACGTTGTGATGGGTTTGTCTTCAAACCAGTCACAGGCATAAGATCATAAAGGTCAAAGGTCAACGTAGTGTCATGGGTGGAATAAAAACGTACAGTCACAAAATCCAAGTGGACCGAGAGCTGAGTGAAGGTGGAACATCTGCTGCTAACGTGATCGGAGATCGGTGTGTCGGCCCCGCTGTCGTGCCGACTGAGAGCCGCTCCTGTGGTTTTCACTTATTCAGGAAGATGCCACTCTCATCTCGGTGCCATCACTATGAAAAGTATGATTTTAGTCTGTTTCTGCACCAAACCAGACTATTTTGATTTTACTTTACATGTTACTCTGTAAGTTTAGCTTAGCATAAAGACTGGAAACAAGGGGGAAACGGTAGCCTAGCTTGCGCTAGAGGTGGTTAAAGTACACACACTAGAAACACAACTAGATTACTACAAGTAGAGGTAACACTACACGAGCAAGAGCAAATATTGGGGCATAAACGTCAGTGAAACCACGTTAATCTTGCTGTAAACTGGGAACCACCTTTTCTACCATACTCTGCATTAAACATCTGTATCTGGATTATAAAGAAAATCTCTCTCTGATATGTAGTAGAGTGGGAGGTAAACAAGTTCAATCAGAAATACTCCAGGAAGGTTTAAGTACTTCAACATTCTACTGCAGTACTCGCGTAAACATTAAAGGTTTATGTTCATAATTTCTGCATCTCTGTAAGTTCAATCATCAGTCCAGTTCTAACATCAAAAACTTAAAGGTACAGCTTCTACTACATGTACTGGCTGAAGCCGCTTCCAGTCTTTATGCTAAAATAAACCAAATGTTACTGCACAGGTGAGATGAGAGCGGCATCAATCGCCTTCATTTCAGCAAGAAAGTGAAGAAGCATTTTTCAGAAACTGTCCATTTAACTGGAGCCATGGCACAGGGAGCACGATCTGTTCAATACAGGGGAAAGTTAGGTGTTTGACACAAGTCACCAAAACTGGTATAAAAAATAAAAAGCACACACGCACACACACACCTTCAGTAAGTACGTCTGGAAAACAAAATAAAGCCAGGCAGTGGAGAGAGACACTGAGGTGAATAAAACTCAAGTTAAACAACAAACTAAATAACTGTGTGACCCAAATGTTTTCAGGAGGACGCGTCGGTTACCAGCAGAGGGCGATAACGACTTTTCTGCAAACATCTTCGACAGGGAAAAGCCTCTCAGCACAACAAACACCTTTCTGCTTCCTGAGCGATTTGTATTTGTTGATTTTGAACCAGTTTCTCAATTATTTGGTTTCCAGAGGTTTACAAATGTCTTTGAACGCCGACCAATAGTTCAAAACTAAAGCACATGAAACATAAAAAGGAAAAACACACAGTTGCTTTTTTATGTCTGTGCTTAAAAGTACAAATTACTTCAATTAATAGTAGATTGTTTAAATAGTTGATTTGAGGTTTTATCATACTGTTTTCATGTGTTCTGAGCTGTAGGATAACGGAGCATGAATTCTGTTTCAACATTTACACATTACTGTGGATCTGTAGTGAAAACAGCTCATGGCAGAAAAGAACCAAAGAAAGACTCAAGTGATCGTTTAGACGTCAATAGGTTCTGTAACAGAAACGTTAGTATATATGTTCTGTCAAAATACTGAGCTGGTGTTAACATTAGCTTTAGAGGAGAAGCAGAAGATAGAGGAGTAAACAATGTTATTGGTAATAAACTGCAGCTGTTTGTGTGCTGATGTTAATACATTTCTAGAAACCTGACTTCTGTTAGCTGTCGCTTTAGGCAGCAGCCTCTAAAATCCTAAAAAGCTCACAGATGTCTGCGAGTTCAGAAAGTAAACAGCTGTGGATCAACAAATGGAGAGGTTTACTCGTCTTCTTTTCCTGTGTTGGCTCCTGGTAAATACTTTTCATCGGATCAAATCCTAAAATGAACTTTCTCTTTTCTAACCTGAGGTTCTATCAGTACAGTATGTTGAACTAGATCAGGGGGGTTTTAAAGTAAAAGCAGAGATGAAGTTGTCACGGATTTAGTCGTTTCCTGTAGCTGTAGACTACAACATGAACCCATTTTCTTTTCCATTTCCTTCGCCTGTTTTCATTCTGGCAAATTAGCACCATTAAACCTATGCTGAATTATCTGTTATTTCATCTTAAAAACTTAAAAGAAATTTATCGTGTAAATTCAAAATTCATATTCCTAACTATTCCTTTAGGTGAATTGTCAGATGCTGCCAACATCACGTCCAAACATTTTATGTAATGAAATATGCAGTAAAGGAAAAAGGCGTCATCGTGACAGAAAGGTAAAAACAAACAATACTCACTTCCTAAAACAAACCCATAACAGCACGCTACAGTAGAACTCTGACGTGTAGACTGACATAATGAGAGGTTGGAGGTTGGACCGTTGACATAAAAAGATCAGTGGTCCATCTTTACAAACAGCATGCAGAAGTCCAAAAACTATTCTGAGCCGTTTTCTGATGTTAAAAAAAAGAATCAAGGTTTTTGTTCAAATTGCACCAAAGTATCTCCAGGTGACTTAAACCCAGCCCGTCTGCTTGAACCTGGACTTTGTTTCCTATTCGCTCCACAGTTGAAGTTTAAAAAAAATACTCCTTCAATAACACAAACTAGTTTTCCCAGTCAGTGCACGGGAGACCTTCATCCTCGGACTCAGACTCCGGCGAAGCCTCTTTGATTCTCCGCAGAGCCTCGTGGATGCTGCGGGTCAGAGCGTCGGCTGAGTGGGGGAACCCATTGGCGTGACGCTGCTGCTCGGGCCGGGTCCGTACCTTCCTCAGCCTGACGCCCTGCCTGATCTGAGCCAGGATGTTGTTGCTGTCGTCGTCCGGGTTGGGGGCCAGGACTCGCAGCTCAGCCTTCCTCAGATGGAAACTGCCACGTTTGAGAGAAGCCAGCACCTCGTCCATGGGGGAGCTCGCTGCAGAGAGACAACAGTCAGATTCTGGTTAATGCTTGAATCTTCTAATCTCACTAAGGTCACCAGATCAACCAGGACTGGAAGGTTTTATTTGTTACCCGTCCTCACCTCTCCTCCACTGTGACGAGTCCAGCGAGGCAGTCTTCCTCAGCTTCTTCCTCGCACTCTGCAGCTGGCTGCTGTCAAAGTACCGCGGGGAGAATGGCAGCGAGGGAGATTCAGACTCGCATAGATGGTGGCGCTCTGGGCTGTCTGTGGGCTTCTTCTCCCTCCCTTCACCCAGCTGCAGGTCCTCTGAAGGAGGAGGTGGGGGAGGAGGCGGGGGAGGTGGCGGTGGAGGAGGGGGCGGAGGAGGACCCAGAGAAAGGACAGATGGGGAAGGCAGGGACAGGAAAGGAGGTGAGGCGTTGACACTTTGGAGTCCAACTGTTGGTAACGACACGCTGTCACAGCTGCAGGCATCAGGTGGAGGAGGGGCAGAAAGTTCTGGGAGGTCTGAGATGCAGTCGGTCTGAACGCTGGCCGCCTGCGTGGTCATCTGCTGTGCTGCTCTCCGTCGATTCTGAATCAGACGCAGTCGGCTGGACTTCAGAGTCACCTGACCCGGATAGCGCTGCGTGGAATCAACGGGCGGGAGTCAACCAACAGGGACACATTCGGAGACAGGTTAAGCATCAGCAAACAGTCTCACCTGTTTGAGGCTGCGAAGTCTTTCCAGCGTCCTCTGCCTCTCCTGACTTACTCTGGCATTTTGTTTGGATTCATCTTCTTCTTCCTCGGCTTCTCTTCCCTTCACAGGAAACAACAAAGTATTTGTGTGTGTGTGTGGGGGGGGCAGTCATGTTTATTAGCTCTTTAACTTATGCTGAGGATGAAACACGACTTTTCCATGCCTGTACTATCCTGTCTTTGAGTACTACTGCCTGTGCTCATACACTCTGTGTGCACCAGTCTCTCCAGCTGAACTTACAGCGCTTCGTTTACCGTCAGTACGTGAAACAACAAGTCTGTGATTATGACTTCATCTCACCTGGTGCAGTGTCTGCAGAGAACTGCTGTCGGCATGGCTACCTTGATGCTGCTGTACCTTCTGGTTGTGATTGACGATGCAGATTTCCTATTCATGGAAAACAAAACGCGGGTTGTGTGATGAGTGGCTGAGTTCCATGTGACGGACAGCTGCACATCGAATGAGCAGAAAAATGCCGGTACCTTCTTGTTTTTGAGGTAGACTTTTTTGGCAGTGATGCGGCCCCTGCGGGCCTCCAGCTGACGCGTCCTCTGCTGCAGGACGCCGAGTTCTTCATCTTTGAGGGGGGACGGTGGGGATGCAGGGTCTTCTACACACTTCATGGCATCAGGGCTCTCGTAGGCATCGTAGTACACCACCTCATCCTGGCGTTCTGTTCCAGCGGAACAGATTCATCAAAGTTAGGTGTAGTTCATAGCCGTTTTAAAGCACTCGACGTACATTACGACCTCGACAGATGTGAATGCTAAAAACATTCACCGTCTCTTTTTATTAAATCGGTGCAGCTTTGCAACAACATTGGTAATTTTGATAATTTGATGCTTTTCTTCGTAACCTTTTGTGAAACATGATAAAACACTGCACAGCTTCTCACTTAGGCTGCAGCATTAATCATTTCAAAAAGTTTCTGACCTTCTTCAGGTCAAATCTGTGACTAGAATCTCTTCAACATGACCTACTCATTTTCAAAATGACAATGTTGCATTGTCATTTCAGAAGTCTAATGGTTTATAAAATACATTCATAGACTTGTCTATAAACACCTGAAATATACTTTACAGCTGCCAATATCTGTATATCTGATATCTATACAAGCGCCAAATGGCAGCAATACAAATAAGTGCCATGTAAAAGAACCAAACAGACGCTCACCTGTCATCTGCCTCCGAAGACTCTGCAGCTGGGCGGTGAGCAGCAGCTCTTCACAGCGCAGCACCTCCGCCTGGATGTCATACAGCTGCAGCTGTAATTCGTAGTACAGCGCCTCTAGCTGGTCCAGACGCAGCATGGCATCGTCTCCACCTTGCAGACTCTGCATCTAGAGCCACAGTCACACAGCGACGTCACTCTCTCATAGGTCGAAAGGCACATGACACAGGCTGGGTGATTTTTCCAAACCCCACCTGACTAAACATAAGTGGATCCTGACGTCGCTGTGTGCCACAGTCACACAGCGACGTCACTCTCTCATAGGTCGAAAGGCACATGACACAGGCTGGGTGATATTTCCAAACCCCACCTGACTAAACATAAGTGGATCCTGTGGAAACAGAGCTGGAGGCAGTGTTCCTGTCCTGTCCGAGCACGGAGCTACGCCACTGCAATTAGGACTGCTTTTCACATGTAAACCCAACGTTTGACCCCAGTGACTAATTTCCACTGTTGTTCGCCAGGATGTTATTCGCCCTGTTACAGGACGTCTGAGCCATGAGGTCACTTCTCTAACACGACTCTTATCGTGCTTTTGCCTCCTTCTCTCGTCTCTGCGTCAAACTCGCCGATCATCACAAACTCTTTAAAACACACTCACATGAACTTGACATTCTGACACACACTGATTCATTTTGCTGTAAGTTGTTGGGCTCTACCTCCTCCTTCAGGCCGTGTTTCCTCTGTTCCAGACAGATTTCTCTGGCCCTCATCAGCTGCAGAGTTTCTTTGGATACGGTGTACTGCAGTCGCTCCATGCGCTCAACTGCCGCTGCCCACGCCGACTTGCCAAACTTCCTCTGGTCAGCTCGCATTCGCTCATGCAGAGCTGCAACACATTCATATGACGGTTAGCTGTAAACAATAGGCCTATCAGTTAGTTACCTGATCTATTCTGAAATGACATCATTATTTTGAGTGAAAAGATATACAGGAAAAAAACAATAAGTACTACTATTAGTTGCAGCTGTGAAATTCATACTAATGCAATGTTTCAGGAATCTGTATGAATGCTGTGACAATAAACCCACTTTGTGCACATCAGTTATATATCACAGCTGAGCAGCTTTGACAGTTAAAATGCTAATGGAGTCAGTTGCTTTTAGAAATGACTGGTATGTCAGAGTCCCGACATCTGATGAAGGAATGTTGTTTCTAATCATCTCTATTGCATTTTGTTTTGGAGCAAACCACTCAGTACAAAGGTTCAAAGGTCACTGCAGAGACAGCATGTTGTTCTAGTAAGTGCCTCCTTTTTTGTTTTTACCTTTCTGTGCTCGAGTCGTGGTTTCAAAGAACTTGACAGTCAGGTCCTGTATGGAGAGGACAGCGGCGTGAGCCTTCTTCTGCCACTCCTCATCCTCCTTCCTCAGAGTCTCCACACGACGAGGACCCAGGCGCTCCGTCTCCAGAGAGATCTGACAAGGTCGAAGGTACCAGCAGGTCAAATATATTTGCATCAGCCAGGTAACAGAGTTCATTTGGATCAGACATTTTTGAAATCCGACACCATGTCAGTCAAAATGAGAACAACTGCCTTTACATGTTCTACCACAGTATGTTTGCTACAACCATTTATAATAATGGGCTTTGCCAACCTTAGTATAATAATCTCTGTATTACTTCTGTTATAGTAAATAATCATGTTTTACAAATAGAAAAGACACTACAACACTTTGTAAAGTGTCTGTTGATGGACAACTATCAAGCAATTAAAAACAGTTGCATCTAAATGATAAATTTAACAATAACAATCTGTGGATATTACTTAGTCAGAAGAGACATAACACACCAGCCCAGCAGCAAAAAATGTGCCTTTTCCCAAATGTGCCAATTATTTTTGATTTTGTGAACTTTAATTTAAAATAATTCATAAACTTTTGTACATACTGGGTGCAAATATCCAGGCTGGAAAGTGTTGGTTCTACAGCAGGACAATGATGCAAAACAGTCTCAGAATCCACCATAAAAAACAGGAAACAGGAACAACCTTCACAGTTCTTTGACCTGAGCATGAGTGGAGATCTGTGGGTGGATCTGAAGCAAAGTGTGAGTAAGAAAACCTAAAAATAACTCTGAACCTGAAGGTAGCAGTGAGCGAATATTCGTAGAAAGCCTCACTTTTATTGTCATTAGGTTTTCAAAGCATCTTTTCCTTACATCTCCACCTCACGGTGGGAAAATGCTGATGGTAATACCATCACGTAACAGCAGATGGTGGTAACAGCGAGTAGTGACCATGCTCATGCTCATTACACTAACCCAGTGTCCTACTGGGCAGGAATAACAATTTTCTGCTGAGAATTAAAGTTCCACTCCGCTGGATGTGATGTTGTCATGTCGTGTAAACTCTTTACAGAGTTCATTCCTCACAGTTCACCAGCTCATGTCAGGCCATGTGAAAAGAGTGAGAAAAGGGGAAAAAAATGTGCCACGTGTATTCCTGTCTTGGGTGGGAGCAGAAATACAATCCCCAAGAACAAAATGTACACAGACTTTAAGTTTCTGTGGGGGCCTCATGCACATACACATATATTAATATCTCAATGTTAAACAGATGTGTGTAGGTGCACAAAAATAAACAGGACCACAGTAATCACCAACCAACCTCAAAGACCTTGATTTATGTCAGTCAGCATGTTCAGTGCTGCACGTGAGGCACGGGAACGGGGAGTGGTTCTGGGGTGAAGCTGGGAGCAAGTGGGGGGGCGAGAGATTACGTCAGAGAGCAGCGAGAAAGTCCGACAATAAAAATGAACTTAAAGTAAAACTTCAGCTCGAGTTTCATTTGGCCATGATCTCACTGTGGAAACCCTTCTGCACTACGCATACAGAGTGTCATCATGAAGGAGCTGCACCTACATGTGAGCAGAATTTAACACCTACAGAGCAACAAATGGCCCCCGACCTTTCAGTCAGACCTGTCGACATCTCACACAACCTGCTAATGCTTGAAATATTAAAAGGATCTATTGTTTGAGCTCTGCGTATTGTCGTTAACTTTGTCCCACTGACTTCTGTGATGAGTCAAACTACAGCAAAACATCTCAGCATCCAGTTTATTGAGTCTGTAAAACCAAGCAACACTAATGACAAAATTTAAATATAAACCAAATCTGTAATCATCATTTATTAAAATGTTTACTCCCTTTTCTGTGGTCAGGTGCATCCTGTTCACTTTATTTTTCACCGAGGCATATCTCGACTGGAACCCTTCTGTGGCAAACAGGCTGGACGTTGTTCAGAAAGACACACCTGTGTTCTATAGTGTCCAACATTCACACAACAACCGAAACATGATGTCCAGGGGATTCTTTGTAGGTAGATCTCAGATCAGCGCAGAGGTAAAAAACATTTCCTCCATTAATTGGAACCACTAAGTCTACTTGGGGGACTTTGCAGGGAGAATGGTGGTCAACGGGGTCACCAGGAACCCTGTGAACACTAACAGCATTAGAAGTCGTCCACAGAGATGGAGAACATGATGGACGAACGACCATCTCACTAATACTTCATCAATCAGGCCTTTTTGGAAAGAACTCAGACATATGACAGACTGCTTTTAAAGATCTTTCAGTTTAGATAAAAGTACGAAGTGGCAACTTGGTCGCTTGGCAAACATCTTACAGTGAAGCACGACTGTGCATAGTCGGGTTTTTAAAGACACATACAATCTTTGTACTGGCCTTTGATAAGACAGCGGGGGAGACCTTTTCCCTCAACACCTCTGGTTAGCAGCTGTTGGTGACTAAACACAGATACGTGAGACTCACTGAAAATAGAAGTGACACCAGTTCCCACAGCAAAGTGGTGGGATTACAGCATTGATGTTGTCATGGTGGCTCTTATCTCATTTGGTTAAAATAGCAGAGTAACACAGACAGACACCAGATACCAGACAGCTTATTTTATTTCATGCAGGTAGGGTTGGTTTGAACACAGTTAATAGAAGTAATATAGATAAAAAATAATCATTTATAAGGGTGCTGATCTCAATGTGTTTTGTTAACAAAAAATAAATACCATTCAGACTACTTGCATACATTTGCATTTTATGCTATGTGATATTTCTGAATTTGTGTACAACTTGTTGGAAGTAAAGGCAGCACGTATTTCAGGAACCACCATGACAGCAAGTGATAAAGCATCAACGTGAAGCAGTAACTGGAGCTTGTTGTGTTATAAAACCATCTTCGGCAGAGAAACAGCATTTTTAATTCATGGTCGACCTCTGACCCTGTAGGCAACAGGACACCCACACTGCACCACTCCGATATGTAATAGGACCGTCCCATAATGCACCATTCACCAAAATACTCGACACCCTTTGTTGTTTATTCATTGATGTGTCCATCTGTTATTGGATTCAGCGATTCAGTTAAGCTTACATCTCTAAGTAGAGCAGACAGCATTTGCAGAAAGACTCGGTGTTTAGTTGCAACACTTAAGCCACGAGTTAATCAACAGAAAAGCAATCAGAAACTACTCTGGTATTCGGCTAATTGTTTTCATCCTTTTTAAGCAACAAACTCAAAATTGTAGCCACGTCCAACTTCTTGAACATGTTTTTTTCGGTATATGTGGTATGGTATAGCATGTTTCAAGAACAAAACGTCATCTGCAACACAATACTCTCAGGTTTCAGCTTCCCCTGTATGAGAATGTGTTGCTTTATGTTGTTTCGTGTGATAGTGAACAAAATATCTTTGAATTTGCAGCAAGGAGGCATTGGAAAAGTAATGAAGATAATCAACTCCTGTGTAGCCTGAGGCGCAGGTGCCATGTGTATTCACACCTGCAGGTGAAGTCAGAACAGGCTGTAGTACTAGCAAGCAACTCCCACCACTGCTGTTTTTCTCCTCACCTTTACAACATCAAGTAGGATGCAAACTGCATGTAAATGACTGTATCCTGTGTCCTTAACGCCCTCTCCCTCCCTTCTTTCCCAAAACACACACACACGTCCACAATTCCCTGACTCATCAGACTGGAAGCAACCAACCGACTCTGCAGTCATCAAGGATTCATTTGCATGCAGCTTTGTTTTCAGCCGTTGCTTCCCCCTGAGGGAAGCAGGTGGTAGAGCTGGGAATTTTGGCTGCACGCAGAGTTCACATTTTCAGGAAGATCCATAAATAATAAATAGGTGACTTAAACCACTCAAGCATGTGTTCTCTAAAGAAAACTGTGGTCAGGCTTTACATTTACGGTTTTAAGTTAGTGAAGATTCTGGACTGATCCAAAGAACAAGCACTTTAGGAAACTGTGTTAGGCTTTTTTGACTAAAACTATTTGCAGCTGTGAACTAATCCGCATTTCAAATGTGTATCTATTAGTTGATTATCTTAATCCACAGTTTGGTTGAATGTTTGTTGTTAAATCAAAAGACCATTTTGATCAATGGTTTGGTTTCTACCTTCTATGTTTTTTTGTTATTTGCAGCTTCTTAAAACACAGATAACTTGTATTCTGTACTGTCCCTGAATGCCTCACAACAGATGACCTGCAGTGAGCGAGGGGGGGGGTGTCCAGCAGGGTGGCAATAGATTGTGTAGTGGTGGTGGTTCTGTGATGGTTTTGTGAAATGTTCTAAGGAAAATGTGTATGTACAATAGACTCAACTACAGTCAATATCTATTTTACTGCCAACAGACCCCATGAAAAAAGGCCTGTTGACGGTTAAGTTTCTTGGCAAGAACACAACATCCAACCCAGCACAGCAGTGCTAAACTGATTTGTTTGGAACAGCTTTGGTGCAACAATGGAGCACAGATGAATAAGCTACGGTATATATGTGCACAATATCTGTTAGTACGGCCATTTAATTGTTGGGTTGGGTCTTAAAAATAGAGAATACCAGCAGACGATCCTTGAAGAAAGAAACGCTCAACACATTTTTGGTGATCCAGTGAAATTTCTTAATTTAGTTCAGCAACCGCCCAAGAACCCAAATACCATCATAATACAGGGACCTAAACACACCCACACAGCAACGCATGTTGGTTAGTGATGCAATCCTGGAGGAGCAAACTCCAAGAAATGTAGACAAAGACTCACAACACAACAGAATGAAAGAGAGAGAAGGAAAGACAGGAGAGAGACATAGAGGCAGCATATATGCACCCAAACAGCATAAAAGCCAGCACAGGCTGCACAGTGCAGGCTAATGCAGGCGAACAAGACTTTGGCATAGTTGTGCTATTTCTCAGCAGTGGATAAGCTTGTTATTTCTACCTCTCCTTTATCTTTGCCTCTGGCACACTTTTCTTGCTGTTTTGCTTTTCTGGCTCGCTGGGTCAGACTCCGCCACAGAGTAACAGGCATCTGGCAACTCAGAAGTTATGTGGAATGGACACACCTGCACACCATACTTGCTTAAGTACAAATGTATCTCTCTGCTTCATGTTGAAGATCTTTCAAAGAAGCAGGCAGAACTCTGAACCAGCGGTACCAGCGAATCTATAGATTAGCCTGTTGATATACTCATCTTCGTCTAATTAAGTGAAGAAAACAAAGATGGAGTGGGGGAACAATGCTGAGACTGAACTGCTGAGTGGTCTAGTGGTTGCTTTAATAATACTTATGCTTGCCGTTAATCCGCTCTGGGTGGGGAAAAAGCCGCTCTGGCTGATCCTCTGACCTCCACAGCCCCCTAATGCAAAGCTACAGAGTAACACAGGTTGGCTACTACACCACCACCACATGTAGCCTCTGCAACTAATGCTAAGGTCATTACAGTGGATTTGGGAGGGTAGGCTCAATGGAGGATGTTATCATGCAGTGGTTCAGGGCTCGCGTCCCAGCTCTAACCTTGATTTCTAAAAGTGCCAAACCACAAAATAGCAGTGTATCTGATGAAGTACGTTTCAGTAGAGAGACTAGAGTCAGTGTCTTCTACACTAGTTAGCAAGCTACAGTGAAGTTTAAAGCTTCTAAATCAAAACCTGAAACAGATGGCATTTGTATCTGTGTGTGTGTGTTTTACCTTAATCTGCTGTCTGCGCAACATTGCCAGTTCCCGCATGTCCCTAAAAGGCTGAAGCAGGTAGTGGTATAGCTGAGTTGTTGCTTCCAGCAGCTCTCCATACGCCTCATCCTCCTCCGGATACACTTGCAGCAGCTCCACCATGCTGTCTACAGCTTTGTGCTTGTCCAACACCTGGGACACAACAGAAAAAGAGAAAAAAGCTGGTGCATTCAGAAATCCACAACATATTCCATTTTAGGGAAGACGAGGCTGACGTCGTTGTGTAGGGAGTTAATCGTTGCTTCACGATATATTCAGCCATTTTTTTTTTAATTTAAGCCCCTTTCAGCCTTTATGTGGTTCTGAACAAAGAAAATCATCAGCTACCATTTGAAAAATAAAGTATGTTTGGCCTCCTACTTTTTTTAAATTGATTTACTTTACTTTACTTTACTTTACTTTGCTTGGCAGACGCTTTTATCCAAAGCGACTTACAAGGAGCTAGCGCTG